>VWYP01032755.1:112821-144520 GCA_013400435.1 Pycnonotus jocosus | reverse complement strand
GAAGAAGAAGAAGAAGAGGAAGAAGAGGAAGAGGAAGAAGAAGAAGAAGAAGAAGAAAAGAAGAAGAAAAGAAGAAGAAGAAGAAGAAGAAGAAGAAGAAGAAGAAGAAGAAGAAGAAGAAGAAGAAGAAGAAGAAGAAGAAGAAGAAATTTTTAAAACATTCAAAGAAGTACATTTGGGTATGCACTGATCTGTACTGGTACTTAAATACACAAATGAAGCCCATGGAACTAAATATTCATATGGGGTCATCCTGAAGCTTGCAAGAGCATGGAGAAGCCTCTATTGGAGGAGTTCAACTTCTTCTGAAAGGCAGCAGAAAACTCCAGCCAAGTTTTATAAGGGTTGAGTGAAAGAATCAGAGTAATTGAATCTTTCTCCAGTAAAAAACCCAAGAGGGCTTGCAACCCAGTATTACTGCATCAGGCCATATGTGCTGGATCATTAAAGGCAGTTAAAGTAAACAGATAAGCAGGAAATCCCGTCTGGCTTTAGGAATCTAGAGTGCAATCAGCTACTTCCACAAACTTAGTGAAGTGACCCAGAGCTCAGCAATTGGAACAAAGAAAAATGTTTATCCCTTTTGCTCATAAATTGTCTTTCACTGAATGCTTGGGGCACGCAAATAAAGTGCTTTTCTTGTCCATTTGTGACTTTGGGAGAACAAGTATTCTCAATCCATAATAAATATATATTTTTAGATCTGTTCTTTAAAAAACTTAATACATTGACAAGGAAATAGCAGCCAGTACTGAAACAAGTAGGGCAGTACAGACACGCAATACCAAATCAATGGCAAAAATACTGGCTGAGGTGAAAACTGAACCCTTGCTGGTCCGGATCTAAAATTCTTCTAAGGGGATCAAGTATAACCTGAGTTTGTTACTTCTGAAAATCCTGTCAGTTTGAACCTGACACAATTGGGAACAGCCAGCATTTGACAGGAGAGGAAGGAGGTTCTCACCACATTCAGGTGCCCTGACAGTCAGAGGCTCTTTCAGGCTTAAGTGCTGATCCTGCAGGAGAAAGCATTTTAGGAGAGCTGAGGTTCACATCAGCTTTCACAGGCTGATCCTAAGCCACAGAACCACAGAGATCAGCCTTAAAACCTGGCATTAAGAACTCAGTGGGAAAAAAAAAAAAAAAAAAAAGGAAAAGGTCTTATTTTAAAAAGTTTCATTTAATTTAAAATTTTGAAACTCCTTATTGGTGAAAAAAAATCTTCATTTTGTGTCCCATCCTCTTCTTCACACAGCTTTGGAAGGGGTATCCTCATTTTCTTTTCTGCAGCCACCAAAAAAGTCCTGAGAACCTGGGATACTTCTCTTATTTCAGGTCATACCTGCAGTGACAACCTTTAAAGATATTTCACCAAATGACTAAGCATAGGCTTATATTTTATTACAGCATAGGGTATTAATGAAAATCAAAAATATCAGTATTTCGTTTTTCAGTGTTTTTTTAAAAAACATATATTAATAAAAGAAATGTCTTAATTAATGGAAGAAGCATAATTTTTGCTTGATTTAAGGTACATTCAGCCAGCCAATATATCTAGGTGATTGATACCCAGAATGCACAGTCCTGTTCAAATGGTCTGCTCAAACCAGAACAAAGCATCTAAGTCTGAGCCAAAATTAAACATTCTCAGAAGAAACAGGAACAAAGTGGGTCATTTGCAAGGCAGATGTCATATATTGGTAGTTTTAACTCATTGTAATTTATTTTGCCTGGAAGCAAGCCTGGCATTTTCATACAGCTCTTTGGGAGTTTTTTTACCAGTTTTATGCCACTGGGTAGTATTTACTGATGAAATTCAGTCAGAAGAGCTTTCTGCGTAATTGCACTTTCAGTGAAGCAGTCAGATCGTCTTCTTCAGCACTTGCTTGCTCTCACACCCACATTTTCTTATTCGTATGCAGTGTCTTATCTCTTGCTGTCTGGCCTGTGAATTATGTGTCTGCTTTTATGTTTTCTGCCAGTGTTTGCTCATCACTGGTTGGTCATTTTTCACCTCCTGAGTTACAGAGTCATCACGGTTACCACTTGTACTTCCATGACAGAAAATGAAAAGTACGCCCCTTCACTTCAATATTTAACCCTGTATGTGCTACAAGAGGCTGAGGACTATTCTAATCACAACAGGTAGAGGGTTTTTTCCCTAACCAAGGGCAATATAAAGCTGAAAAACTAGGTAACATTTCTGTAGTGTATTGTTACTAAAATTATCAGAATGAGCAACAGTCTTGGCCTCTGTCTACAAAATGCTGGGCCATAACAGAAGCTGTGAGGTTAAGTCTGCTCTTCCATATTACGGTGCACAGCAGGCCTGGGCAGGGAGAGACAAATTAAATGGAGATGCACACAAGTGTGTGTGAATTAGAGAACACTACAGGGCAGCAAATGGCTTCCTGAAAGCAGCAAGAAGCACTTAATCAGAGGGACCATGTGAGCAGCAGGAATTACTTGCTCCCTTAGCTGGGAGATGTGACAGCATCTGCTCCAATGCTGCCATTAGGTCACCACAGACACCCCCCATTCTCTGCCATACAGCACTGGTGGAGTGACTGTCTTTCTGGTATTGCTGCCAAAAATACTTTAAGGAAAAAATAGAGGAAAAAAACCCAGCAGTTTGCTTTTCAGACTGAATTACTGGCACAAAAATGCATGCATTTTAATGAAAAATCTGTTCACATAGCAAAGTCTTCAAGAGATTGAAATATCTATGGGATTTCCAGTAGTATATCCTAAGAGGCTTCCTCTGTTTATTGTGAGTTTCATTAATAAATTAATTGCTGACAAATTTATCACACATTGTGTGCACAGATCTTCAATCATCTTTGGCTTTGCATTTCTCTAAAGCACTTTCTTCTTGACAATACCAGAAAAGTCTCTAGGCGTGCCAGAAATAGTAACATCCATGCAAATTCCTTGGCCCCAGCTGAAAGTCAACAAAAAAAAAAGACAGTTAACCATTTGGTAATAAAACATCAGTATTGCTTACAAAGGACAAAACAGACTTAAATAACCACTTATTTATGAAATGCTGAATCATGGAACCAGATATGCCAGAAACCTCCCATCCTGTTTGGGGTTTTTTTTGCAGAAAATAGATTGAGAGAAATGAGTGCATTCTCCAGATCACAAACTCTTTGGCAGCAGTTACTACAAAAAGATTGACCACGTGAGAACAAACCTATCTCCATCTGGGAAATGGGTTCCACGGGTTCCATGGGTTCCATGCCCATGGCAGGAGGGTTGGAACCACGTGGACTTTAAGGTCCCTTCCAGCCTGAACCATTGTATGCCTGTATGAAATGAGAGTTTGAGAGCCCATTTGGCACAGCAAACCCCTGTGGCCACACGCAGGTGGGACTCCAGCTTCAGAAGCATGAGCCTGTTTGACCTGACCCCAGGGTCCAGCCACACTCCTCCAGGGGCAGCTCTGGGAGGAAAGAAAACCCTCCTTGCCCAGGCAGGGAACAAGCAGCCTGTTAACATGGGTGAAGCTGAGCTGATCTGAGGCACAATTACATGGTCAACTACCACGACAAACTGCCCAGTCCTCAGAGAGCTACAGGTTTAGAAAGGTACATGCTGGAAACCATGGCTCCTTTTTTCCATGAGACACTCAAGGGAAAACAGCTCCTGAGGCGATGTCGGACGAATGCCATACAGGACAGCTTCTGGAACACCTCCAGTTAAAGATTAAAAAAGCACAAAAGCAGAACAAAAAAGAAGCTGAAAGTTGCTTCTCTGCGTGTTGGAGATAAATCACAAGTCACTCGGCAACTTGTTTCTCAGAAGGGAACACTGAATTTGCTGCTGGGAAGTATAAAAGGTAACAACATATTCACAACTATGGTTACAATTCCTGAAATGGTTGCATAACCAGCCATAATCCCTGTGTATTCAGTGCTAAAACTGCTCTTTCTTTCCTGAGAGCTAGGATTAGGGTGAGAATGTTCAAGCAAATACTGTCTTGTCTGAATTAAAGACCAATGATACAATCTTGCACATGGCCAAAAAGGAATAAGCTACCTGAAGATTCATCAAGTCTGAGGGTTGGCCTTCAACTTTCTAGAACGGCTTAATAAAAGTGAGACAACTTCTCTGGACATGTTTTGTAAAACAAAATAATGCTTTAATAATGACAAAAATAACAAACATCATCAAACAAAGGAATATAAGTCAAACACAGTGCAGAGAACACTCTTACACTGGCTAAGGCAGTCCAAAAAAGCCCTTCACTTCCTTTGTGCAGTCTTTTTGTTACTTGATGGTCTAGGTGGGCTATTTGGCACCTTGCCCAATGAAATTGGCAACAGGCTTTGAAGTACGTTTCCAAAACCCAATCAGTGCTCCTGTGCTGTCTCTGGGCTAATTACAATGAGAAGGTTATGGAAAATTCTAGATTAACTTCCTTACAAATTCTAGTTTAGCTTCCTTACATGTTCAGAGGCAAACTGAAACTCTTTTCCTTGTATAGAATCATTTGCTTGGGTGTAGAATTGCAACAGACAAACACTGTAGAAATGAACACACAAAAATTCATTGCCATTTTCTGCAGTGTGCACCAGTTAAGTATTCATCCCCAACCTTGTGAGCCTGAAAATGTACTGGAAGCCCAGTTGAATAAAACAACTGCTGTAGAGCATGGAACAGTACCTTGTACTGCTTTAGAATGTATCTGTGTAGCTAAACAGTACTGCTGGTGGGACCCTCTTTTATAGAACAAAAACAAAGGGCTGTGAGCAACCTGTGGATAAGATACCTCGGGTTTTGTGCAAGTGACCTGTGCTGCCAACACTCTTCTAGCCAGGGAATCATTTTTAACTGTATGGAGAGAAGAATGCCCTACATAAGGCTTGCTCCTTGCAAGCAGACCCACCTGAAAATGTATGAATCATGGGGTTTACAGGGCAAAATTCTAGACAAATCTAGGAATTTTAATACAGTTTGAAAGGCTCAAAGAGGGGACACATTCTTTCTCTTCCATTCAGAACTTAGAAGCATCTTCATTAGTCACAGTAAAAGCCCTTAATTTTTCACCTTCCAGCTTGTTGGAGTGTAGATAGGACACTTTTAACAACACATGTTTACATTTTGTTATTAAAAAATATGTGCCATTATGGTCATCTATGTCAAATACTTCACAACAACCTAAAATTTGAAAAATTCTCCTCGCATGACACATGAATTTTACTGAGGGCAGAAAGATTTTTAGGACATGTCTTTTACATGAGTACTCTATTGCCAAATATCACCTTCTGTTATCTGCAGTTTTGGAGGATGTAATTGAGTTCCACTGCCCTTGAAAAGAAGAAAAAGCTCTTTTTCTCTAGCTCTGGAAATTGAAACCACTGAAATGACATGGTTCCCTAACACAAGAGCCAATTTCTATTGTGAACATCTCAAAAACAAATCCCAAACCTTTCATCACCTGGAATGTATTCTAGAATAGATGAACCTATTTTATCTTGCACTTGTTATTTTGACTTCAGAAGTATCATGCGTTTAAAAAGTGGAACAGCTGGACAAATAAAATGAATAAGATAAAAAGGAAAAGGAAATCACAGCAAAGAAAGCTGATGGAGTGTTCAATTGTGGAGAGATCTGGAGAAATATGAAAACAAGCTCTTTCTTACCCCAATGGGGTGATTCCTGGTGCTGGGTTTATGTACCAGTCATGGTTTTTCCAGCTTTGCAAGGGATGCTAACACAGCCTTCCCCTCCACTCTCTGGCAAGGGGGACGGTCATGGCAGGGAGAGGGTAGCACAGTTTGGGGGGCAGCGAGGCCTGGGAAAGCCTCCTCTCCCCAGGGATGCCTCCCCCAGCTGGCTTCCCCCTCAAGGGTCCCACTGTGCCTCCACATCATTTCTCACTGCTGCTGGAAGACTCTCAAATGCTTTGATGTGGGCAGCTGGCAAAGTATCGCCTTCAGGGGGTGAGCAAGGGAGGGAGTTATTCCATGTGCATGAGGTATAATTCCAGGTAGAGCTCTCTGTGCTGCTGAGCAAACAGTCTGGGTTACCCTGCACAATCGCTTCCTATTTACCTGTGAGATAAGGACTGGGGCAGTCCATTGGGACAGTGACCCAAGGTCTTTTCCAATGCATACCAGACAAGACAAAAATGAAACTGAAAGAGATTCCATTTAATTTCCTAGCTGCAGACAGAAGTTGTGATCCAGTGTGAAAGACTGTGTGTGTGCATACACATCCACATCCTCTGAGCTACAGGCAGTGCTCAGTTGCTCAGTGTCTAGTGTCACCAGAAATTGTTTCGCCTTTCAGGACAAAAGCTCCAGAAAGGAGAAGGCACTGAAGCATGATTTTAGTCTGGGGATGCAATTACATGCTTCCACTTCCACTTCCACTTCCACTTTTTTTTTTTTTTTTTTTTAATTCAGTGGCTTCCTAGCAAGTTTTAAATGTGCTAAAACTTATGCCAAATCAACAGCATGCAGCTGTGGACACGTTCCTCTGAAAAATGAAAGAAGCCTTTGTTCCTGAGCCACTTGTAACCAAAATGCAAAATATAATTGTGAAAAAAGAATGTGAAAACTCTGCTAAACCAGACCTTTACATGGTCTACTACCTTTCATTATGCAAAGTTATAATGTTAAAATCACAGATTTAGCAGGTTATTTTTCAGTAATTAGACAAATCCTTTCTCAGGTCAGCACATCTTCTGAAGAAATTATTACTGCAAATGCTGTTTGTATACTGTTCTCCTTTCCTCTTCCAATGTTTTTCATTGAAATTAACTTTTATACTTTCCTTTTCTTAGAAAAAAGTACATCAGAAGTAATAAAGACTCTAAAATAACATGAAGCTACCTTTCATATTTCAACTTTCATCTTTCAACTACTCTCAAAAAAAGTAAAAAAAAATCTTGTACAGCATTTAATTAAAAGAGGGCACTAATATTTATGAACACAAGCAGGAAAGTATCCCTGTCAGATGCAAATCCCTTGAGCTATTATAACTTTCTCTGATTCAACAGACATAAAATACTGTAGCATAAAACTAATTTCATGCTGCCAGGTAAATCAGCGTATCATGCTCACATTACTATGTACTCTTGTTAAGCAAATGTTCAATTGAAACAAAGTATATGCTACATTATTTTTTTAAAAGCATGTAGAAATGGATGTATATACATTATGTGGTGTTTAATGTAATTACAACTGAGCTTAATTCTGCATGGAAATCAAGATTCTCCTAACTTTCAAACTTCTGCAAGAATAATTTCACTCTGCAAACATCAGCCCCACAGTCAAGAACTCAAAGAAGAGCTTTTTATCAGGGATTCAGTTGACTCATCATGTATTTTCTCTTCATTAGAATATTTTTCTTCATTTGTAGTAAGCATCTGAAACAGACTAACATATTTCCAAACAAAGAGATGAAGTAATTTTACACATCTTTCCAGGCTAACTTTTTTTTTATATGCATGAGTAAAGATGACTTTTTAGCTTAAAATTGTTTTCACTAATCATTAACAAATGTCATCCTACCTAAGATGTTGTTCAATGAATATGTACTTTAGTGTTTTCTAGGGAATATTTATTGGGAAATGTATTTAAACCCACACTTTTTAATAAAAATTATTATATGTACCTCAGTGAATCCAAGACAGCTTCAGTTTTCATAGTGGTTTTTTGTATTTTTTGTCTATTAGTCCTCCTTTATTCCTGAATATATTAAAGCAATCTCTTGAGGTATTGTATATAAATTCCAGAACAGCTTGTATTTTCTTATATCTTTTAGGTGAAAGCTTTTTTTTCCTTACTCTTTTCGTATTCCATGGAGATTTTTTAAAAATTTCAAGTTTATCTAATAGTTCATTTAAAATTTTCAGTTGACTCGTGCTCAGCATTATTACCTGTATTTAGTTTTCATACACTTTCATGCCATATGGAAAAAGCGCACTAATTCTGCGCTTTGGAAACGCTTCCAGTTGCATCGACACCACTAGCACGTACTGAAGTCCCATTTGTTGTAACAATGATCATTAGTGGTTTGTCCTGCCCCAGGGAAAATCCCCAGAGAGAGCCCAAAGCACACGGCAGAGGCTGCAAAGGTCTTGTTTTAGAACTCGTTTGTGGGTTGCCATCACATGGGGATGCTATCCAGCCATCAGAACATCAGCACTTCACAGCACTCTGCAATATTCAGCTGCCACATTCTCAGCCTGACCAGGAGCAGCATGGGGTGGGTGAGGAGATCCACACCCTCCCTGCAGGGGAAGGGACAGTGTGTCCCACCTACCCCGGCCCCAGCTGCACAGCATGGAGAGGTCACAACGTGTGAACTGGAATGAGCTCCCTTCCTCGATGTTGACACATGAGAGGTTCTACTGACATGGGAACAATCTGTACCAAAATGCTTTAACTTGAATTGCCATTATGGACTTATCTTTAACTCTACACTTCAGTTTCACAGCAGAATGCACTTACTTAGGTTACAGAGTCAGCATGGGAGAGCCAGGCTACCTTCCTTCCACTGCATTCTGCTCATTATCCACTGTGCTGGGTATTGTGGCATTGCAATTTCATTTTTGCAATGATTCAGCTCTTATATCAGGAGTTTGCATCCTCTTATATATTCTTCTTCCCCCTGCAGTTTTTCATGACCTTCATTCGAATTCCACAGAATGAGAATACTGCCCACATGAAGCCACAATATTTTTTTAATAATAATGTTTTTCAAACAGTTTTGGCTGCCTTTATAAGAGAAGTTTTAACAAACAAAAGAGAAAATGCGTAGCCATTCAATCCATTGTAAGGAAAACCAACAAATAGAGACTGCTGCTAACAAGTAACTATTACTCTGGATATCTCCTCTGATCACTGAAGGCAGGATGTCTTTTTTACATTATATGTATTTTCTTTTTCTCTAAATGAATATGTACCATGCTGAGTCTGAGTTCCCTTAATTTCACACAGTAACCATTTGTGTTTACATGATCAGCTTTAGTACTATTGTCTGTACTATGATTATATCTACACCTATCAGAGACTTCTAATTTTCACTCTTTGCTTTAGTAAATATTGATTATCTAGAACTACTTTTTACATTTAGATATGCATTGGGAACTTACACATTTTGCATAACCAACTGATTAACAGAGAGCCTTCTAATATAGAGAAGACACAGAGAGTTATGTACTATAATAATCAGAATAGGAAATTTGGGATTATGTGCACAGTGAGAAAAATAAATACTGAAAGCAAAACAATAAATATTTTTAAAAGATTACCTTGAAACACTAACAGATAGCTAGTTTATTTGATTAAACTGAATGCATTAGAGTATTTTATAGTTTCTGTAAATGAGATGTTCTGGGTAAGTACACTTTTAGCCTTAGAGAAACAACAGCCTGAGGTTGCATTTGACTCCCTGGGATAACAGATGACTTAAACATCCTCCTTCACTACCTTTAATGGTTGAATTGGATAGCTTCCTGTCTGTCAGAAAGAAACCTTCTTTCCCCATGGATCTCTTCTTTCATAAAGGTCAGCACCGCCTCTGTTTTGCCTTTGTCACTTTAAAAAAAAAAAAGAAGTCAGTAAGTGTACCAGTATATTTGCTAACCCTTGACATCCTAAGGGTTTTTTTGCCCTTTTTTAATGAACTAAAAAAGAAAAAAAGGAAACAAATGAGAGAAAGCTATTCCTCATTGAACTTGTTTGCGTTACAATTTTGTAATATTTATATAAGAGCAATCTTCAAAAAAACCCACCTCTACAGTTATTTTGGATCTTTCTTCCCTTGTCAGACAAAGTTATTTTTACCTAACAATTAAGGCACTTGCTAAGATGCTTCTCACAGATGTTTCTTCTCATTTGGTCACATGATTGCTAACATTAAAAAGAGAATAAATTACTCTTAAGAGCTGTTTTCAGTGAAACAACCTGGCTGAAGTAAAATCCGAGTGAACTTCCAGTTGCTGGGCACAAGATATTTTAAATGCATTTTGGTTCTATAGGGTCTTCCGTTGTTTGCATTAGCTGTCAACCATAAGTTATCTATAAATTTTAGCCACACATTATTTGATGTCTGAGCTTACTAGCAGTTCTCTTTGTATTGTTAAGAATCAGTCATAATTCATACAGCATACAAATCTAACAAAGAAGCCTGAATATATTCTTGCTCAGTGTAATTTGATGGGACACTGTAAGACAGATGCAAATGTCAATATTATTCTCTACATGTAAATAGTCTCTTTGTTTGCATAATCCTCATGGGTATCATGTTTCAGTATTTGGCTGCTTCTAGCAGACCAAAGGGCAACGTGGTGGAGAGATCAGCAGTAACACACATCAATGCTTTTGAACGAATAAAGGTTTTTGGCCTTGGCAAAAAAAGTCACCAAATCCAGTTTCTGGCTATGATGAGATGAGTTATGATTATGTTAAGTGACATTATTAGGCATCAAACAAAGAAGATACTGCCTAGTGCTTCACCCTTCTCCCACAATCCCCACTACAGCATGAGGAAGACACACAAATAACTCCACCCTGGGGTGTGATGCAGCAAGTGTTTGTACTTCCACAAACATTCATACCCCTTTACAAATAAATGAAAGCCATACTCTACAATCCAGAACATATCCCCTGCCTCAAGACAAAATTTTTCATTCACTCTTTTAACCAGCTATCAGTGCCTCTCCTCTCTGGCAGTTGTGTCCATCAGACCAGGCTCAGGCCAGCAAGACTGACAGGACACACAGAGTGGATGACAGTGGCAAGGCAGCTGTGTGAGAGGACCTCATCCATGTCTGTAAGAAACTGAAGAGAGTGGTGGCAAGAGGAGGGAGCCAGGCTCTGCTCAGTGGTGCCAAGCAATAGGACAAGAGGCAATGGGCCTCTGGCATGGGAAGTTCTACCTGAATGTGAGGAAGAACTTCTCTACTGTGTGGTTTACTGAGCACTGGAACACTTCACCCAGAGAGGGTGTGGAGTCTCTCTCACTGGGGACATTCAAAAACTGTCTGGACACCATCCTGTGCCATAAGCTCAGACACCAGGCTGACCCTGCTTGACCAGGGAGGCTGGACCAGATGACCCACTGTGGTCCCTTCCAACCTGACCCATCCTGTGATTCCGTAATTGAGGGGATTTGCCTCTCTTTCACACACATTACTGTCAAATCCTGAAGAACAGTGTTTTTTGCTTTGTAAAATACGGTGATGCAATAAACAATACTTTTCCCAGCAAAAATTAGACTGTTTTTGCTTGAAATTGTTGACCTTAAAACAATGGCATTTTTATATTTTGTTCATTTAAATTTTTTCCAAAATGTTTAATTTTCTTTATGCACCTACAGATTTTCCTACTTGCAGACCTCTGTCTCAGATTTTGGACACTTGTTGACTCAGAAACCTTCCTGAAAAGGCATCTTCACAGACACCCTCAGTGTACAGCCTTGCTCAGTTAGCTCCACATTTCCAGCAAGGATTCAGTTTAAGCTTCGTGTGCTCCACCAGCAGTTCCAGCTGACCTCCTTAAGGGACACTTGCCAAAAGAAGTGTTTTTAGCAATAGCATTTTTTAGTATCACTGACTCTTATTTCAGACCAGTTAACTTTTATTGCAGTCAGTTTCCAAACTCCAAGTTGTTCTGAAATCCATTATCACCCACTATCTGACTTTGTAGGTCTGGGCTTTTTCCATGTAGCACATGTATTCCTAGAAGAACTCGAATTAAAGGCTTTGCTGTTTTGTTAGTGTTTAAATCAGTAGGAAGTACATCTTTGCACCTCCTCAGTGACCCCAAAAGCATTCTTACTTCCTATTGCACTGCCAGGTGTTGCATATTTTAATTCCAGTTTCACCCCCCAGTTTGCCTCCTGCATTTATTGCCTCAGCTAAACCGAGTAACAAACTCCAGATGCAAGTAAGGAACGGCATCCTTTGCAATTATCCCAACAGGGCTACCAGCAGCGAGCACTCGTGTCTTTGCACAGCAGAAGTTCTTAGGAGGAAAAGGAGGAGAAGAAAGAGGAGGATAGGGAGATGGGGATGGCAGCCGGGGTGGACCAGAGGATGTCCCTCGCTGCCGTGCGAGCCCAGGGTGCCTGACGGAGGGGGCACAGCCCGAGCAGCAGCAGCAGCAGCTCCGTGGGTGAAACTCTGCCCTGGCACAGGCGATGGCAGCGCCCCGGGCAGAGCTCAGGCTGCGCCTTTTCACGGGGTTCACCGCTGACATTTTAAAGACAGTTCTGGCTCCCTCTCGTGGACCATGAGCCATAGGCAAGGGTTTGCCATGCGCTGGTTGCACGTTTATGTATTTCCGGCCCTTAAGTTTATGGAATAAGAAGATAAAGTCTCTCATTAAACAGATTAAAAGGACCTCGCTCTCTGATTTAAAAAAAAAAAAAAAAAAAAAAAAAAAAAAAAAAAAAATTTTTTTTTGCGCCTTCTTCTCCNAAAAAAAAAAAAAGTTCCTTTATCGGCACTATCTTCCTACACCAAACCACCACGCTCACCAACATAATGTTCCAATTCTTCATGAGACTTCAGGAAAGCTCCTTTCCTTCCCCAGCACTTCCCTGACCCTGCCTATCTGATATTCACCTTTCACCTCTAGCTCCTGTGTGCACCACACCTGAAGATGGAAGATGCCCTTGCCAGAGATCTCTCTCAGCATCATGCAAAGGTCTGCCTCTAGGATAAACAGAATCACTACTGAAAATAAAAATTATATTTCATTCTTGTGGTTGTTTTCTGAGATGCTTAAAAAAATTTTTACAGCATCTCTTTCTTATGAGTGTAATAAAAAGTGACACTGCAATGTAGTAAGAATAGCTAATGTCAGATACAGAAGTAATAAAGATTTTCCTTTTCTCCTTTGTGTTTCAATTCAGCTCTCCATGGATCAATAAAATATGAAGATGACATCATCTTACTAAATGCTCATGTTTATTTGATGGTCCTCCATGATATGAAGTCCTTTATTTCCATCGTTAAGCAGAAGAAAATGCAGAGTGAAACAAGAACCAGGGGGAGGAAAAGGCATTCTTTAGACTTAAATCCTTACAAGAGGATCCCACATTGTGCTTGACTGGTGAGAAAATACCTTGCTGTTCCACTTCAACATGAAGTTCTCTATGGGATTTTTATATGAGGTATTAATTGGTATTGCATATCAAAATAAGCAGCATTTTAAAGGCCAGAATTCTACCATGTGCATGTCCATCACTGCACTCAAAGCACAGACCACAACAGAAGTCAATTTTTTGTATAAAAACTGTTTCTAAAAAACCAAGTTGTGTAATCTTATAGACACAAAAAAGAAAGTGATGGCATTACAGGAATAACAGGGTTGTTCTGCAGCACTTAAAATGCCACTCATCACTCTTACTCTTCATTAATCAACTAAAACAAGTTTTATACAAGGTGTTTTATTTTTGTCTATAAGATAGATAAGATATCTGGTAATAGATATTGCAACTTATAAGTTAAAAAAAAAAGAAAAAAAATCCATGAGACTGCCAATAAGAGAGGTGTATGACTTTACACAGAAGCACACCCTAGAAGAGGGTTACTTGCATTTTTCCCAGCCTCTACAGGCTTCCACTGAACTGGTGAAATGTTTCCAGCACAGTAAAATGTTGGTTTTCCCTCCATGACAGCAAAGAGAACAAATACAACAGCTGCTTCCTAGGAAAGTGCTGCCAAAATAAGTAAAATGAGTGCTCCTGGAGAAAGAGTGGACACCTCCTACACCTCCCACAGGTATTCTAGTCTTAAAGATGTCTATATGATCCCAATCCAAACCACAGCAGACTACTTGATTATCCCAGGTTGAGCTGTTTGGTTAGCCTAATCTTTCTTACTGTGTAAGCACTCATGCCAGCAATAAAGTTAATAATAATAACAATGCTAAGTAGTGTTCCTTGAGAGAATGTAATAATTTTGATTTGAAGCTTCTGTACTAGTCAAAGATGACAGAGACAACAAACATCTTTGGAAAATTCCTGCTCCTCATAAATTGAAGCTGTTAGGCTGGATATACTTTTTTCTCTTACATTTGTTATCTGTTTTATTTTCACTTTTAACTTTCAGAAAAACAATTGCTCCTTGTAAAGAATGTAGTTTGCAATAACTCAAATCTGTGAAGGCACAAATGATGCTCAGTCAATAAGAACTCATTTGTTTCAATGAGAACTCATTTCTTTATGGTTCTTGTGACTGGTCTTTGCAATATTTTCTCTCAGCATTTTGGGGCAGCTCACAGCCAGCAAATTCACATCTACAAGGGACTTACCCTCTTACTCATATGAACTGGAAGAATTAAGTGGCAAACACTGATCCTGTGAGTATTGCTGGTTCTCATCCAGCCAAAGCTCTCAGCAAAGATGGCTTGTGTGGAATTATAATTTTTCTTGCAAAAATATTCTTAAAATGTGATATGAGAGAATTAAAAAAAGAGAGCCAAACCAGAATGAAACCCCAAGTCTGCCTCCTTATTCCATTCTTGAATAAAAATACAAATTACATAATGGAAATTGTTCCATACATAACAAGAAATTTGCAACAAGCTTACAAGAATGTCAAAACTAATGCATGTGTCTTCCTGAAACCTCCAAAACTCTGATAAAATTAAACTTTAGGCTTCTGACCATCATTACAGGCCAAGACAATATTTTATCTGTAAGTAATCAAATTATGTAATAATTGCTTGTCATTAGGCAACTATTGATTTTAAGATGAGCTATCAGTTCTTGGGGACAAAGCATAAGCTAAACATAACCAGGAGTTACTAGTTAATTTATTAAATAATCATAAAAATCAAAGAAATTATCTTTTCTTTCCTCAGAAAAGTACTCTGTTTATCTCTCAACTTCAAAGAATCAGCAAATACGTTAGCGTGAATTTGCTAAATCTGTTCTTGCTTTTAATTATGTAGAAGATCTAAAGGTGTTTGTATCAACAAACAAACAAACAAACAAAATAAAAGTGAGTATGAGAGACAGACTTTAGTATGTCAAAAATCTTTGCTATAGCTCAGGACTGAAAACTACTATTGGCCATTTTAGTTCATCTCAAGCACCCTCCTAGCAAGAATATTTTCATATGTTACCACACCTTTTTCTTTTTTTAAATCTCTATTCATCTCTGCCACAACATAGACTAAACACTAAAGCACATAAATATGCTTTTTTTTTTCCTTGGTTAGAAGGCATCTTCAAGGATCTAGCCTGAAGTTATTTGCAAGCTAATTACACACATCAATCACCCATTAGTTTATCTAGCTCTTTCCCATTCCACTCAGTCTCTAGATTTACCCATGAGTAAATCCTTTTCTCCCTCTTTGGCATGCAATAATCATCCAGTTCACTCTCTTTTGCACCAAAGGATCTCTGCCCTCTTGATGTCAACGGTATGCATCAGTCCTTGTCAACTTCTATTTTTATTGAATATGCTCCAGTTATCTTCTTCCAGATCTGTATTTCAACAGCATGGTAACACTGATATTTCCTCTCTTCACAGGAAGTGTCTTTACTGATGATCTGCTGATTCTCTCTGCCTAGAAATGAGAAAGTGATCTGGCATGGTTATTCCTTAAAATAAGTCCTTAAAATTCCTTAAAATACAAGCTGGCAAGGGAAGGAAAACAGTCATTCTACAAAACACTTCAGACATCTGTCCCAGTGAAAGAAATGCAGGAATATGAATGGAAGCCCCTAAATGTGGGAAATACAAAGTGTGGTTGCCTGGGCCAGTTAGCATAGCTGAGAATGGACTGGGTAATTGACATAGGCTGAATGTGTGGCAGAGCAAGCCTGGGGGAAAAGAAATATCCTGTTATCCTTGTGCCAGGAGAGCACACCCTTGGCAGAGGTAGTTGGAAATGACCTAGTAAAGGTTAGGAGACCCAGAATCCTGTCAGCAGAGATATCCCTGTAGTTGTCCAAAAAGTCTTTGTCCTAGTGTTGGAGAAGAAAAGCAAAATCTGGTAATGATTTCAGGGAGAAGATGAAGGTGAAGAAAGCAGTGAGAGAAGACATCCAGTGGTCAGCAGTGCTGCCAGGAGAATCAGCTGTGCATACATCGGTAGGTCAAGGAGCAGAACCATTATATGCTAGTTTAGCGTTTCTGGGGGGGGAAAAAAGAGGAGCAAGGGACACCAAAATAGAAGATACACTTCCAAGGAGCTGATTATATTTCACTGGCAGAAAAGAAGTGCACCTCCAAAAAAATTTAAGCAATTGAATCATCTAAAAAAGAAAAAAAAGGACAAAACTTACAAAAGAGATCAGTTGTAGGTCCTCAATTATCTGAACTCAAGAAGACAGCATACAACAGGAAATGAACGAGGTGCAAAAATCTTTATGAAGCATGAAGGACAGAATGAGACTGTCCAAAGTACAAAGGCAGATCCATCAGGCAAAGGTCATAAAGGAGAGAAGAAAATGCACTGTCCACACGTATTGTAATGGAAAAAGCACAGAAAGAGATGGCACAGAAAAGGTCAATGTTTATTCATTGGCCTTACAGTCACGCTCACAGCTCTCCATTTTGTCTTACATTGGCTCACTGCTACCAGGTGCAGATCTTTCATATCTTCCTATTGAAATGCCTATTTTCCTTCTCCTGCTCCCAGAATCTTAACTCATGGAAGTTTTTTGCAGTATTTATCCTCCAGCACGCACTACACCCCTCACAGTTCCATGGCATACTCTCCATTACATTACATGAACCCATAACCCCAACACACAGGTTAGCAGGGGACACAAAACACATCCTCCCAAAATACATCTTCTACGTCTTTGATAGTATTCTCAGTGACAAGTTTGTTTGAAATCTGAATTCTAGGTCACACACCCAGCTAGTTATACATTGCCTTGGCTGTATTTCTCTTACTGTCATAAATAACAACATCAAAAGCCCTAATAATGCCAAGGCAGGTTAAATTTATGGCTTCCTGTCTGTTCAAATGACGTTATCCTAACAAAGAAAGAAAAAAATATTGGCTCAACACAACTTGTTGATTAAAATTAATTTCATTTTGATCTTTCATGTACATATATGTGCTTAGATTTTTTATTTCAGAATTTATCTGGAAATTGGAGATAGCTGACTGGTCTACAACCATCCACTTATCCCTATTTTTTCTATTTGCCTTCTTCCTCTACCCTACCACATCTGTTTTCTCAGCACTTTTCCTGTCTTTCAAGTCTTCAGAGAGTGCAAGCAGGTCTAATTTTCAAACAATTTCAAACTACTTTAATTTGGGGTTGCATAAAATGGTGGCTGATGCAATATCCTGCCTCTTTACCTGCTTCTCTAAATTCTCTTATTTGAGAAGGACTACTATTGAGTAGTATTGAGTATAAATTACAGATATGTCTCCCTACAAAGATTATTTATAAGAGTTTACACTTCACATCAAGTAAAAAATGAACAGGAATATTCAAGGAACAAATAAAAATTCTGTTAATGTTTTACATAAGGATGTATCAGCCTATTAAAAGAAAGGAAAAAAAAGAAGTAAAAGACTGGAAACAAAGAGTGAGAATATAAATATATTACAGTTTTACATTTACACTAATAAGCATCATAATTTATTTCATAGCATATTTTTCTTCTCATTTTTGAATTACAGTCCTTGCATAGTCAAATATTTCTAATCACTACATTCCCAAAAGTAGAACACAGAGTAGCCTGAGAAAGGAAAATATTGGTGGAAATGGAAGATAACAACTCATATCTCATCACAGATGTCTAGTCTTTGACATTTTAGATATTCTTCCTTCATATTTTCTGATTCATTTCTTGACTCTCTTTTTCCTGGAAGTCTCAGCTACTTAGTCACACTCTGCACACATGCATCTTTTGAAAAAAAAATCAAAAATTTTGCCTAGTGCAGACAGCTTGTTATCTTTCTCCCAAGAGTTCATACTGAGGGATGTGATCTTGAGGTGTATCCAAGACTGAAAGGATCTGTTTTTGATTTTCACTTAATAAGCTAAAATCTATAAAGAGCTGTGGTACATGAGATTGCACTGAAGTACTGAAATCCATTTTCATTCACAACTCTTCTCAGTGCAATTATGTAATTTTTAACCCTTTATTTTAAGGAAGCTTGTCAGACAAAACCTTCCCTGTTTGAGAAGAACTTGAAGGATTACAGCTCAGGGTCAAGAGGACACAGAACCATTTTACCCCAGAGCAAGCATCCCTACCTGGAACCCTGTTTTGCATAACTGGTGCAAAACATTTCTTCCAGTTCCTTTTAACAGCAGTGCCCTCCTCTCAGGAATAGGTGTCCTGGAGTAATTTTGCTGTTCCCAGTTCCCTCTTCTTTCTGCAGTGAAGGGTTCATATGTGAAGGACTTATACATGAAAGGCCTGCAGAAATTCTGGGATTATGCTGTCACCAATTTTCAAGCCTGAAAAGTTGTTTAAAAAGTCCGTATAATTCACATGTGGATATGCCCAAAATCATGACAGTAAAGACAAATGGAGTTTTTCTTATATAATAAAAGCCTCAATAGGGAAAAATCTATTTAAAATATACCTCATGTATTAGACCACCACAATGCCATGTCATACAACTGAAGAAGATGAAGTCTAACAAACACACAAAAACCCCCAAAAATCCTGAGAGTAGAGTGGATATGCAAAGGAGCAAATAAAATCATATAAAAGTAATGGTTTGTTTAGTCACTTTTTTTAAAAAAATTGAGAGAGCAGGCCTGGGTGGCTATAATTTCATTACAGGGAGAATTACTCCTATTTAATAATAGAATGGAAGTTCTGAAGTGCTTTTATGATGTGGTTGTATCACAGTGAATATACAAAACTCCCTACTTCCATCTGCAGTCACACAATATTCCTGTCTACTCTGCGGAACTGGATGAGATACCATCCTGTAAGCATGAAGTGTCTGGAGCAGTGCCTGCTCAACATGGTCAGCCAGCTGTCTTCAGGCCACTAGAAAGTGCTCTCCAGATCAGAAGTTCCAAAACCCTTCCATGAACAAATATTTAGAGCATGCATGTCTGCAAAAATGTTTTCTTGCTACATTTTTCAAACTCACAGAATGATGTTCAGAGACACAAAGGCAATGAAAACACCATTCCAACATCTGTGCTTCTTTTAAGCTCTGCAAAACATGGACATGATGACTCATACAAACTCACACATGATCATGAATGTAATATTACAAAATTTGTCAGGGCAATACAAATTTGAGGATAAAAATAGCAGCACATTATAGTGTCATCTACTTTTGACCTGAGCTATTTAGAAAAGGGCAAGCAATTTTTGGTTCTGCTCTGTTAGGACAGAGCTGTGTTAGGACATTTCAGACATAACCCTAAGCCCTGCTCCTACACAGAGTGGTGTTAGTACAGCAGTTAGTACACAGTACTGAAAGAAAACCAAAACAGGGAGTGAACCATACCTGGTTTTTCTCCAGCTTTGCCTATCAGATTGGCTGCAAGGTTTCGTAATTCCCTCTCTCATGTTGATTATCTGATTACAACAAAGCACAAGTTTATACTAAAGCCACTCCTGCTGTCAAGGCATTGAGTGTCTTTCACCCAACTTGAAGGAACTGTGTATCTTCATGATAGCCAACTTGCTCTTCATCTCAACCAATGAAACCAGAATTCTGAGATAACAAGATACAAATCCTTTGGCAGCAGTGCTTAAAAGATAGCATTAGGCTAAGAGGAGAGAGTGATGCAGTGATGATGTAGTGTGTAGGGAAGGACTCCTTAGACAATATATTTGCTTATAAGCCAAGTATTAACTGGCTCTAAATAAATTCTCTTCAGTAAAGTACTGACAACCGTTAAACATTTCCAAAACTGACTTGATTCTAGTTCTAAGGTTTGGAAGTCTTGGTTTTAACAATATTACTTATTCTCTTGAGCCTTTGAATTTTTTTTCTCCTGACCACAAAAATCTCATTTATTTTTTGCACAAAAAAGGGTTGAAATTAGAGTTCTCCAATTCTCATACAATCCTTTCATAAAAAGAAAGAAGATCTGATGGAAAAAAGTAGAGATTATAAATGTTTTATAATCTGCAACTACATATGAAATGTTACCATTACTATGAGAGGGTGTTTTGCATACTGGTAATTGGTTAAAAATCAACTGTACAATAACTTGGAATACATTACACATAAAAGGGTTCTATCAAATGAGAAAGCAAAATTTGTGCTTTTTCAAAGATACTGCTTTTGTAATATTCAAAGAGTAAGTATTGGTTATGGTCTAACTATGAAAGAAGATTTACAGGTCTGTGTCCAACAACTAGTGCATTATAGTGTGACTTGGTGCTACAAGGAAGTAAATTATGTAATAACTGAATCACTGAAGTTTATAAAAGAAGAATTTACATCTCTCACTGTCAGCACTTTACACCCTCACATATCAAATCATTATGCCACCACTTCTCAGAGTAGTAGCCTCTGTAGATTTAGAGCCCAGAACTTTTAGATTAATTAGGAAGACAATAGGTATTCCAGAAACCAATCCATTTCTGCACAGGTTATTTTTTTTTTTTTCAACTCTATCTTTCTGAGAATGAAGAGTATGGATCCAGAAAGAAACATCTGTACAAACATGGCACATTGGTAAAGTTTGGTGCATTTGGAAGGAATTAGTAGAAGTTAAACTTCTATGAAAAGTCACCTAATCCATTTTTGAAACACAATTTCAGATAAATACATACTGCAGGAGGTCAGAGTGTTGTAATCTCAGTTGACCCAGCAGCTGTAGGAATACTTACCAAAACATCTAGAAGTACACAGCATTATCTGATCTTGTTAAACTGGCATCTATTAAAGACATGGTCTAAGCCAGAGATGAACTACAGGGAAAGTTTCATACCCCCTGCAGTTTTGCACTGCAGTACAAATTTGATGTGTAAAGCATCAGCTATTTAAGTTTCCAAACTGGCACAACTACAGCTCCAGTTATCAGAGCACAGTATTTGATGTAATCTCTCAAACGTGTTTTGTAGCTAACACAAAGGTAAACACATCCATGCAGAATTTGACTTTGCAAGCTACCTAGACTGCCAAGTTTCAGCTGCATGTGTTGGCCCAAACCTGTCACACTAAACAAGGATTGCAGAGCATGTCTCTCCCAACCTCTGAGCTTGCTCCAGTCACCTAAATGAGGAGGCAGAAAACAAGGACTCAGAATGACTGTTGGGCCTTTGTGGTTTTGGAGATGAGATTGAATATACATTCTCATTTTTTCCACGTTGCTGAATTTAGGCAACTTTCTTTATTAAAGATCTAGTCAGAATTCTCCAATGTGACTTCAGATAAGAAAAAAAAAAAAGGAATTTTTATACAAAAAACCTTTTTTTTTCCGAGCTCAATCAGTTTTTGTCCTACAAATGCATCTGAAACAACATGGCATCTTGAGGTGTACAATTATTCACTTTAATTAAAAAATATCAGGTGTTTTATGACCATCACTTTTACTCAATACCTAAGTGGCAGAATTCAGAAGTTTTTGGCTTTCTGAACTGTTTGGCTTGAAGTTCCACCAGAGATAATAAACATGTAACAGAAATAATTCTTTTGGTTTCTAACCAGTCTTTGTATCCCATAATTATCTTCTATTTCGTGAAAATGTAGAGCACTACTGCTACCTAATGGGTCATTTTCTCAAAGCAAGAGGCAAATGATCTATTAGATAAAAGACAATTTTATCTGCATGCTTCTTTTCCCATGTCAGAGAAACAATCAGGAGGACACTTAGCAGCGGTGGTTCTGAGTGTGTCACCACCACGTTTATTTTTAATGACAGTACTGACTGACAGTGGCACTTGGATGAAGCAGTTAACTGCATAATAATCACTATGGAGAATGCCACTGGATTCAGTTAGCAATACATTTACCAGTCTATCAATTTATGGATCAAATAAACCATCTTCCAGCCTTGGCCCTTCTACTGCTATTACTTTTTTCAGAAGCATGTACCTCTGAAATCAATCTGTGTTCATGGGCAAAAAACCTGATTGTCTCGCAGATGACACAGAAAGGGGAAAGCAAACAAAATCTCCATTGGTTAATGAAAAGGAGGATAGGGAATCAAATTACTCGTTGATAAAGGACAAAACAAACAATAAATTACATAAGAAACAGCATGCAAATATTTCCACTATATGCAACACCTTTTATTTTGGTCCTAATTCTGTTGAACAACAAAACACTTTCCATAAAGCTTTTGCCACTTATTTCCATGCTGCTCCAAAGCAGGTCCTTCTTTCCCAACCTACTGCAAGCACCCTCAAACAGCAAGGGAAGGCCACCCTTTAACACTTGCACATACAGGCAGACCCAGCCAGCACTGACAGATACCTGAAAAAGCCAGAACAAACATTTGCCACAGCTGACAGATCATTTCAAGTTTTAACTGGAACATTAAAAATGTTTTGTGTGAGCTATGCCAATTTTCTCCCACTTGTGGGCAGCTAGAGTGAACAAGTTCCATCCTAGCAAGTATTTTTCTTCAGTGCTTCTTCTTCTTTCAGAAGTCAACCAGGCTGTTTTTACTTTAATTTTCCTAAAATAATTTATCAATAGTACTGTCAAGCTGGAAACAGACATCTTTATTCAGCTTAAAGATATAGGGACATAAGAAGAAAGCAGCAGCCAAGGAGATCTTGGATCAACCATTTTACATATAACTAATGCTAAAAATTATCTGGGGTGGGGAGGGGGCTATTCCAGCTTAAAAACTCTATTCCAGTCTACTTCCTCCCCTCAAAACAGCCTTGGGAAAAAAAGACATTCAACTTTTTTTGGTGAAGATACTAGAAAAGGATGACACTTGAGATATCCTGATAATAACTGATGGTAAAGACATCTTAGAGAAACATTTTATTCACTTTTACCACACCTGTACTCTGCAAATTTTTTAATCTCCTAATTCTTCAGCACTTACTACAGAGATATTGAAAACCAAAACGTGTGTGTCAATCCCAGTTCCAATTCCAAGAGTGTTTTCAAATTGTAAGAAATGGACTATTGGATTTTTAAAAGCACAAGTGTTGTGGAGAGCACCACGAGGCAGATCTCTCCTAGTAAGAGAGAATTACATATTAGCAACTGCATTCTCTTGGGGCTGAAGCATCCTGCACTCCTGATTGCACCTTGAGATTTTTCAGAGTGTTTAGCTTACAGCCTTGCTCCAGATATCACTGTGAGGCATGTAAAGCTGTGCAGCAGCCACGGCACCTCCATCCACACTGCCAAACCCCTTCCAGCCTGCCCTGTTCCGGGCACATCTCTCACCTGACTCCCTGTCTTGTTCAGCTGCTGACTCTGCCCGACTGCCACGTAGCACATGGCAGTGTTTCACATGCAGCACAGCCACAGCCTGCCTCACACCCAGAGCATCACACAGAGAGCTGCCTGGCTGAAAGATCAGAGCCATTTCCAGACCACCCAATTTTCCCTCTTCTCTTTCTCCCATTTGTTTGGTGCCCTGTTTGGACAGGAACAGTCAGTTGTGGAGATGTAATTTAACAAGGAAAGATCTATGTGGGGAGCAGGCTGTGGCTGACACCTGAGGTGTCAATCAGCACTGCACACATATGCATGGCTTTGTCATTTTATTCTTAAACAACTCCTTTCCTTGTTTGCTCTGAGTGCAGTGATGCCAACAGACTGTAAGAGGTCAAGGTGCTGAGCAGTGCCTCAGTCCCAGACAGGTACACATGGCCTAGGCCAGCAGAGCTTCATCCTTTACCCCTGGGGCTGCCAGCACAGGAAAGTCATGAACCAACCCCAGCTCCATCCCATCCAGCCATCAGCCCATCTCCTGCTGTGGTAACCAGACTCACACCTGTGTTTTGGGCTACCTCTGAAGAAGGAGTTAATCACCAGGCTGATTTTATTCTGGCAGGCTCTCTTTGGAGTGAGAACAGATGAGGGAAAAAAACAGGCTAGCCCTTAAGCTTTTCCTAAGGGGATCTCCAACATTTTAATAATTAGTGTTGCACCAGAAAAATCATGCTCACTTTACCTTCTTGCTATTCTTTTTAAAACACTATTTAAAAAGAAATATCAATCTGCCATGTTTATAATCTTCAATTCATGTCTAGTGAGGCAAGATAACCAAAAAGTATTCTCACAAAGTGTTTTTGGAGGGAAAAGCAAAATGCTGTAGCCTTCTACTCCCCTGTGCCCACAAATTGTGCAGAAAGTCTGGGGAGGGGAGGTTGTCACACCCCAGCTCCCCGTGAACACCTTATCATTCCTATGGAGCCAGCTCCCTTTCAGCCCTCTCAGGCTGGCACACCAGGCCATCCATCCCTGCTGCACACCCTGGGCATAGGAATGAAAAGGGAGGGAAGGAATCCCTGAGTGTTTGATAACTTGCTTACCAGCTGGTCTTGCACTGTCTTGCCTGTGGATGCTCCTCCTGGTTCTGCCTAAGGCACTCACCCAAGCTGTGCTCCAGGGCTTGGTAGTGGTAACTCCAATCTCAACAATCCTGAGCATTTCTTAAATTTCTGGACCTGGCATCTCTTTGAAATACTTCTAGGAAAAGGGCAAAGAATAGATTTAATTGTCACCAGAAGGATGTGGGAGGCAGGTATCCCACTGAATCCAGACATCCAAGGGAGGGAAGCTGGCATCTCATTGAATTTTCTATAGCTGTGCCTTGTGAAAAATGTCTTGATTGCTTTCTGAAGCCTATGTTGGAAACACCTCCCCAGGCAAGGAGCAGAAGGATGTCCTCCCATTCTCTCTCCCTGATGGGGCTGCCCTGTCTTCTTCTGATCACAGCAATTTCTGGTCAATGCCTGGGTAGATATCCATCTGGGATGTAGACAAGCTTGAAAGGTCACTGTAGGATGTAAGTTTTCTTGGCAGGCTCTTACGTAATTTGCCAAGACAGAAGTTACTGACAATGGAGGTCTTCTTTACAGGTCAATGGCTAAAAAGATCTTTTGACACAGAAAGGGAGAGGCAGTTTTCCTGGAGCTTAAGCTTCCAGCATCTGGTTAAATTTTTTTCCACAATCCTTCCTCAGGTGGCTTCTAGATGACCAGAGGACACTTGTGACTTGACTTGTGCTACACATTGTCTCCAAACAGTGTGAACAGGAAGGAAAGAACAGGAAGGGACTGACCATCTTTGAAGGAGAAAAATGGAAAAGCTGGTATATCCTAGCAGTTCCCATTGGTAAGCTGTATACACACTAATAGCCACATGCCAAAGTGCACCGAGAAGCCAGCCCAAGAGAACTCAGTCCCTGGGAGATGGAGCCTTACTGGGGGTGTGACAGTGGTGCCCACATGCCATTTGTCCTCATATTGTTCTTCATGCATCCAGCGTCAAGGGAACGTACTTCTGGTATTCCAGTCCAAACTCATATAATGCTGTCTTCAGAGTTTCATATGCTCCACTGTATCCACTAAAAACACTTCTTGTGAGACAAACTTGGCTTTTTAACAATTTTGTAACCCATTTGGTTAGCACTGCTTTGTTTCTGCTATTTTACTCAGCTATGGTGAGGAACAGGACTGGGGCCTCAGGGTCATTGACTGCTGTGGGACCAGTGGCATTCCTACAATACTTTGGGTTGGGAAGGGACCCTAAAGATCATCTTTTTCCAAGCTCCCTGCTGTGGGCAGGGACACCTTCCACTAGAGGAGGTTGGTCAATACCTCAGCTGACCTGGCCTTGCTATCTCCATACTGAGACACTGAATGCAACTTCTTCTGGGTCCATTCTCTATTTAACATCTATAGGTGCTAACAAGCCAAGGTGTCTTGTTTATACAGCATTAAAGATTTCTTTTATTCTTTTACAAGAGTCAGAAAATTTGGTACTTTCTTTGCATCTGTCTCTCAGACTCACATAGAAACTTTTCTTAAAAGCACACAAACCAAAGAAGTTCTCATTCTTCTACCTGCCAAACAGTAACAGTGAGCTCTGATTCCCACTGAGGAGAGGTTTACATGCCAGGGAAATGGAAGGGACAGCATTGTGTCCAAGGATCTGCAACTAGTGGAAGCAGTCCTTACATCTCCTTAATGCCTCAGTCCAAACCCATGGAAGCAAAGGTGCTAATATATTCACCAATTGGCACTGGGGAGAACTCTTGTCCAGGTTCACAAGCTGTGTTATGCACACCACTGTGTATAGTATTTGCAATCAAAAAAAGTCCCTTATAAACAGAGCAGGGCACAGGAATATTAAGTTGAGGAAGGATAAGTGCAAGAAGAATATCCCACAGATTTGAGACTGGTATTTTTCCCAGGAGTTCCCCAAGTAAGGCTGCATTTGCTGTACCAGAAATCATTTAAGGGATCATAACACAAATGTGCAAACACTGTGGCACAGGGATCTCCAGCCAGGGTGTTCTTCAGAAGCAACTCAAGGCAGTTTGTAGGATGCCATAATACCTGCAGGGCTCTGCCTTTGTGGCAGAGGTGGCAATTCTACCCCTTACAAAGCCCCCCTGATTTAGGGGCCCAGGTTGCCAGTGGTAGACTAGCAATCCCAAAGAGACCTATAACCTCCTGCTGAAACCCCCATTCATGTCCTTATATGTCACAGTCTTACCCAAACACATCTTCAGCTGCCTTGCTCACTGCCTTGCTCACAGCCTTGCCCTAATCTTAGCCCTGCACAGACAAAAGGCACTAAATTGTATCATCTGTGTCAGGAAAGATAAGTGATAAGGCTGGGTGTGACACACACAGAAAATGCCACAGCTTCTCAATGCCCGTATAAAAACACATCAAATAAAACACGTGGCAAAATGGAAATCTCTTGGGGAAATAACTTGTGAATTACTGGCCAGTTATTTTTCCTTCCAAATTTGTATGGTCCAGAATTCCAACAAATAAACCAGGGATAAGAACTAAGAGATGAGTAGTACATTTCTTCAATACTTCTAGAAAGGATGGGGTTAAAAACTGCAGAGTCAGGAAACCTTTACTATTAATGTACCAACCTTTATTGGCTGCATCTCCTATTGATGTTGTTTCTTCATAATTACATGCCTTTTTAATACCGTGAAAGAGACCCAAATCTTCGATGCAAGGTGAGACATTCAAGAATATGTTTCTGAAATCACAACAGCCTATTAAAGACTGATTAATTAGACAGTAGTAATTGTGGGTGCAAGGCATGAAAAGTCTCAACAGTCATGTTTAACTTGAGTCTTCATCATCATTCTGAAAAATGTCACTCTTGAATATTTTGGGAATAATTTGTGAATGTAATTTAAAAGAATTTTAAAAATATCTACTACTGGCACTCACTCATTTCTTCCCTTTTGTTTTATAGCCCATATCATTATTTGATCCATTTTCTGTAGGCTAGAATAATTTCAGGTCATTTTTTAGAGCTGGTGATGTTATCTCTGCTGAGGGAGAGAACAGAAACCAAAGGCAATAAAAGGCTCAAACATCACAGAACAAGCACGCACATATTCACTGTTTCAAATTCAGCCCTTTAAAATGGATACATAAAACAAAAAACACAGTACTTGCACACTGTTTTTACGAAATACTGTGGTGAGATCTTCATGTAATATATATAAGCGTATATTGTTAAAAAAAGAAATTCAAGTCTCTGCAAGCACTGACTGTTTTGATTTGCCAAGTTATGCTTATTGGGCAAACTGCATTAATACATCATATTTTAATTGTAATTCTTCTTCTTTCTTAACCACTCCCTTCCACTCCAACCACGCACAGATCGCACACTCAAGGAAGAAAGGCACATTTGAAATGGTTTCCACTACCATTACAACATAATTTGTAATCTTCAAAGATAGAGATGTGTTTGGAATTATTACTGGCAAAATAATTGTCAGAAATAATTCAAATCTTCAAAGGGGAAATTTCAAAGTTCAAGTTTCAAATCTGCAAATTAATCTTCTGCTTACAAATAGGCATGTAAATTAGGTATGTTAAGTTGGGGCTAGGCAGGAACAGGCTTGCAGGATTAGGCCCACAAAATCCACACTTACAATAAGAGGTCTCTATTTTAAACCATTGTATTGTATTCAAACCATTTGTATTGATTTTTTAAAAATTAAATTAATTTTAAGAACAGGCTTCCTCTTCAGGGTAGTTTACCATCATGCAATAAATGCAGCTTCTTGATAGTAAAGAGTACTTCTCATAAGGTTTTTTTAAGTGGATGGATTTAAATCAAGTAAAAGTTGACCAAGTGAAACCATACCAAGGCTGGAAAGGTATGATTAGCAAAATCAAAAAGCCCTAAAGTTCATGTAATTCACCATAGTTAAGTAAGTTTTCACACTGTGAGAAAGGAGTCAGCTTTATGTTATGTATGAAGGATAGAGAATATTTCTTCCTAAAATAAACATTTAATCAGAGAAAGGATTTTACAAGAAAAACCAAAGAAAAACTAACAAAACCCCTCAAACCTTTTTCAAATGGAGAAAAAGTATCTTTTAATTAATTTAGGAACAGATCTAAACCCTCCATTGGAATTGTAATCAAACACAGACATTTATTAATGCAAAGGAAAGATAAAATAACCTTTAACACCCTGTATTATATTTCCAAGATTTAAGACCTCACACTCATTCCTCAGGTTCTAAAAAATTGCAGATATTTAATTTTACTCCTTGCCACAGTGGCTCAAATTAAGTTGCTGTCACTTTTCAGGGTGATTTTCTGTCTGTCTTCAAAACCAGGAGGAAAACTTCCGCCTATCTTAAAAAATAAATTTAAAAGCGTATTAAAAAAAAAAAGGAAAAAAAAATGGAAGAAATTGAGTACTATTTCAGGGACAGTTTGCCTGAAATCAAACTTTTGTTGTATTTCAGGTCCCCAGCCCCCCTAGTTAGCTGAGAAAAATTTAACTATCAGACATATTTATTGATAAAAAGTTTGATTCAAACTTTAACCACACTTTCTCAAAACAAATAATGGGCAATGAAGGAGAGGAGAAAATGAAAAAGTTCAATAAATACCTGTTTGTACTGGTATATATAACATTGTAAAAATAAAGACCACTAAGACACATAGGTTCACTCAAATAATAAAAAATATTTTATTATAATTTTGGAAAATAAACTCTTCAAACCACAAGACGAAACACAAAGAAAATTTCATGACCCTGAAATACAATGAAATTGTCATAATGTTAATATGGGTTAATATCTGCAATGATTATTGCTGTTACCACATCTCCTCTCCTCCTTAAAAAGACACTTGTTAAAGTAGGAAAAGTAAAAGAATATGCATTGATAGAAACCAGCACCCAGCTCCTTCTTTCTTCTGTGCCTCACTAAAGCAGGAACAGGATTTTCATCATTTTCCCTGGCTGAAATATTCATTTCTCCCACATTCAGCCTAGTCTGAGGCACCGAAACAAAGGAGAATCGGCTCAAAACCTCGGCGTGGTGGGGAGGACTGTCCTGCTGGAGCTGAGGGATGTGATGATGTGGCAGCAGCTGACCCAGGGGCACAGCCTAAGCTGGGTTTGGGGCACACCCCCGCAGCAGCAGACACAGCAGGAACATTTCTGGTGCCTGACGGCAGCTGGGGCAAAGCCTGGTTCATGCACCGGGTCTGGGGCAGCCAGGAGTGAGGAGCCTGATTGCCACCATCCCCTCAGCACCGGTAGTGCTGCTCCTGGGAACCTCGCCTTCCTCGTGGTGGTTTCTCCAAATACCCTTATTTGGCATATTGCTCTTGATAAAATCTTTATTGGCATCTTCCTGCACAGCAAGACAGGACGAGAAAGTAATTACCACTTCTACTCTTGATAACAAAACATTCCTGTGAGGCTCTCACACTTCCACAAATCTTATCTTAACAGTTTTCCAGAAATATTTTTTTCTTTTTTTCTTTAATTCTTGCCGAAGAAAAAGAGATCTATACATTATATTTGAATGAATGTAAGATATAATTCCACATTAAAAACAGTTTATCAGTTTGTGTGGTTTTTTTTCAGTGCTCACCTCAGTGACAGGACAAACGATTGTACACAAAAAGTAGCAACAATAATTAATAAAAAGAGGGTGTTCTGGTGCAATTAGAATGTTAGGTCCCTTGGTCTTGCCTAAATACAACAGAAGATTAGGACTTCCCAGACCTAAGTATCAATGAGAGTTTTGAGTGCACAATAAATATAACTCTGAATCCCAGTTAAGTACGGATTCTCTTGTGGGTTCAGAATTATTTAGTGGAAGGAGTAGGGGAGAATATGACTCTTTTTCTCCCCACCCTCCCTAGTTAGATGAGAAAAAATTAACTATCAGACATATTTATTCATAAAAGTAAGAGCATAACAGTGGTCACCCTTTCCTGAGTTCCACCAGTTTGTGACAACCGCAGCACATACATTTTATTCCAAAATCACATAAAATATTTACAAGTTTTTAACTAATGTTGTTCAATAATGCAATAATTCACTAATGGTACTGTAAGTTTGCAAGAAGCTTAAAGTCAAATCTAAAGTCATGATCAAAAGAGCTTTTCAGCTGACAAGCAACAGCTGGAGAAAGAGAGTGACAATCCCAGAAGTACTTAGTCTTTGGAGAACTGAATCTTAACAAGAAATTATGTGCTTTGCAACCATGTAGTTCTCAAGTAGCAATATTAATACTCTGGTGGAGGTTACTGTATAATGCCTGCTTTTCTAAGAATAAGTTTGACCATGTCAGGAGACAGTGGGATCTCTAAATTTAAACTCGTTTTAGAGAAACTGTCCTCAGGAAATGTACTGAACTTGAAATATGTTCATAAATGAACTGCTAAAATTACTGGTGCCTTTGAGTTGTTAGAGATGTGATTTGTAGTATCCTCTTTTATGGTTTAAAAAGTTATTTTCAGAAATAGAGAAAACGACACACATTTGCAGCAATGCCCTGCATTGGACTACATCTTTCCAGAGATTGCTTATTTGGAATCTTACTTAGTCAAATTATCAATGTAATAAAGCTAACATATCTCCTACTAACAGAGTCAGCTGTATAAATTCTCCAGGTATAAAAGTGAAGTTGGGCACTTAATGTCTTGGAAATTCTACAGAAATATTTCAGTTTTATTCTACCTCCAAAGGTTTTACCCACAGCCCCAGACAAGCTGCAGCTTAATTCCACTCAGAGGGAGAGGTCTCTGTTAGAGCTCTGCATCAACTGTGTTTTGCAAAACAGGCAAAGTGATACCAGTCATTTAAACAAGGTAAGACTCAGCTGGGATAGACTTTTATATGTTCAGGACTTTTTTCATGATTTCTTGATTAAAATGGGTTGTTAAGATGATATTCACATAACAGATCTTAAATTCCTTCTTTTAATTTTTTAATTGGTTGGTGTTTGTTTTTCCTTGAAAAAATACAATATTCTTCTGAACACATGAATTTGATCTTTTGGCAGGTAATCTTTTCAGAAAAAAACCCCAAAATATTGCTAAATCACTAAAATAAACACTTTGAAAACAAAATGCATATAGTGATTCAAGATATTTTTAAAAGCACATAAAAGTTACAGACAAAGTTTGAATATTTAAGCACCCTCTACATACAAATACATTAAATAACATATTTATCATAAGTTTATGCCATGGTTCAGGGTTAGGTCACATTGGAAGGATTGATTGGGATCTGAATGCATGATATGGAGCAAAGTACAGATCACACCATCTATTTGTCACTTTGACTGAAGAAAAAGTTTGCCATACATTTACCAGACTGTTCATCTA
>VWYP01032755.1:64235-111121 GCA_013400435.1 Pycnonotus jocosus | reverse complement strand
TTTTTTTTTTTTTTCCTAAGGATATCCTCCCCGCGGATGAACGGCTCTTTCCACGCGCGGTGCCAAGATCCATCCTTCCCTCCCCGGCCGCACACACGGCACTGGGCGTGTAGCCGGGGCTCTATGTAACCCCCGGCGGCACGGCCCAGCCCCGCCACTGNCCCCGGCAGCGTCCCCACGGACCATGTTCCATGGTAAGGAGCGCGCCCCGCACCGCACCGCTCCGCTGAAGGCGCCCCGCTTCACTGCCCCCGGGCCGGGCCGGGCTGGGCTGGGCTGGGCTCCGCCGCGCTGCTCCGCACCCCCGGCCGCGCTGGCTCCTCACCTGCTCCGCTGTTTCCCAGCCGTCGGCCCCGCCGTCCCGCCTGCTCTGCCGGCGCGGTGCTTGCCCGGTGCCTTTTAAACCCTTGGTGACAGCCGGGGAAATTCCCAGCTTTGCTTTTTATTTCTCTTTCCCCCGTAGAATGAAAGTAAAAGAGTCCGGTTCCCATCACGCCTGCTGCTGGGAAGGGCAGCTCGGGAGTGGCAGAGGCAGGGGCACAGCGCGGGGCGGGGGGGCTGCGGGACGCATTGGCCCGCGCAGGTCCTCGCTGCTCCCACCGCCCGCGGCGCCTACATTCCCGGGGACACCTGCTTTCCCGGGGACACCTACATTCTCGGGGACACCTGCCTCCCGTGTGCATCTGCGTCCTGTGGGCATCTGCCTCCTGTGGGCACCTACCTTCCCGTGGGCACCTGCTGCCCCGAGGGTGCGCCCGGAGCAGGTGCGGTGCCTCGCCCCCGGGAGGGAGCGCTCGCCAGCCCGCCCCTCCGCACGGGTCCAGCGGGACGGAGGGAAAAGAACTGGAGTGACCCGTTCCCCCCGGGGATTGCGGGCTGCGGAGCGGGGAAAAGGGCAGTGGGAGCGGCCCGCCGAGATTAGGGTGGGTTCTGGGGCACCGGGGCTGCTGCAGTGATCCCGCTGGGTGCCGCCGAGGACATGCCCGGGGCTGCATGCACAGGAGGGATTTTTAATGTTAAAAAGCCAACAGGTTTTGGTTTTTTGGTTTTTTTTTTTGTTTTTGTTGTGGGTTTTTTTGTGGGTTTNTTTTTGGTTGGTTTTTTTATGTGGAAATATTGGAATACTAGCTGTTCCTGACTCTTCTAGGAGATTTTTTGGGGCTTTCCAGATATGACTTAGGAGTTTCTGGGAGTTTACTGGAAAGATGGGTTATTACCAGTAATACATGCTCTCTTTCTTTTGTATTGCTGGCCATATGGAATGCCATAAACTCCCATTCTTTCGAAGTTACCTAACTTTAAGAAAAGCCCTTTCAATTTTCAGTTTACACCTCCTCGAATTTTAATGACACTTGTCTAATATTTTTCCAGTGGACTTATTTAGAAATGTCTGAAAAGATTTGATCACCACTCCGCAGTGGCTCAAGGGACTTCATGAGTGTGCAACACATGACCTGCTTTTATTCTGTAATTTCCTAATTTAAAAAAGATTGGCAATCTGTACAGTACAGAGAAAGTAAAAATGACAAAATAAAAGTTACTTTGCGTATTTCACCTCTTCTCTCCACTTGTTGCCGAACAAATCAAGTTTAAAGTGATAGAGTCAGATTGTTTTAATTTGGAGGATTGCTACTTTCATCCCTTGATGTATGTTTGTGAAGTAGCATATCCAAGTTGCTTGTATTACCCTTTTTGCAAACAAGCATTGCAGTTCATCTTTTGCACTGGAATCAAGAGGTGCAATGGGAGATGGGGAAAATGTTGCCCTATAATTGAGTTATTGAATATTTTTTGTAAGTGTCTTTTAAAATACTAAATCTTAGTCCTTCAAACTGATAAATCATTCAACAGAGATATAGTTAGCACAGAGATTTACAAAGATAAAGCTCTACGGAAGTCAGGTGTGTCCACTTGGAGCTTGAAGATCATAGTGGAGTCACCTTACAGAGTTTTAAAATTTATTACATGTAGGATCCATTTAAGATTTGCTTAGCTCATCAGGCTAGATTTTTTTGAGACTATTAATAGACCTCAGTTGATCAGTATGTGAAAAGGTCAGAAAATCTGGTTTTCAACCCATCAAATTTCCCATTAAAATTTGTCAGGCAGCTTGCCACAAGAATTCTGTGATGTTGCCTTTACAGTAAAATTTTTCTGGTCCTGTTTCTAGGGCAGAGTAGTACATCACAGGATGTTCACATGCTATCTGTCAGAAAGAGAAGGCTTCACTAGTCAGGAAAGGCATGTATTCTCCTTGGAGGATTCAGTCTGCTGTGTGTGGTAGGAGTTGGCTGGGATGGGACTGTGTTTCTTTGAATAGCAGTGAGCACGTGGTGTGACTGTGGTTCTTGCCTCGCAGATGTTAGGTGAGTCAATACACATTTTTGTCAAGCTTTATTGCTGTTTCCTTAGTTGTTCAAAATTCCTCTCTGAGGGTGTGATTGACTAGTGATGCCCAAGTCCATTGGTGCCCATCTCTTGAGTGCTGGACTGGCTGTACCCACCAGCCCATCCTTGCCAGGGAGGAAGGAAAGCAGCAGCTGGGGCCAAGGCATCCCTTCTTCCTTTCCTGGCTGCTATCCCACAGCTTCTCCATATACAGTTGTTATCCTTACTCAGTAGTGGAGATGGGCAGAAACAGTGCATACTCCACCAGGAACTTGTGATCTTTGCTAGTTCTTCAACATAGTTTTCTATATTTGTTTGTTTGGTTTTTTTTTTTTTTCCAAAACCCTTCCATTTAAGCATTATCCTAGCCAGACTAGCTATAGGCCAGAGTCCTATTCCTAATCATGTATTTTCATGTACTCGGTCTCCTTCATTCCCAGTACCAGTTGAGTCACCTGCAGCCTCCTGTCAATTCCTTCAGGCTCTTTTGATTTTTTTGTCTTTTCTCTCTGCAACTCTTATTTTCCTGGGTGCCATGCAAGGACAGAACACCAGGGGTCTGAACAAAGCAAGATGGTCCACAAAAGGGACAAACAAAGTGATGGACAGTGAAGTTTGCTTGAAAAGATTGCAAAAATCTTGTGGAGAAGGTTGTGTTGCTGCTTTATCTCAAGTTATAGCCAGTAGCATAGATTCGTACATTTGGTCAGCCTGAAAAAATGTTTAAACACCCCTTTGCTGCAGAAATGTGTTCATGGGGATTTGTAGAAGTTATCAAAGGAAAAATGGACAGTCAAGATGAGACTCCTCTACATATGTCCGATGTGGTTATGGTCCAATAAAATTCAGTGCTTGCAGTGAACCTTGAAGATGAACTCAGCCCGAGCAGTCACCAAGTAGCTGGTCAGCTCAATACTTGTAGGCTCTTATCCACACTAACTGGATTATCTTTGGGTATGAAGGAGTTTAGACAGCCAAAGAGTGTCTTAATCTGGAGCTGAATCCTTCCCTCTAGCAAGGCACAAGTAATTTTGTTGTACAAAGATCCCTTTTAAACTATTTTAACAGATTACAGAATGTATTTGTTAATACAGCACACAATCTGTGACATTAATATGTACCTAACTGTTGTTCTTGTAATCCAGCCTTTTTTAGATCTACCTTACCAGTTCTGCCACTGCTCCTTGTTCTGTCTCCAGTGAATGCATCTAGTTGTGCAATGGAAAATAAAACAACTGAAATCCGTGTGAAGTATGAGAATATACTAAGTCACGACATCAGTGAGCTGGTAGGTAGTAGCTCTTGGGCTTCTATTGATTATTTTTAAATGCTAACAATTAATAATAAAAGCTCTAATGTTAAAACATGATAAAAGACTAATTTAAACTGACACATTATGCCAGAGTGCTGGTTTTATTTGAGGGGGTGTAACAATTCAGTCTCTTTAAAATCTCTGAAATCTGTGTATAGTGCCTATTTGCATGTACAAATACTGTGATACAGTTTTTTGTGCCTGTACATCATGTAGTCAGACATATGTATCTTTTGGCCATACCTCATATATTTCATTAAAAGGTACTCCTTTCTAAAGAAATTTCACAACTACTTCTGTTTATATGTTTTTACCAAGAGAAGAAAGCATTACACCTGGAATTTGTTCTACTAATTAGAGTTCTTGACTGAAGTTTTTTATTGTCCATTGAATAAAAACGCACAGAAGCACAAAATTCACAGGGCAGTAAAAGTTTCTTTGTATATTAATAGGTTTCTTTGTACCTATTAATATATGTTGTTTAGCCAACAAAAGTTACCTTTTCTAGAAAAAATCTCCTGCATTATGGCTTTATCAGCCACATGTATTATAGCTTTGCAAAATAGTTTCTTAACAGTTTACCAATCCATGCCAGAAATTTACCTTCCAGTTCTTCCTCATGAATTATTAGCAATTAAATTTTTCTGTCAAGAACACTTCCATGGGGGAAGCGTTATTAGTATATGTTTGTATTAGTAGAGGCATTCCCACAAAAAAATGACATTTTTCTGACAAATTGTCACTAAATGAGGATTCACCAGTCTGAAATCAAGATGTAGGATAGATACCTGTAGGATGGATATGGTGTCCCATGGTGCCATCAAGGATTTGAATGGAGCAATGCCATTATTCTAGATTCATTTTGAAAGTTTTGGTGGTGTTATTTGTTTGTTTGTTTTTTGCAATAAATATTATTGAGGTTTTTTAAGACATAGGGGTTTTTGTAGAAGACTGAATGAAAACTAAAAGAGTTGTTAAAATAAATATGTAAATAAAACCTTTATGAATTAATGCTTGTGAAAACCAATGGAAATGTGCTGAGCTCTGAAGCTTTTACTTCCTAAAAGACATACACAAGCAACTACTGTGCAAGTTTCTTCATTTTTTCTGACTTTACTTTTCCCCATTTAAGCAAAATTTTTCTTCTATGTATAGTCAGTATATTGTCACTATAAGTTAACAGCAAATATTATGTGTGCTGTGTGGGTGAGAGCAACTGCCCAGTAGGCAGTTTCCTGCAACTGCAGAGCCAAAGTCAACAGCTTTCAGTTCCTCAGCCAGATGTCTGGAGCAGCTATGGGTTTGCTGCAGAGCAGGATGGTGAGTCACATACTAGATCTCTGTAAGGTAATTAAATTTTCACTAATGCCTTTTCTGAGGTCAGGATTTCCCTTAGGTTGGTTTAGACACAGGCAATAAGCTGCCTTCAGACATGGTTACTGTACATTATACTGAAGGTGATCTGAGGAAACCAGAGAGGATGGGAAAATCTCATAGCAGTTAGCAAATGAAGTGACATATATAGTTTTTAGGGTGATTATATATAAATATATATATATAGTTATAAATTTTGGTGCTGTGTGAGAGCAGCAATAACAGTTGTGGTACAAGAAAAGATGTACATTAGCTTCCTGATGTTGATGGTTTGGGTTTTTTAATTTGGCTTTGTTCTTTTGTGGTTCTTCCTTTGTCAGTGAATATTTAACTTCCTAAACTCTTGGTTTTGAAAACACTTTCTGGATAAAGTTCTGTTTATCTTGTGTGCACTTCTGAAATACAGGCAATATCTGCAGAAGAACTTTAAGAATTAACTGTCTAATATGCTCATATGCATGGCTAAATGATCTAAAACAATACTGTTGTGAGATGCATTTTTAAAAGCCCTTTGGCTCAACTGGAATGTCTGGATGCAGGCTGAGGAAGACAAAGCTGCCGTTCAGTTGGCTTCCATTGTCATCTTGATGACAAGTGTGAAAGTGGAAAAAAAAAACTACAAGAGAGGATAAACTATTGATAAAATATTATCATGACCATGTGATGTTGCTTAGGCCATCTTCTGTTATTACCTATGCAAAGTGAGAGCTACCATCTGTTTAGAGCTGAGATGTATTTGTTGAGAAAAACACTGACAAACACAGTATTCAATGTACTCAACATTGCAATTCAGATGTAAGGTTTAAACAGTGCTCTATGTTTCAAATTTTCCAAAGAACAAAGCAATTCAATAGAATATGAAGATTTAAACTGAACAGATTTTTGTGTCCATTGCTGGGCTCCCCAGTATGAGAGAAATACAGGGCTACTGGAGAGAGTCCAGCAAAGGGCCCCATAGATGCTGAAGGGACTGGAGCATCTCTGATGAGGAAAGGCTGAGAGAGCTGGGGCTGTTCAGCCTGGAGAAGAGAAGGCTCAGAGGGATTTCATCAGTGTGTGGCAATACCTCAAGTGAGTGGGTAAAGAGTACAGAGCCAGGCTCTTATCAGCAGTGCCCAGTGATGGGACCAGGGGCAGTGGGCACACACCAACACACAGGAGGTTCCTTCTGAACATCAGGAAAGAGCTTTTTACTGTGAGGGTGACTGAGCACTGGCACAGTACTTCCATGTCTAAACATATATGATATTTTACAGGTAAATATGTCTGCGGAGTATCCTGACAGGTGCTGCAAGAAAAAATATGGAAATATCAAAGTGTTTTTCTGCAATGATACTGAGGTAAAATTTAACTTTTCAGAATTTAGAGAATACAAACCCAAATGAGTTCTTTGTACAGCCCAGTATAAAATAGATTGTTAGGGTAGTATTTAATTTTAAAAGTCAAATCACAGTATTCAGGATGGGGGTGGTTTTTTTGAATCTGGAATTACATGATGTGTCAAGTAAATTGGTATTTAAACATTTAAATATTAAGCAATTCCATATCCAAGAATTGTGGGTTTTTTTCCTCCTACTATTAGGATTCTTCTGTATTTTTAATCCAAAATAGACATAATGATTTTTGCCAATGGAAGTAAACATTGAAATTTCCCAATCTCTGTTTTTAATTTTCTACAGAAAATTATATTAGCTAAGCTTTTCACTTCAGGCCTGAAAGCTTTAAAATAGTAGTTTGGGCAGATATCAAATGCCAGAAAGCACAATTAGTTGTTGCTATAGATTGTATCATGACCTGATAAAAGGACTGGCTGCAAAAATCGTTTGTTTTCCTAACTGCATCAATTGATTTGATTACAGCTGTGGTTTATCCCTAACACCCTTATGCTACTATTATTACTACTAAAAATTGCTGCTTTAAATATCTTGAAAAGATGGCAGGTAAGTCAGGTTAGTTATGTGTTTTATTGAAAAAAGATTTGCACTATGAAAGCAAAAGAAACCGATAGTAATTGATGAAGCGTTTGGGGTTTTTTAAAGATAAACCAACATTGCAAAGAATTAATGGTGCACAAACTTTTGAGGATGTATTTTCCTTGCTCTTTTGACAGGAAATAGAATCACTACAGAGCATGGCATGCAACATGCTCAGATTTCTTAATAAGCAGAGAATCAGCAAAGCCTTTAGACGGAAAGCAGCATTCGTCTCATGTGGGACATTGCAAGTTCTACAGTGTAAATGTGAAAGACCTAAAAAAGAAAAGGTGAGTTGTACTTACCTTTAGTGTGTAATAGTTTAACTTTTTGCCTTATTTTCTAGAGCTCTTCAACACAGACTATCACATCTACCTCTAAAAGATCCAGCTACCTTGCACATGTTCTATGCCAGAGGAAGTTTGCTCTGTACTGCATTTGTCTTGTCATAGACATTAAGCCCACTGCAAAGATTAAGACATTCATCTGGAAGTCTATGGCGAAGATATCTGCTCTGGTTCAGTAGTGAAATGTTGGAGTTAATTCTCCAGTGAGAGACAAGGACCAGACTTGTCCGAAGAAGGTGTTTAAATTTCTCTAGAGTCAGCATTGTAACTTCTCACTAACCCTAAGATTCATGTTTACTTTGGTTTGTTTCAACAAACAATTAGGGTGAGATTCTCTCTTTTCTGTAATCTTTGGTCTTGATTTTAACCACAGTATCTCAAATTCAACAACAATTATAATTACAAATTCAACAAGAACAAATGATAATATTTGGTTTTCTAGTCTTTGGCAGAATCTTCTTTTTGAAGTGCCACTTAAATGTATCACGGTGATCTACAGACTACTGCATCAAAGGAAGAGTGTTCTTTTAAGTGTGGCTCAGTGTTACCTATTGAACAAAAAAATATTAACCAACATCAAAAGGTCTCCACATAGGCACCAAAGGATATAATGCTTAAACAGATGGATTGAAGGCTTCATTTAACTCTTAATTTTTCTCCTTGAAGTTGAGAGATTTATAATCTGGGACGAGATCTTCAAAGTAATGTTGGCGTCTATATTTTGCTTTGTCACCTCTAGTGAATCCATTTGTCTTACTTTAAAGGTATCCCAGTCAAGTCACAGAAGTCAGTGTCATCCTTGCAACTCCTGCCTAGCCCTAGGATTCGTTTTTATTTAAAGGCCAATTAAAGTAATTTAGCAAAAAATTATGAGCAGTCATTGAATACGAACAAGAACCACAGTAGTTTAGTCTACCTGAGATCCTGAACACCAGGGCACAGCACCAGCCCCTGGAACTGATCTGTCTTGTTCCAGTAGTCTCAACACATATAGCCAAAGTTTGGCTCACAATTTAATTGGCTTTATTTTCTCAGTCCTTAAGACAATGGAGGATAAATTTTGATCTGATAGAGGATGTATGTACACGTTCTCAGGTGGACACACTAGTTTCAGGTCTCCTTATTTGCTCTGAGTTAAAGCCACTTTCTCACAGTCCCACGGGCAGAGTCTCTCCAGTATTCAGATGTAAAGCAATTGGTTAGCTTTGAAAGATGGCTACAGGAATAGAATAAACAGTTCTCAGCTAACAATACAATCTGTTCTGTTTCAGGTTTGCCCAAATGTATTTAGTATAGAAGATACAGAGACAGGTGAACAGTCCAAAAAGAAATGTAACCAAGAAGTTTGTGAACTGAAAGAAAATATATCTAGCCTTCGATCCTGCTGGAATAAATTTGCAAAAATAATTTCCAGGTGATTCCAGGTGAATCCTGCTCTTTTCTTTCCAAGTGGCATTACTCGGTATCTGCATTTTATATGCATTCTTCAAGTAATCTTACTCGCTTATATGAACACTTTATGCCAGAATTCTGATGGAAGGCTACTGTACCTTGTTCCTGGAGAAAAAACAGAAACAGAAATGGCTGAAGCAAGCTGCTGAAGTCCAAGAAGTGGAAATAGAAGACCAGCATTTGAAACAAAGAACTCTGCAGAACTCTGTGTCCAACTTTGTGCTCTGGAAATGACGTTGGATTTTCTGATTTTTCAAGTGACTTTATAATACCGTCATATGAAAGCAGCCACATGTCTACTTAAATTTATAAAAACATCTGGGAATCTGCAAGTGAAGAAAAGAGTATGAAAAAGTAGCTGGTTTCTTTATATCTATGCAAAACGCATCAAGAACCAAAAGTAACAATTTACCAAAGCAGCAGCTTATCTTGGGTATGTTCTCCTGACACATAAGTGTTTTCCGTGTGGATCTGATGGGTCTGCTAACTGATTTGGGTTTGGAAAAACAGGGAAAAAGCTAGCTTTTTGAAAAACTTAGGAAGGGTACTGATTTTTGAGAGATGCAGCATGCTTCTGCTGGCTGAAGCATAGGCAAGACTGAATCCTGTGGAAGAAAAAGGAGATGCCTGAATGTAAATTGTTCAGTAGACTGGAAATAACACTACACTCATGCATTTGATCAGCCCAGAGTTAGCTGCAGGAGGAGCTAGAATTCCTTAGCTTCAGATTGTGATTTCTCATATGCTATTATTTTATCTAACATGTTTTAAGATGTTAGGAAAACATGACTTAAAATGTGTGAATATTGTCAGAGAATAATATATTGGCATTTAACTAATAAAGTGCTCATATTTAATTTTGAATAAATATAAGTATTTTTATAGTTGTTTATTACTCTTTTGCAGTTTCTTACTTTGATGTAACTCCTTTGGTAATAAAGTATTTGTCTTTTATGAAATTGGACTGTTCACTTTGTTGACTGCCATTACTCCATTTTTAGGTTTTTTTCAGAGATAGCCAATCATTTGAAGCACAGCTGAGGACTTCCTGTTTTAAAACACCCATTTCTTAGCTGCTTGTACCCTGCCCAGTTTAGGCTAACATTTCCATACCAGCCATCTGCGTTGGACTAAATACTTCAGGAAAGCTTTAGTTAAGCCAGCCTGTGGTTTCCTGGTTCAAAGTAAACAAATATAAAATGTTCTATCTGTGCTTAAAGAATTTTTCTGTAAAACTACTCTGTAAAATTTTGGTATTCAGAACAAACACCTGAAAAAGCAGTAGGATGTGTTTCAAAGAACTGTTTGCTCAGTTGACTGTAAACAGCACTACCTTTATGTATTTGACTGGAATAAGATCGCTGTACTGGATTCTGAGAGGGAAGAGGTTAAAAGCAAAGCAAGCATGCCATACTTTCCTGAAATACACCCACTCCAATCCCCCATGTATTTATGGTGATGATGAAGCAGGAATGGTAACTCTGTCACTGAGACTTTCAAATTCTTTCACTTTCTTCAGCCCTTCATGTAAGAGATCGCAACTTGAACTCCAAACACTTTAAAAAACTGAAACCAACCCCAACCCATAAATTTTTTATGGAACATAAAAGGAAAGGAGACATTTCCCAGATATATTGCAGATAAAGATAACATAACCACAGTTTTAAGGACTTCGCTGGAAATCCTTTCTTTTGAAAGATGGCCCAGGAGACTGTAGATTCAGATGGTCTCTGAAACTGAGGAACAGTTGCTTTGATATTTTTTGGAAATGCCGGAATAGTTGAAAACCAGCGCTTATTTCCTAATAACCACTTGGCAAGGAAAGGGCAGTGTGAATTAAAGCAAAAATACACAGATGCAGTATTAGCTACTACAAAATTGAAAGGTCAGTCGGTTTAAATTACTTAAACAGCAGTCCACAACTTAAGTCTTGAAAGAAATAAAGCAATTCCAGGACTACCCTGGAGGAAAGCCCAAGGGTAGATCCAGAGCAGAAATTTTAAATAGAGTGATTATGAAATTGTGGATTTCTTCTGATTATTTCTCTTAATAAATATCCTGCCTGTCTGATTCTTGTTGCCAAATTTCTTGAGTCACTGCTTACTGCTAAATGCAGTGAATTGTGCTTTTTGGTTTGTTCCTTCCCTCTGAGAACTTCCTCCGGTCTACTGAACTTACAAATGTGGCACTAAAGTGCTTTTCAGGAATTGGCAAAGGGACAAAAACTGTGCATGGTATTATCACCATCGTGCCTACCTCCCTGCCACTTTCACTGATGCATTTATTTATTTATTTGGCCATAGAAAAGAAATAATGTGAGTCGGTCAAAATCATGATTTAGAAGTACATGGCATTTATGAGAAGGTGCCAAGGATAAAAAGTTAGGTATTAAAAGGATTTTCACAATGTTGTTGCAAGAGGTTCAGTTTTGAGACCATCTAAGGAACCTGAAGGTGCACATGTCTGTGGGACCTGATGAGATACACGTGTGGGTTCTGAAGGAACTGGCAGAGGAAGTGTCTAGGTCACTATCCATGATATTTGAGAAGTCATGGCAGTCCAGGCCCTTTGGATGGCATCCTGTCCTTCTGGTGTGTCAGTTGCACTACTCAGCTCTGTGTCATCTGCAACCTTGCTCAGGGTGCCCTCGATCTCACAGTGTCATTGACAAAGAGATTAAAAGTGCATCAAAACTAGAGTTCCAAAACAAGAGTCCTGAGGGACAGCACTTGTTACCACCCTCCACCTGGACATAGAGACACTGACCACAACTTTCTGGCTGTATCCATCCAGTCAATTCCTTTTCCATTGAATACTGTACCCTGCAAATCTCTCTCTCTCCAAGTATACTAAAGAACTCAGTAGAAGGAAACTTCCCCTAAAAAATAGAAATGAAAAGATGAATTGATTTCTATTCATCCATATTTAGAAATAAAAAAATCAGCAATCCAAAACCTTATTGAAATTCCTGCTCACATAAATGAACTTCTGAAAATATAAACTTTTGCTTTTTAAAAAATAATTTCATTAACAAAACAGTGCTCTGATGTCACAAAGGAGAAGAAACCCAGATCAAGCTTAAGTCTACTATCCCTTACAGTTTTATTATTAAGAAAAAAAAAGAAAAAATTAATGAAATACTACAGATCTCACAGTGATGGGCTCTACATAAACTAAATTCTCAGTATAGCTGGGGAAATAGAGGCGATACGGAGTTAACTTTATATAAGCAGATCATCCTGATTTAAATATCTGGTATATTTTTCAAGGTGACTTTAGGAATCCAAATCTGATCTCACTCAATTTAAAACCCCTATTCTTTGTGTACCTGAGATCAGACAGCACAATATTCATTACATACCCATATGCTATGCCATATAAGAGAATTTTACATTTGACTACAAACAATTGTACGTCACAAGAAGTTTTATTGGCATATTTGCTTTATTGTTAACAAGTGGTAAATTAGCATTAGATGGTGATTTACATTTATTAGTTTAAACAGAACTGACACTTTAAAATAAACATATGAAATAAGAGGCAAATAAACAGAGGAATTCTGGCAAAAAAACCCTCACTGGATGGTCACAAATAAATATTCCATTTACTGAGGGGCAAGGCAAACATAATAAATGTAATGCTGAAAAAATTAATCACCTCCAACACATGAATGAACACGCCATTTAAAAACATGGAACATTAATAAATAAACTTATGAAGAGAAACATATTAAGTGTCATATGAAGGATGAACACCAAGAGTTAGAACACTCATATAAAGTAGATTTTATAACAGTTGTAATGTACTCAGCACTCCACAGATCCCACCCAAATCCATTCACGGTTCTGCCAGAAAGCCAAATTGAAATACAGAACTATGGTACACCATGCACTTCTGTTTAGAACATGGGTTCAGTATTCAGCTATATTAAACTGAGTATTCGATTTTGCTGACTCAGATGTTCAAATTGGGGAAATATAATTTCCCTACCGATCATTTTTGTAAAGAGCAAACATTCATTAAAAGAAAATATTAAGAAGCTGTTTTCTGGCAAGATAAAGTGGAATGGGACTATATAGGATCTTCCAGAAACGTGTATTATTCTGGACTGACATAACAACAAAAAACCAAACCCAAAACAAAATAAAAAATGAACTAGTATGCAAGAGTAATCTGTTATACTGTGAATACTGAACAAAAATATCAACCAAGTAACTACTGAATTCAGCTAATGGAGTCTTTTACCTAACACTTCTTCCAATAACACAATTAGGTCACTCAAACCTTATTTAGCAAGTTGGGAAAAAACCAACCAAACCAACCACCAACAAACAATCACAAGTTGGAATTAAGCTGTACTTGAGAGGCAATAAACTGTTTTCACCAGAGTCACTAAAACAAATTTTATCAAAGATGAAAATTCTACCTTCTCATACAACCCATATAACTATTCATAGCTTAGTCAAACTGGATAGAAATAAAATTGAAAAAAGTGCTCTTACTAAACACAGATTTTTCAGCCAAGATTAAAAACACTCATAACAGGTTTGTTCTTTGCAGATATACAAAGTCTACGTGATGGAAAGCAGCACTTTGTAATACATAGACAATAGCATTTAATTTTATATGCAGACTATTTACATAGTCTACATCAGTGTGCACATATCTTGTTTATTTAAAGTACTGCAGTCATACCTCCTTCCACTGACCCGGTAAGCAGGCATCTCAGGCACCAGCTCTCAGTTGCGATGGTGAATTAGGAGCTAGTCCCTTGCACACGACAGAGAACTTCCACGGTGCATAAAGACTGGGTCAGGTGTTGCCATACAATCTGGAGTTCCCATCCTGTGAAGGCGCAGGACACGTGGCTGCATTGGAGCAGCCGCTGCCGGAGAGGCTCCGTGCTGGAGCACCATGGAGAGCTCCCCCGGCCTGATGCCCTCCTGGCCAGCGAATTCCCAAGTGGAACTATCCCACTCCCTCCAGGGAGTTCAAGGGCTCTTTGAGTCTCTTTGGCAAATTTGAAAAATTCTGCCTGTACGTTCATTTCATAGTTACAACCTGAAACGGGGGTGAAGCACCTCCCTGTGCCCACCTCCCTGCAGTGGTGTGTAAAACTAATTATTCATATAAACACATATCTTAATTGCTGCATATGTAGAGATTCCGGTTTTGAAACTACCTAGGGTGTGGGCATCATGCATAAATATAAACCTGTGTAAGGTACATCATATAGAGATTAAGCTTTGTGCTATGTTGTTTCTACTATTGAAGCTAGCAGTTTTCCTAACTCCATTGCACTTTTATCAGCATGGCTCTGGTGATCCCGCACTACTACCTGGCACAGAGAGGTCCTTTGTATAAGAAAAAATCACAAACATAGAAAGGGAATGCAAACTCACTCAGGCAAAATATCCAAACCAGCTTCTTCTTCCTTGTTTCTTTAAATGGAATTTTACCTTTGACCTCTTTCCCCCCCTGTCCCCTTCTTTAATGAATTGAAGAACTTTAGTAAGAACATTAGGAAGATAAAATGGCAGACAGTAAATCTGTATAGGGTTATACATTAGTATAGGAATCATCACAACAATTGCATCACTAACTTTCACTATAAATAGACAGTGCATAGTTCATGTTTTTTCCTCCCATGAATACCAAGGCATAAGGGTGTGGAGAAGACTAGGGCAACAGGGTTTGGATGCAAATCACCAATAAATCAAATTTGGGAACTTCTTGACACATGTAAAGACGGAAAATTTAGTCCAATTTCCTGAATTTTTTTTTCTTTAAATATAACAATTTTTTTTTCCCACATTCAGTTCTTCAGAGATGTTATGAAAACCAGTCAACTGTTTTGTACAAACATCCACTGAGATGGGATAACAATTATCTGTGCTGATACCTTGAGTAATACAGGCTAGGGTCTGTAACAACACAGACTTCACTAACAAAACCAGTTCATAAACACAAAACATATTGGGCCTCTCATAAGTCTTATCATACAGCACAAAACTACACAGTCAAAAAGAATTTCATTGTCTGCTGATATTTACTGTGGATTACAACACACACATTATCCAGTGTTACTTTCAATAGTCAATTATGTTTCATAGACCTTCTTTGTAGAGCCAAATTTAAAGATCAGTTTTAAAAATCTTTCTTTCTGTTCAGGTTAATTCCCTATCTAATCCTCATGATGAATCATGTAAGGGTAAATCAAGCAAATGACATGCTACTCAAGTAATTTACTAAATGCTGCACTGAAAGCAAAGAATCTCACAAACAGCTCACGAAGCAGAAAATACAGTAACTGTATGAGTATTGATTTGAAATTAGGAAAATTTGCCACCTACAACTCAAAGGAGAAAAAGTCAATATGTTTTTTCCTACAGTTACAACAGTGCTGGAAGATCTGAAAGGTATTTAGTGCCCTACTAAACATTCCCTTTGTACAAAGCATGTTTAATAAATGGAAAAATGCATTTTCCAGCAGAAACAACTGCAAATTCATCAGGTAAGAGTAGATTCACTATCTGATCAAACCTATTCTGGACTGGTATCTTTGCTGATGGACTTTCACCTTGCAATACTTCAGTCTGCAGACCTCCATGGCCCAAGTCCAGGGCAAGTTTTCCAAAGCAGGTTTTTTATGGAAAGAATGCAGAATTCCAGTTTTTCCAAATACAGAAATGAATGTGCCATAATATGGATCCTAGAAGCCAAACTCCTAGAAAATAAACTGGCTAGGATTTGTCAGTTTATCATTACCAGTCACCCATCCTATCATGCTCAGCAGCCAGTTCACACTGATTATGAAAAGACTACACTGAGTGAAGTATAATTTCTAAAAAAAAAAAAAATTAAAAAAAAAAAAAGTGCAAGACATTCACTGAGCTAATTTTAAAACATCAATAGCTTGTGGCCTGAATTATAACTACATCGAGTCTCTTAAATCACTCATTTTCTTAGACTGCTATCTGCTTATCTGCTTTGAAGATGCTTTTCTTCAATCATGCTTTTTTCTAAATTGGCCCCATGGATAATCACAATTTTTGAGAATGCAAGCAACAACCATACTACTATCATGGAACACTACATTATATTTTGTGTAAGCTGTAAAGAAATTAAATGAACTGAAACTAAAGGTGCTTGTGAGCTGAAAGTACCAGTTTCTGACAAAAAATGTATTTACTATGGGAAAGGCACAATTAAGTTGTTTCAGATTGTTCTGTCACGCATAATGAAGATGGTGCAAGTACTTCAAAGCAAAACATCACAAAATAAATTACTACATTAAAATACAAGTTAAGTGATTTGGCTTGTGAATGGTTTTATTAGTAAATGTGTAATTTACTAATTTACGGAGTAATAAGTAAAAAATTGAACAACTTTGAGTCTCTCCTTCCTTTGCAGTGGATTGATGTGAAGTCTATCACTAACTTGAAGAGACTGTTGTTTTTCTGTTTTGAGATCAGGAATACACAAAATTGAGAAAAAAAAAAAAAAGTCAGGTATTGACACAAATACCAGTGAAGCACAGTTCCTCTCCTATGCATTCATATGTGTATAAGAATAAAAAGGGACTCACTACTTAAATCGAGATCTACTGCTCTAATAGCATTCATTTCTATAGAACTTTTTTTTTTTTTGGTATTGGATACATCAAGAAGGCTGTATTCAATATAAGAGTTCAACATTTAAGTAGGATAGGCATAGACTTTGACTTTCCTTGAGGAAATGAGGGAAAAGAAGAAAAATGAGCAGGACCTTTGGAAATAGCACAAAGCACAACACCCTTAGATATGCTACTCATTTGAAGACAAGTATTTCAAAACAAAAGGAACTTAATAAAATGAATAATAATAAAATTAATACCATATTTGTCCTTATAAATACATTAAAATATCACGTTTTTACTGAAAAACAGAACATGGAAAGTCACAAAAAGAAAATCTTGTCTTTCTTTTTAGATGCAAAGAGAATTCTCAGGTAGTCTTTCCCCTTTGATCCTTTAAAAAATCCTAGGAAGCAACTGTAAAGTCCAATTAGCATATTACTGTAAAGAGTTTAAAGAGGTGAACTTTTTACACTTTTATCTAGGAATTTATAAGGAGTTGCTCATGTTGTTTTCACTTAGAACACAGCATCTAAGATGCTGTCACAGATGAAGGAAATGCCTCCACAGAGAAACTTTTGAAGCCCAAGTTGTTCATGGCTGGTTCCCTATAGGTAAGTATTACCTTACATAAGAGATTTAAAACATCCTTTGCCTAGTAGGATTTACAAAAAAAAAAAAATAAATACTGAACCTCTCCTGCTACCTAGGTTACTTAAATGCATTTTCTACCTTAATTTTAAGTATTTTCAACAGAGTAAAGAGTATTTCCTTGAATGGCACAGTTTTAGACAGCTGCTATTTTTATATACAGTATATATTGTTTATAAATAACTGTGTAACCAGAAGATTGCACTCAGAAAATTACAAAATGATGTTACAATGTTTGCAGCATGAAGTCTTAAGTGGATGGAGCGCTCAAGCTTTCCATGCAACAGTACACAGCAGATGTTCCAATTTCTTGCTTGCTTTCTGCTTTAAAGAATGTGTTCACACAACCATTCTTCGGATTCCACACTCACAGCAGAACTTTGCCCATTCCACTGGATACTTTGTTCCACATTCATGGCAGAACTTGGATAACTGTACAGGTGAAATTCCTTCACTGCTTTTTGCACTTCCTCCATTGACTGAGGATGGGCAGTCTCCAGTGTCATACCCAGTTCTCCCATCAGACCTGAAAATTCCCAGATGAACATTCTCTGTAAGTCAGTTCAGTATAACTTAATATAAAATTAGTCTAATCCTTGTTATTGTTTACTATCATTTTCATGCCTGCACTTCCTATTTACAGTGGTATATCTTATATGCAACGCTACCCAGGCTCCCATACATATCTCCAGATACCCACCTTCCCTGCAAGAAAACAAAAAACACCAGAGTTCTAGGAGCAGGATCAAATATTTCACTGACTATTTTTAACTGGAGTGTTTGAAAAGTTAAAACTTAGCCTAAACTGGCAGTACAATTTTCATCCTACCCTTTAAAAGGGCAAGACAATTTGTGCAATTAGCATGCAGATTTCATTCAGCTTCTACTGAAATAATATTTGGTTATTTTTTCAACAGCTCCCAAGTGGTTTTTGACATTTCCAACATGGTCTTCTGTGCACATCTGAAATAGCTGATGACAAAGGTGTGCTGTCAGATGATAAACATGCAAAATATATTGAGCATCTTACACAAGCCAAACAACATTGATCATCTTTTAATTGCAGAGAATGCATTCACCAACTTCTTTTGTAGTAAGTAATCTCCTTTGATGAAGGCTCTATTAATGATAAAATCCATGAAGATAAAAAGCTACCTTAAATAAGTATCTGAATTGCTAGTTTTTCTTCTGTTTGTTAAAGCACCCGTGCTCATGGCTCTTGCCACACTAGGAGGGGTTGATGTCCGGGTTTTTGCTGCACCTCTAAAATAGAAGAAATACCTGATGATTTATACACACACAGAGAAATACATACAAGAATATGCATTTTCAAATTATATACATATATATATACACAAACACACACAAAAAAGTGCATCAATCTGCACACTAGTTAACTGCATGAAAAATAACTCATTTCCTGCCAACAGAAGAGAGCTTTGGCATGAACTTGCATGGTTTGAACTGTTATGACTTGAACCTTACAATGACAAGTTAAATGAAACAGCAAGTCCCTTCCTGTTCATGTGTCTCACTTCCTAACAGGTAGATTCTGCATTATTAGTTGCTCTGTACATTCTAATGTCTACCTTGACAGATTACAAGTCACTTTTTAGGACTGGCAGGTCATTTAGGAAAATAGAGAGCACATTTTAATAGTCTAAGATCTGTAGAAAGGATGCCATATTTTCAACACTTTGTGACCAATATGAAGTGAGTGAACAAGACTTTTTTCTTCTTAGATAATGCCTTAAATCCTTTTTCTTCAAAGCATAATCATATTATGGATATAAATAAAAGGACAGAAAAAGGAAGTGCATCCAGGTGGGCATTAGAGCTTCAATTTTTTCTAAACTGTCGCAGTGTTCCTAAAGATCCTACTGGAGTCAATAGTATGACCACACAGATATGAAAACTGTTTCCCTCAGGAGTCATGAGTATTATGAGAAGCCAGTATACAGTGATTCAGCAAATCCCAAACATTGAGAACATTTTGATGCTGGCTTTCATGAGTAGAGAAACATCAGAATCCTCTGAAAAATCTGAGTAGCACTAAGAAAAATAAATTGGAAGGGGTACTGTTTCATCATTAGTGATCAAGGACAGAGGTTTTCATCATTGCTCAAAGGAATTACCATTCACTGGGATTTCTTCTTTTTTGGCAAATCTTCAGGCTATGATATATTGTGCATGACCAAGTTTTTCTGTTCTCATTCTTGAACACCAATGCATAAATTAAATTTAAGCTGGGACTCACTCAAGGACATTAAAAAAAAATTAAAATAAGACTCCATTAAAAATATAGTCAACAAAAGACCATTCATTCCCTTCAGAAAAACCTAACTGCTCCTTTAAGAATTTTAAACTATCTGGTCTTGGCTTGGTTTTCAAACCACATATAAGGAAATGCATTCACCTCCAGTAACTTCAAATGCAACACTGACACAATTGAGGAACATATAGTAACTCCTGAATTATAGACATGCTGCATAAAACATTTCTCCCTTCATGTAATGAACATGGAATAAAGACAGCTTTCCAGCTCCTTCTATCACTTCAAACAGTGGAAAAGTGATCAAATAATTAAGCACAAAGATGGAAATCATAAACTAATTTTAAGATTAAATAAATTCAAATTATATCTAACTAAAATATTCAAGTTTAACAAGAATGGCTTCTACATGCAACAGGCAGAGTGGAAAGATCAAAGACTACGGTTCACTGGGCAGAACACTAACCTTCTCCATTAGTTTTCCTGTCTGCCCCCTCATTTTGCAAAGAGATTCTAAAGATGGATTTAATTGAAAAAAAAATACTGTGCAGATTGAAAAGCTACATTGAAAAACTACATCAGTTATATCAGAATTCAAACTTATTGGAAGTTATGTCTGTAGCCCTGGTCTGTATGTTTTGGACTTTGAAATTCCTTTCCCAGGGAATTTCTGTAAACAGGACAGATGATTACATCTACAGTACACTCTTTCCCAAAGGAGGAACTTGTTTGATGTCCCTATGGTTTGACCAATGTGATTGAAAGGGTTTGCCTTTGTTTCACCAATCAGTTTGTCTGTGTAAAATAGTATAAAAAGGGACACTCTGGAAATAAACTTGGAGTCAGATCATTCAGCCTTCTAGAGTTTGTGTTGTCAAAGAGTGACATATGTCAGCCTTTCAGAAGTTATAGAATTCTAAAATAAAAGTCATAAATGTAACGTAAATTACACTACTGTGATGTACAGATGTTAAATACTCATCTTGTGCTATTTTCCCCATCTCATTATACAATGAAAAGAGACCTTTGCTTATAATTGAGCAAAACTCATTAGAGCTATATAGTAGAACAAACCTACTGTACTGTTACTTTAATTGTTATGGAAGACAGAAAAGCATATAAAGAAAAATTCAGCTGCACACAGAGAAACATAATGGGATCATCATGGATCAGGATTGATCAGGGAATGAAGCTAAGAATAGAATTGTGTCTCAATTCCTGTTTAGACAGCTCCAAGTAAATTTAAAAAAAAAAATCAAAATTATTACTGACTCAGTTTTCTCTGGATTTTCACCTTGGGACCAACATACTATTCTTCCCTGCATTCCAACTGCATCATATATCCTCATGTCACTAAGTACTCTGAAAATTCATGTGGTGCTTTAGTAGTAGGTGTATACTAAAGAAATTTCAGAGAAATCAGCATCTTAATGCAGCATTCAGGCCACTGACTGAGCTGGGGAGGGGAGGAAATCGAAATACTGAAAAGCCTCATTCAAAGTGCATAGTCCACCCTGTATATTAAAGGAGGCAAAGTCTCATGAACAGATAAAACATCATTAAAGGTTTAACAGGACATCTTCATTCCAAGATGTTTAAACACAGCTTTCTGCAAAATTTCTGCAATCTTTTTCCACAACAAGTTCTCTAAAAATATAGAAGAAACCTCAAATATATTTTCCGACCAGAAACCTCCCTTCCAACCTTACCTATTCTGTGACTGCTGACATTTTTAATGAGTAAGTCAACACAAACAGTAGGCTGCCACTGTCTACAACTTTATTCAGCCCAAATCTACACACACACAAATAGCATCAGGTTTCATGTATGTTCGGTGACAAATTTTGAAATTGCATCTTTAAATAGCAATCTGATCTCTAGAGACAGATGCCTTCCAACAAAGTCAGATATTTTTGTGCATTTCAACTTGTGCCACCACAGCTTGGTTTCCTCTGATCTGCCCCATCTCCGCCTTCTCTATATACTTGTCCACTTCTGTTGTTTTTCTGTTTAGCTGGATTTTGTGTTTTGTTTTCGAAAAGCTATATAAATCCCCGCCCTACACTGTATCACAATGAAGTATAAATAAAGCCTGACAGCATATGAGGTTGTGTACCAATGCCAGATGGAACCCTTAAAATCTAGACATACTCTAAAGAAATTTATTATCCACTTTCTAGTTCTAAATAAGATTGAAAGTGACTTCTCTACCTAAAGCAGCTCATGTTGTACATCTAGTTGAATTACCACTGCTTGCAAAATAAAAATCTAAAAGTAATCTGTAAAAGAAGCTTTTTCTATGCATGCATTTATGATTTGGTTGAATTCTATCATAAAATACTGATATATAAACCCTGCTTCTTATACAGTGTTTTCAGATATTCTTGACAGCTGTCACTGTTACCCACTACAGCTCATAGTTCTGTGCCAAGTCATAAATAACTTTCTGCTGACTAATGGCATGCGTCCCAAAGTCCAGAAACCTTTGCCATAAACTGCAACCATCCACACTGCTATGCTGAATTTAAGAATGTTTAGCGTTTCTTGGTAACATTCACGCTTTCTAGATGCTGTTGGCATGCAATATACTGAATAACCTACTGCAAGTAAGGTAGATTTAATTCTTGAACTCAGTAGATACTTAAGTAAGAACAACAGGGATTGTAAGAAGAGCAGAAGAGCCTATACTTTTAAAGAATTTTTCTTGAGAAGAAAAATCACTGCTCTACGGATAGAGCCTATTTTAAGCAATTGCAGTAACACATTAAACTAAATTTTCAACATCATAATAAGGTATTACAGAATGAAAAACTGAGCTAATTTTTGATGGTTTACAGTATTTCTAACTCTAACCAAACATGTATAGGAGCAAATAAAAACAAAGAAATTCTGTTTGTCTAAAAAGAGCTCCCATTCCTTTCACTGCTTTTGCTTCTTCAAAATCAAAGTCAAATATTCTGTCCCTGTCTCAAAGATACTACAGCTTTGGTTACAGTATTAAGAGATTCAGACACATTTCTGCTATGTAAAGCAATACATTCCAGGTATGTGCCACATAATTGATTACTTATTTCTCTTTTACAATATGAAAAAGCAACAGATTTGAATTTGACATCTTCCAAAATATAACAAAGGCTTAACTACAATTTAGTATCTAATGCCTTTTTAAAATATTAGAATAATTGCAATAACCTTTCTTCCAAACTTAGATCTTATAAAAACTTCTGAATATCCAGAAATCTTTATATGAGGTAAGTTTGACTTAATCAAAGACTTTACCTTTCATTACAAAGTCTGCCTTCCTCATGTTTTTGGACCATCACACCTACCTTACAGATGTAGGAGTTAGAGAAATATTTGACCTTAAGAGAATAAAATTACTTTGCAAAAAACAGTACAGTTATCAGGCTTAAATGCTTCCTTTAGCTTTGCATCATTGACATCAGTTTTATCTTGGGTTTAGAAAGGCACAAGTTAATTACTTTTAATCTGTAATCAAGACGCAAACTCGTTACTTTTAATCTGTAATCAAGCACTGACAGAAGAAATCAAATCTGAGGGCAACCTTCATCTTCCCTGTCCTATCAAGCTGTTTACCTGACTCTGATACTAATTATATCATCTACACTTCTCCCACAGCATTTATATGGAAGACATACTGGGCAGCTGATGTTTGTCAAGGGTGCACTTTTCTGCTTAAGAGAAACATTTTTGCAAAACAGATAAACCACACTGATTTTTGTAATACTTCTTTACAGGCAACAACTCATTTGGCCTTTTGACAGTACTGTCTGTTTTTATATCAGTGTCATAAAACCTTTGTACATCTCTTCCAGTTCGCAGTGGTGAGCCTAACTTGTCCATCTTACTATTAAAATATATAAAAGGGTGCTCATAAGGACAGTGCTATATTGCTATTCAAGCTACGCAAAAAAAAAGAAATTAAAAATACTCACAATTCAATATTACAAAAAAAAGTACAAATCAGACTTTAATTATCCAGCAAATAAAACTGTTTCTTCTTGCTTTGATGAGGAATGGATTTCATAGACATTTGATTAGGTTTCCAATAAAGTTTTAAAAATTCTTTTCCAAACAAAACACTAATGCCAGTTATCCTCACACTCTGCACAATGTATTCACAATTGATCTCTTTTAAGACCAACTTTTATGATGTCATACAACACACCTAGAAAAGGGGCCTCAAAACTATGAGTAGTAAGTTTAAACATCAGAAAATAACAAATATAACAACAATTTTAATAACAAAAAACCCCCATTCACAATAGACAGTACCATATACACAGCCAATACTTTAATACTTTTTTTTTTAGTATCATGGATAACATTTCCAAATCAAAAAGAATAAATCAAAAATCAGATTTTAAGATCATTTTTTAAAAAGGCAACCAACAAAATAATAAAAAAAATCTCTCACTCACACAATCATAAGCGAAACTGTAGCTTTTCAGAAATCACAAGTTAGATTAGAAAATCAGATCTTCAAGTTCTGCATTTTTATCATCATCATAAAGTAAAACCTACAAATAGCCTCCCAAACAGATGTTCTAGTTCAGACTAATTAACTCCTGTTTGACCCAATATATATTCTTTACATACTCCCAAGAAACTGAGAAGCAAGACTGAGATCTTTGACCCTGTAAGACACAGTCCAACCTAACATGATTTTTTTAGTTATTACGAACTTTAACAAATTATCAGTGTAATCTATGAATTCCAGGCACATACTGAGCAGAGCACCAAAGAAACACCAAAGCTGTCATACACTGTTGAAATAAAGCACTGCACTATTCCTTCATACCTTAACAAAACCAAAACCCCAAAGCTGACAGCCCTTTCACATTCTAATAAAAAAACCATGATCGCAAGAATCTTTTGAAATGCAAAGATCTCAAAGACAACTACCTACATATATCTTGATTTAATTGAACAAAGCCCTGCAAGTTACAGTCTTCATAAAAGGAACAAACTGTTTTAAAATGTTTTTAAAAGCTAAACATGCTTTGTGGCAAATACGTAAATAGAATTTAAAATTTACTGTTATTGATTTGGTGTGCTGTTCATATTGTATTTCAGCTGTAAGACAGTAGTGGGTCCGTCACTAGCAGACATGATTGCCAGGAGGGAAACATTAGCATTAAAGTGTATGTTTTATACTCAAAATAAAACATAAATTAAAAATTAATTTCTAAGGATTCATTTTCCATATTTAAAAATATCATATAATTTCAAGTCCCATTTAAAAAAACCTAAACATTATTGTTCACAAATGAAACATGTACAGACAATTAATCTGTACATGCAAAAGATCCTCTTCTGGCCACAAACAGTGTCAGGTTCTGCTGGGCAGAGTTTGCATGTGGGTGTGGAGTTTACCTGTTAGCTTACCCTTAGGTTAGGAAAAACCTACCCAATTTTCTTTCTCCTGAACATTTACTACAACTGCCATACACCTCAAGAAATGTAAGACACTGGTAACTTGTATACTATTATAAAATAATTATCAAACTTGGGTTCATAGCATGATATCAAATTATAAGTCTAATGACAGATAACTTATATATAATGAATTTTCCTTTTCTCAGTTCTTCAACATCAAAAGGATAAAAACCTATTTTCACTCACATGAATGAAGATTTTCCTGCTGACTACAACAGTCACATGCTACTCCTCACTTGCCTCTGTATGATCAAGAGACACTCTTATGCAACACTTTCATTCATACTGGAAGGACTGTCTGTGTCCTTACTCTGTCCAGGCCAAAGAAGAAAAGTCACAGCAGCACTAAGCTGATACATCCCGATCTACACGCACAAAGTAAGCCTCACTGGCACTAACATAGCTTATGTTGATGATACTGTGCTGTGCTCTCTCTGTAGTCCTTTAGTTGGGGAGCAGAGCAGGAGAATGCAATTTTTTTTTTCAAAAAAAAGGACACCGCACAGTAAAAATAACTTACAATAAGTGAGCTCCTAAAATAGAGTTCCACTTCTTCCCATACACCGTCAAAATGTGTGCCGAGATGTTGCACACGATGTTCACAGGCGGTGATTCCCAGCTCCCTCCCTTTACGGAGCTCCCTTTACGGCCTGGCCCGGCCTCGGCCCCGGCCCCGGGCAGCGCTGCGCCAGCGCCACCTGCCGGGCGCGGGCGGCACTGCGCGCTCAGCACAGCGTCCCCTCCCGTCCCTGCGCGCATCCCCGCACCAACAGCGAGCACGGCTCTACAAAAGGCAGCGGCGTCCCATCACTTCGTACAGAGAATTCATTCATCCTTCATATTGCACAATACAATTATAATTCTACTATTAAGCCTCTCTTCTATTACATCTCTGGAAAATCCAGAATTACAACGATCTAGGCAAAGATGGAAGGTTACACACTGAAGTAATACCTAAAAAAACCCCAAAGTTAGCTTCCCTTGGTGCAAACTGCAGGAACTTACAGCAAAACCTGGAATTTAACCTGGTCAAAATAATATGTGTTGGCTCTTCAATACTTATCAAGGAGAAAAGAAAAAGCGATTGCTTAACACTCCATTTAAAAGATTGCCCTTAAAACTACCCCCATACAACACTGCTCAGCAAATTGTTTCACTAATAACTCAGAAAGAGCATACCATCTTATCTTCCAGCATAAGCTCTGTCTGACTTCAGTATAACAGAATCCCAGATCTCACACTAAGTCTTGTCATTGACTGGTTAAATTATAAACATAGTAAAAGAAATAAGTCTTGTTTAATCTTACTGAAGAGTGATGTTCAAAAGTTGCTCTATTTTAGAAAGTAATTCCAGCTGCATATGTATAGCCTAAATTATAAGATGTTTTAATGTTTAAAATCTGTCACTGTAGTATTAATTATTTTCACTCTCATGTAGGACATTGACTGTTAAGTGTCTCAGTACGTGCTCTAGTATAATTTTGTAGGTATTTCAACAGAACCCAATGTATTTCCACCTCATGCTCCAATATTAAGGCAGAAGTTGAGATGATTAAGGCCAAAATTGTCACCAGTGACCAATCTGAAGAACCAAACTTCTCCACGATGTAACTGGCTCCTACACCTCTTTGCTTCAATACAATTTCTGACAAATTTATCTCCAGAAGTGAATGCAATGAAGCTAGAAAGAAAAATGCTGGGTCACAGATACAACACTCTGGAACAAGACACATTTAACAGCAACCTGTGGAAGATTGGTTAGTATGAGCAGCAAATACCATAAAGGCTAGTTGGAAAACAGAAGAGAACAAGTTTTTTAGAGCAATGAGAAGGACTGCAGGCAGAAACACACTCACCACACCCATACTTTTAAAACTGTGTAGGCAATTGAGGTTATAAGCCAAGCTAACATTTACTGCCTTTCAGCAGAGATCATTATCTGAGAGCTGTGCCAGCCAAGAGCCATCTATCTGTGCTCAGCAGAATGCATAAACAGAAAACCTGCACAAACATCTCCCCAAGTGCTATTTGGCTTCTTCATGTCACAGTTCTTTCTCCAAGTAACAGAGGAGAAAATGGAAGACTACTAAAAACAAAGTCCAGTAAACAACTGTGGAAAATTGCCAGACTTACTATGTCAAGGTACAGAGATGCTGTGTGTTTGTAGAGAATTCATGACACTGTTTGAGCAAAAATGTGAGCTAAGCCACTTGCTCATCTTGCACTAGGCTGGAGCAAGGCTTGACAGCTGAATGGTGCCTGGGGTGAGGCAGAGGTCTCACAGCCCACTGGGGTCTCAGTGAAGCACAGGAGTGCACTCAGGTCTTGGTACCAACCTCATTCCATGTTATCCGTGCACAACCAGACTTACAAATCTGTACCTTTGGGAAGATACTGATGGGAGGTTGTAACATGCTGACAGGAGTAATGGCAGCTGGCCTTCACTGCTGCCTCACCTGGGTAGAGGACAATACTGAATTATTAGGGATCTGTGCTGCCTTTGTTACAACCAATTCAGCCAAAGGTATGCCAAGATAATTAATGTATTGAAAAATGTACCCACCAATATGAAAATGAGAAAAAAGCTGCTTCTCCACCAACGAGGACCACAGCAACTGGTAACCAATTATATTTGACTACACTCACCCTTCCACTTTTCCAAAAAGTCTAAAATTGCTACTTGAAGTCCTCTTTTTTCAGAGTATGAGGACATGACCTTACTTCACAGACAATGGGCTTGCTCCTCTCTCCCCTCCCCAGAGCAGGGATGACTCTTTGGTAAGATTTGTGCCTCTGGTTGCACCAAAGGTATAGGTGAGAACAGTTATACAGAGCACTGTGCACTTATATTTTGTAGTTCTATTGCATTTATCACCAGTAATCTAACAAGAGTCAATGATCTGCTGCTTCAATAAACTATATTATCTGTGAATCTGGAATTGTAAAAGTTCTTACTGAACATAACCAGCCATAGTGCCTAACTGGTTATAATCAGAAATTAAGCCAAGCTGCACCCAGACCCTCTGATTTCTGAGGAATAGCTAGAACACAAGGGAGTTTATTTTATACCAAATTTCATATGCTTATTGCAACAGCAACTGAATGGTAAAATTAAACAGAACTTCCTTGTTAACATGTGAAGACCAAAACTACTGCATCCTCACAGACAAATACAGACTTCAATTAGGAACTTTCAACAGGAAAAAAACTTTTCCCAGATAGCTGTGTTACACTACTGGACTCAGAAACATGCCTTCAAATTATCTCAGCTGACTTTTTTGCTGTGGTTTGCAGACCTGCTTGTTTGCCCCTCATCAATAGGTGTTAATTCAATCTCTAAAAATGGAGAAATAAAGAAAATCAGTGAATAAAGGGCTGTGATTTTCTGACTAACTCAGCATAGATGCCTACAAACAGCAGTGAAGCCGATCAAAGACTAGTGAGACACCAGGAGAGGGGACAGATAAAAAATTCAGATCTGTCAACCTCATGGATTCTGCATGTGACCTGTGTCTGAAACCGTTATTATGAGTAGATAGAGCAAGGAGGGACAGAATTGAATCCTGATGCTACATGACATTAGGAGGGAAGCATGACAGAGATGTAATTCATATTCATGCATAACCTGTAAAGTTTAAGAGTGATAAATCAAAAATCTCTAATTTTGTGTAATTGGTGTCCAAACCCCATGAGTTTTCAGAATGTCTTTTTTCTTCCTCAAAAACTTAAGACATTGAGGGTTTTTCACATTATATAGTCTTCACCAATCAGATACTCATTTTTATAGGAATAAGTCTTTTTCAATCACCAGTGTTAAAATTGCAATCACTTCCTTTTATGTTTTGTGTTCTCAGTGCTCCTTGGTGCTCCTCAAACTTCTGTAGAATTGCACTACTTTTCTTCAATCTCTTCCACAGACTTCTCTGTGAGATTCTGTGAAATGTCAACCCCTCCAGCTAAACATGAGTCACAGCCTTGATCACACCAGCACTTACACTGAACTCTAATAATCTTCATGTAGCATGCCTTGCTGTTTTAAGTGCACTGGTTTTGTCTTACCTGTGCTCATTGATTTGTTGCCTCTTAAGACAGGAAAGGGAAGAGAAAGAAAGCCTCCATCCTTTTGTTCTAAGACAGAAGATCCTGTCAGAATTGCTTTGCAGTCTATCGCAGAAGCCTCTTTCTTCTATTTCCACAAAGTGCAGGAAATTATGCCTAATGTTTTCTGCTTTTTTAAGACCCTTTTGTATCAATAAAGAAGTCATTGCTCCAACCACTTCTCCCTAGTCTGTAATTTTCAATATACTTTATTTTTATCTCTTGACCTCCTTTGTTTTTAGATCAACTTGATAAAACCTTTGCATTCACCAAAATTCCTTAAACTTAAGCTGTATTTACAGAAAAAGGATAAATGCAGAACACTCCACTTCTGAAGCTCATAGGAAAAAAATAAAAAGCAGTGAAACAAACCACAGAGACTTGTAGAACTAGAAGAACACATATATGAAATAAAGCACAATGACAACATTAGATGCAACTCACCCTGCTTGTGGATTCACCACACCCAGCGAGTTTTTATGAGCTGGTGATAATGTCTGAATTTTGCTCCCACTGGATCCAGACGAAGCCAATGCTTTACTTGAAGAGGTACCTGGCAGTTGAAAAGCAAGTAGGAAAATATAAGAAAATATAAGATTTTACTGCTGAAATGATATAATTTATTAAACACATTTTAATTGCAAAATTCAAAACAAGAGTTCTAGAAATACAGAGATATGAGGCACTATCAACATAATACAAAAAGAAAATGTTTCAAAAAAGCATAGAAAATATGTAATTGAGACATAGTATTTTATTCTAAGAAAGCATACTGCATCTCAATTATTTTGCTCAGAAAACAAGAGAAAAAAGTCAAAGTATGTGCAAACAGAACACATTTCATATCCAATGATTCTGAAACTCAAACCATTGTTTGTGTAATTATAATACACATGCCTTGACCACGTATTTTCACCAATTTATGATCATATTCAGCAGACAAATTAGTTACATAATTAAGCATTAGATAGATTTCAGGTGAGAGATCAGTATTTGATACAATCATGCATTACTACACTGAATGACTTGTCATATTCAGTTCAGAAAAAAAAAATTTGACTCGATATATAAACCAGGATCCTAAGTGCTCAAGAGTCTTTTTATATAGATGGCAATTAGTAGCCCTTCCAAATTTATTTTAAGTGAGATTTTGCAAACCACTACACCAAATTAACATAGCTTGCAGAACTACACATCAATTGAGAACTGTTATTTAGCAAGGACACGGAACAATTCACAACATTCATTTCATACCTACACCAGTTTTGCTAACACCACTTGGCTGTGGTAAGCGTGATGACGGTGATGGTGTTGATCCTACAGAAGGCATCTTCTTAACCGGAGCAGGTTTGTACTGTAACAAAATACAACCTAGAAATTTAAGCAATTAAATCAAGCTATCTATATAACACAACAGGTAGTTCTTTCAAGTACAGTGGGAGAACAGATGATGACTTCCTACTAGGTAACCTGTTTCTGGTATGGGAATATGCAAATAGTTTCTGATAGTCTGTTTTCTAATACTTACAGATGATACTAGCAGGAAACACTCTGTAACTTAGTGCCTTTGTTCTTCAACTGTATGTCTTTCTGCATTTTTTTCTTTTCTACAGCTTTTATCAACTTTTTCCATAGCTAGAATGAAGCTAAAGTTATGATTAAAAGTATCATCTCATTACCAATTAATTTAAAAGAGAATATTTAAAGGCAGAATTATTTTTGTCTTTCAAATCCAAATCTTACTTTCACCTGTGTGGTTTGGACCAGAGCCCTCACTGATTCAAAATACTGTGTAATACACGTGAATGCCTCTAAAGCCTCTAATTAGCCACAACACTGCTGTCAGTTGTCCTGTAGCCAGGTACCTTTGTTTGCCCCTTAGGCAAGTCTCTAATTGGATTTAGGAACCAGCACAACAGAAATTTAACTTCCTTTACAAAAACTGCATCTCTATCTCCTCCTCCTATCTTTACCTGCCATTTGCACATTTCTCAATTACATTTATGACTGGTTTTGGTTTTGCAACTGCTGCCATCTGATTTATGGATCTCTGCAGTTTAAGAAAGCAAAAACCTTGTCCATGCTTAGTGTCTAATTTCAGTCAGTGCAAATAATAAACTTACAGAATAAAATAGTTAATTCTTTTTAAAAGCAAAACACTATTTAAAAAGCTTGATTTGACATTGAATACAAGTTACAAGTTAAGAAAAGTGTTATAGCTCACCTGTGTTCGAGTAGGAAGCTTCCCTTTGGTATCAGCTGCCAATTTCCCCTTATTAGTAATACGTGCAGCTTGCTCCTTACAGAAATTGATGTGTCTGTCAGCTGCATTTTCATTAAATCTCCTCTGACAGTATGGACACTGAATGTAATCTTAAAAACATAAAAATATAATATTAATAATCTGTTTTAAAAATGAGAGTGTTTTAAAGTCTTTTAAAGACCAGCCTCTCCTCCAGAGGAAATTATAGCTTCTTGAATCTGAAAACAAAATACAGATTGCTATGTAAAAGCATATTCTCATTTGATGGATAAGAGTATCTGAGGATTAGAAATAATCTAAGCAAAATCAAAAACACTTTAAGAGATGCTATTCTGCAGAGAAGGTACCCAACGAGGTACAAAGACATGACAGAGAGATCAGTTGGAAGGAAGTAGAGAGGAAGCTAAACAAATTAACAATCAAAAATTTTTAAAAAATCACAAACAGTTCAGTTTGTTCAAGATATGGGTATACATTAAAACTTTTCCCACAAAAGCAGCAAAAGACAATAGTTCTGTTTCCTCTGACAGTTTTGAAATAACTAAGAAATACTCACTGCAAACTGGAAGTGATCATTAAAAAAAAATTTAAAAATCAGAAATTTAATTAATAAAAAGAATCAGAAGAAAATCAGCCAAAAATAGGTGCTGTCTCTAGAGACATGCAAAAGAAAGTAACTGGTAGCTGTGTTACTTTTGCAAGATTAATTTAATCACATTGCAAACAGTATTACATTCAGGAAATATTACTCTCATTGGGGAAAAAACAGAAAGAGCTACATAAATGCTTAAAATATTAAAAAATACATCATCTGTATGCTGGAAATACACACCTTAAAATACAGTGCCCTTGGAAAATAATGTTTAGAGCGCAGTTTCAGACAGCTGGGTATTTCAGTGTCCAGAGATATTAATGCTGTATGCCCCAGATTAGAGCATTCAAAACCATGTAAGCATCAACTTAAAAAACGCTTGACACCAGCAAAGCAGGTTAAATTAGTGTGTTTCTAGTCACTTTAGAAATGTATTGAAGAAAATGAAATGGAATTCAACAGTCACTGCCTCCAAAAATACAATTAGGTATTATAAAATCTGAAGTAAATTTTGGATTACATGTTACTAGTCCAAATGCAGTAGATTGGCTTAAATACTTGTCCATTTAAATATTTATAAGGAGTTTTGAGTAAGTTAAATGATGTAATGGCCACCATGAACTGTGAGCTAAGGACAGAGAAAGACCAGACAAGTGACAGCATGAAAATTTCATGGGGTAACAACAACTTTTTATTTATTTATTTTACATATGCTCTGCTACTACCAGAACACTCAAACATCAACTACACCTTAAGAGACAAAAAATCAGAAACGAAATTGCAATAGCTGTCCAGTCAAACCAAAATTATTCCAATAAAAGTTAAAAGAAAAAAAAATAAAGCAGCTGTGAAAGCCTCTAGACAATATGCCATTTCTGGCTGGTGCAGAGCTCAGTTGTCACAGAAAACTTCCAAAGCCCACAGATCTATCAGACTGTAAAGGATGAATGTATACTCTTAAGAACTAGGAATTGTATTTTCATCCTTCTGTAAAATACATAGTACCAGTCAGACACTTGGCTATCTGAAAGTACTGCTCATACTGTCCAGAAGAACTTCTAGGATTCAATGTAAGCTTTATAAAACAAAAACTAATCAAAATAAGAGAGCAGTACACATACGTAGTCAAGCTCAGGGTGACTTAAAGTCCTTCGTAAACTGAGGCTATTCTGCCCTTCCTCAGAAAAAGTGGGATAGGAGATGGAAGAAGCAGCAACACTGGTTATTTGCCAGCTCAGAACAGTTAAGTAGAAAATATGAATATGAGACTCTTTCCATTAAAAAGAAAAAGACTCGCTGCTTGTTAGACACAAACATGCCCAAGACAGAGCTGAGTAGGGGAGGCTGGATACAATCCTGGTACATTCACCATCTTCCCACTCTCCTACGTGAAAAGTGGAGAAGGAGAATCAGTAGCTGCTCCTGCTCTATTTGTAAGAAGAATATCCACTGATCATTCTGTGCATAGTCCCTTCATTCCTGGTTTCCTCTTTGTAAATCCTACCCACTGCAGCAAGACGATGCCTGGAGACTAAAACCAACAACAACTAGATAGATTATAGATATGCTATATAGATTATTAACGATTCTTTCCATGATCAAGCCTTGTGAGTCTTATCCACAGCATTTGCTATTGACTTTAGGATGGCTTTACTTTTTAAAATTAGCTATATGGGTTTTCAAGATTTTGAGTACAGAATGCTGATTAATACAGCCTCAAGAGTGAATGCATAGTTACAATCCTAATACTGGAATAACACATCTCCTGTAAAGAAACAGGGTAGGGAACACTTCACACCCCCACTTGACCAGAGACAGGCAGAAGCAAACACACGCTTTTTTCACAATCTTTCTGAAAACAGCCACTCAGCTGATCAAATGGTTTAGCTCTTAGAACAAGAGGAAGAAATACATTCTTCAACATATTATCATATCCCAGAAGTTAAATGAAAAGTGTATTTCCTTCTCGTTCATATCAGACTGCTTAAACACTTTACCCAGTCTCAGTTCCAAGGTGCCCAAGGACTGTCATGCCCTTGCTAATATGAACTCCACACATCTCACATACCCAAAACACAAGTACCCCGCTATACGAGGCATTAAGGCATACACTACATACATGAACCTAAAGGTGAATGCAGCAAGAAATGGGGGAGATTACATTTGAAGAACACAAAAGTGCATTCCCACTATGTAAATATGTTGTGGGTGTCAGCTAATCAAAAAAGCAGTCTGATACTTGTGAGCAGTTCCACGGCTGTGAGCACAAACAGGGTACTGAAACAATTTGTCCAGCCTACAGTTTACAAGACAGCAGCAAGCTGCAAGTTGGCTCCATCTATCTTTCCACACATAAAAAACAAAGTCATGGGCTTTGAAAGCTCCACAGGATATGAGCCAGCCAGACCCAAAGTCACAACCCAGCATCTGCACAGGGATAATAAGTTATCTTCAAGAACTTGTGAATGTTGTATTCCAAAAATTCCTTTTCAATTCAAATTTCTACACATCAATGTAAAGAAGAGTCTCTAAGGAACTTGACTGTTTTACATACCGGGGTCATATGATGGTGGAGGTGGTGGAGGGAGTTTTCCACCATCTTTAAGATTAAGTCCTTTGGCTGCTCGTATAGTTGCTATAAATTCCTCATGCTTTCGTCTCCAGTTAGAAGGTTTTTTGGGTGGCTCTGGCTAAGAGGCAAAAAAAGAAAGCCTTGTATATTTGAAAGTTTTACTTGAAGCTAAGTATGCACCTTATTTTAATAAGTAACATCATAGTTAGATTTCTTCCAAATCTTAGTTTATCTACACGAACTGCCAGCAGAAATGAGCCTTATTAAAATGCATAGATAGTATGCCTAAAACGTTCATGTTCAGAGCAAATTATAACATACCCGTGGCTTAAGAGGTTTTACTGTGGGAATGTCAGTTCCTTCTGCTCTCTGTCGGCTGGAATCAAATGTCTTCCTTTTCTTGGCAGAAGTTTTTTGGCAAATGGGTCCATGCTTTTTCTATAAGCAGAAGCAAAATAAAAGGAGAATACAGAACTTAGTTTTGAAAACAGAAGCTATTAACACATTATTTCTCTCTTTCTTGATATAAAAATTAGCAAAAAAAGCCTCAATTCTTGACAAATAAGCTCAGACTGTTTTCACTCAAACATTTACGCCAGCCTCTGCCATTAAAACAGAACTACAGGAATTCATGGATGTATATACAGAGTCACAAAAACATGGGTGATAATGAAGAAGAAAAGTAGAAGACATCCATATTTGCTCCTTGCATGTAAAAATCTTATGACAGGTAGGCAGCTTCTGCACTGAGTGGCAAAACAAATCTGAAATGCGTCTGAAATTCATATTCACATTTAAGGACAGACTGATTTCTATTAACAATGGAAAGAGAGTTTTGGAGATGGATAACAAAACACTTCATTTACTAACTGAAACTTAGAACTGCAGAAGACAAGGATTGATTCTGTAACCCTAGAAAAGATGCTTTTAGAGGCATGTATTTCAGAAAATGATGGGATCTTAAAATAAAATTAAACCCCTTCTAAGGAGCTTCAAACCTGAGACAACTGGAATCAGCAATTACTGGGGGGGGGGAACAAAACCAAAATCCCTACCAAAACAAAGCACTTGGATCTATTGTATTTAGCTATACAGAGCACTGCTTAACTTTCATATCAACTTACCAAATCTAAAAGACAACAGTGCTCACACCACTTACCAGTGCTGCTGGAAAGAAAGTTCTTCCACAAATCTTACATGGCAACAGATCTCCAGTCTGTACTGAAACCTCACCTTAAAAAAACCAACATACTTCTTTAAGAAAGTCTGATTACATTAATGACAAAACATTATTTCAAAAATGCTAACCTCATACACACTTAGCCATAATAATAGTTTTAACTGTAAAAATATTCATCCTTTGACTTTTGCAGAGACTGTGCAGATGAGAAAGGGAAAATATACACTGAAGTACTTAGGTAATTTTGGAAGCTGTTGGGCCAAGGAACACGTCACCAGCAATTATGTTTATTTATAATACATAACTCTACTCCCTTAAAAGGATTCATATCAATATGCAAATAAAAAATCCCCTGTAAGTCCCAATGACAGCTCAAATTCACACCAAGCATAAAGCTATTTAGTGGGTATTCTTCCGTCTTTGGAAGAGATCAAATTTCATATCAAATACAGAAAAGACAGACTCCATCATTTATTTTGCTCTACTAAGTTAAACTATTCCACTTCCTCTTGTAAAGAAAACAGTCCTCAATGCTATTTTTACTATATATTTTATTCAGATTATTAATGATGGCTTACAGAAGTATTTCTGATGTCGCTTTTCAAGCATTGGTAACAAAAATGTAAATAGCATATTTGACATACAGCAGATCCACAGAACCAGACAAAAGACCAACAAGTCAATGTATCAAGGCCTATGCAAGCAAATATATTTATATAGAATGCATTATGCAACAGTTGTGGCAGAGATGAAAAAGTCCAGGGTTTCCCATCTATTGTACCTAGTGTACTATACCACAGGAATACAGGTATATTTTTATATCACTTATACACCAAGAAAGAGGCAGTAAATTTGGACTTACAAGTAGCTTTCTCTGTACTCAACCTGATTATTGCAGACAACACAACTGCCTCTATTTACACCACATTAAAATAAAACCACTTCCAATTGACTTGTATTTTAGGCAAAGCAGCATCCTAAACTAATGAAGTTATCAACATAGCAATGTTCAATGATTTGATCAGTTTTTGTTCCCAGTTTCCCAGTGGAAAATTGTTTTCCATAACAGTGCGTAAATATATGCACTTGCTAATTAAGTGTATGACCAGTTTTAAAGAAATGAATAATTTAATTAAATATTTCGCAGTAAACAAATGTAGATTCAGGCAGCCATGGTTCCCACTGAAAACTCTTTTTGCCCAAATGCCAAGATTAAAACTGAGTGAGATCTCTACTACCAATAAGTAATTATTGTCTATTTCTGATTCTTTCAATTACTTAAAGCAAATTCACCCCCAGTAGGTAACTGCATGCAATGTATTAAGTCGTAGGAACATACTACGGAGCACAATGTATTTTAAGAATCATAAATCACACAAAAAGAGCAGTTTAAAACATTTAGTTCATACCTTTAATTAATTTATATACCTTTTCCATGTAGATATGAATAAGCCTGTCCTTACCACAGCACAGCAGGACTGCACTGAAAGCAACCAAGTTTTACAAATGAAAGCCATAATCAAGGTTCCTTTTGTGCCATCTAAATACCTGTGCGTTTAGATGTACACAAGTAGAAGAAGTAGGAAAAACATGCAGACGATTCTTGGTTTTCTTCTATTCTTCCATTTGAATGATACTTGAATGCTACGAAGATTTACTAGGAACTTGTTTTTTAATTGTATTTTTTCAAACTCTTTTTTTAAAAAAATCACGTCTGAAAATTTTCCACAGGTCTGTTTTCTTAAATCCACAAGCCTGAGCACATGAACACTGGTACAAAGCTCAGATGGCTGGGAACCTGCCCTCACTGATCTGAAGGGTAAGCAGCAATGGTTACCTTTTCTCAATTAGTCCACTCAAAAATACAAGCTATGCACACACAGGTTTTTCATGTCATGTATGTCATGTATCACAGTCACGTATTTCATGACTTCAGAGTCCCTAGCACTCTTAATAATGATAACCTACATCACTGCAAACTCACTTCTGCTAGAGTTCAACTTCTTTTTATGACATCATTCTGATACAACCCTCAGCTTTGCAGAAACTAGTGAGAGAGGCATTTCTCAAAAAGATGAAGTGACACTGTTTGTGTCTTCAATAAATTAGCTGAGCTAAATCAGAATTAGTGATCTTGACATAAGGCATACAGTACATGATTAAGATTTTGCTGAGAATTCTTTCAAATGCTTGCTTTAGTAAAAGAAGCTACATGTCCCACAGTTTTCTTCTTCGTTCGCTGAACTCTAGAATTTGAGCTGGTGTTTAAATTCCTCATTAAAAGAAGCAGACTTGATCGCTGCTTACCTGCACGAGCAGTATTTACATATGGCATACTAGAGCACAAGGAATGCCAATTACTTTGTGCAGCTACAGTTACAGAGCTGGATTTCCTTACAGCATTCCCACCCTCCCCTGTCGCTGGCAGGTAATCATATCTGCCTAGAGCTATTTCTACTGCCAAAATCTCCTGTGTAACACAAATCACTGACCCAAAGCACATAAGGAAGTTATTTTTAAAAAAATGAAAGTTCCTGAAGTTTGGTTGAAAATGGGAAGCCAAATGTTCTTTATATTTGCACAGTTGCCACTTCAGCTTCTTAATTCCTCTGTGATTTTCCTCACTTTTAAAGTAAAAAAAAAAAAACAAAAACAAAAACAAAAAAAACCCCAAACCCAAAACCAAACAAAAACAAAAAAATCCCCCAAACCAAACAAACCAAAATCACAAAACCTTAACATTTCTTTCTAGGAGTCCACAAGTCTTTCCTTACAGAAGGGTTAGCAATGTTATCCACATGTGGATAACTTCAAAGTAAGACATAGGAATAAAATTGTGGAAGTTGCAATTGAGTTAGCTCTGGCTTTGTTTTGTTTATTTTTAAAAAAGACATTAATGTGGGATATCTATTGCACTTTTTTTTCCTGAAAAAAGTTAACTGAAATGGTTTTTAATTTGGGATGCACTGCAGGGAGGAGGTTAAAAAAAAAAAAAGGAACACTCAAATCAGGAAACAGAAGGAGGATATGCTTGACAAATTAGTCAGAGAACAGAAATTGGTAGTAAGATAGTGTCTTGGCAATTTTCTTCAGTCTGCAAATTTAGCAACAATGCAGCACTTTTTAAAATCATTGTGGTTATAGAGCCACAGAAAACCCAAGATCCAGCAGCTACAATTCTTCTCCTTTTTACCAACTTTAATACCACTAACCACCAGCAGTTTAGATGCTTGCATTAAACACGAATGAATATAGTTAACTTGGAGAAGGACTGAAATAATCATTACTGCTTATCTAATCAAAACACATCTAGAGGAGAGATAAATATGATCAAAATTGTTATGTGAATACCACAGAAGTGGTATTTCAGTGAAAGTGATGCCAGAACTATGATACAGAGCTTTACATCCTGTTCTACTGCCTTCCTGAGACCAGGTCTCAGATAAAAACACTGTGTACAACCTAGTATGATGCTGGGTATCTGACTTAACCAGACTGGAAGCTTATTAGCAGGACTACAATAATCTCACTGTTCATGTTTGTAAACTGCCTGTCAGGGCTGCACCTCCTCCAGCTACTTCCAAATCACTGGGTTTGTACCTACACAAGTTATTGAACACATTCCTTCTGAGTATGGTTACAGTCCAGCTGTCTATACTCTCTGATCTTGAAGTTAAGAGTTTAGCTGTAAAGTCTGGGTGGACCACTAAGTCTGACAACACAGCTGTACAGTCTCCAGATGTATCATGGTGCTTTCAGTATTATAGATAAGTTTAGACTTCCGTGAAACCTAGACTTCAAGGGAACAACTTCTTTCTTTCTCTCCTCTTATATTCAAATACCACAATTGATTTACAGCAGAAAGGACAAGCTGCCAGTTCTCAGTTTATCTTTCTCAGTACAATATGTGGACCCATCGATACATACAAGTTTGATCTGACACAGTCACAGCCATAGCACTTGTTCTTGCTGTCATGTTTACAGATAAAGAAGTTGTGTAAATAGACTTCAAACCTAGAGGGAGCAGAAGCCTTCAGTATTGCTGAATAACTGAAGTTTTGTTACACTTTTCTCTTCTGGAGAACTCTATATACCCAAGAATGTGCATGAATTTAGATACAAATTGCAGAAAAGAAAGTGCCCTTTGTAACAGTATTTCATCATGTTGTAAAATCAGACTGCCCTTCAAAATCTTTTATTTATCTACAGCAGTGACAATATTGAACTATTTAGGCCAGACAACCGTGATAATCAGAATCGTCAAGCCTCTCTGAATTCAAATAGGCAGAAACACCCTGGTACAATTCTCTGCCTTGGGACTAGGTACCTATTGGAAGCCACCAAGTAATCTGCAAGTGTTGAAAGTTATCACTTGAAGAGCATTTGCCAAATTCTTCCGCAAAACTGTATTTATTGCTTTTAGCAAAACTCCATTCTCATCTCCAAAAGCAAGGTATTTTTCACTTAAGAGTTCCACGTATTTATGGTACAATAAAAAAATGGTGTCCATTCCCCACATTAGTTAGAATGAATTAGTTAGGACCATCAAGCCACAGCATCTGGTTCTTTGAGGACTGCCCAGTCTCTAACACATGTCCAATAACCAATAATGACTGGGTTACATTTTTTAATCAACACACTAACCACAGCCTAACCAACAGCAAATACTATAAGCAAGAGCCATTTAAAAATTATACCAATGTAGTGACACAGGTAGGGAACACTTCACAGAATCATAGAATGGTTTAGGTTGGACGGAGACCTTGAACATCATCTAGTTCAAACTCCCCTCCTGTGGGAACACCTTCAACTAGACCAGGTTGCACAGATCCTTGAATATTTCTTTAAATCAAAGCACCAATTTTTAAAATTTAGAGCATTAATTTTTTAAAAGCGGTTTTGAAGAGAATTAAATAACATAATGAAAATATGAATGGACCAAAGTAGGAAAAAAGTATTCCAATAATAATTGAAGCTTTGCAAATTTGCATTATTTTACCAAAAGGAATTTCTAAATGAAAATACAAGTAAGGCAGACACACTGACTGTAATTCTTAACAACAGGCAGTACTTGTCATACTTTGATCAAGTCTGCTTGATAAATGATGACATGCATGTTTCACCCCACCAAGCACATCCCTTCTCACCTGTGCTAGACTGCAGTTTGCAGGAAAGAGAAAAAGGAAAAGGAAATCATAGTAAGCTCTGCCTCTTAGTGTTTAACCATTCATATACTCTGAAATTTTTAAGCAGCTAAGTTTTCATAGTAGTCTAACAAATAGCAGATCAATCTGCTTTTATCTATCTACTCCCAATTTTATAGGAAAGCCTCATGAATTCTCCTGTACTCCTGTATTGACAATCTTGTATAAACCTGTCACTTCTGCTTCCAAAAGATAACACAAAGCACTGTAGCATCCATTCCTTCAATCTGAAAAGACTTTCATAGTACCTTTGCACATTTTTATATCAGCTTTTCAGACTGACAATGAAAATGCATTATATTTGTCTCTGTCAAAAACCCTGTTATTGCACTGAACATGAATGAGTTGGATCATGGCGAATCTCATTGCATTCCTTGAAAATAACACATCAAGACGAGACCCACTGCCTCAAAGTGACAACCTGGAGGAGGATTCTAAATAGGTTTTTTTTGGTGACTGAGAAATGAATTACATGCAGTCAAGAATGATTGTAACAGCAGCACACACAACTCACATCATGGTGTACTCCCCTTTACTACAACTGTCTTTCTTTGCTTCCTTCCTCATATGAAGTGACACTTTTAATGTGAAAATGTGTCAGACACATTACACATCCTTAAAAATAAGCAGCTCTCTCTATGGCCATATCTTAGAGGACTCTTGCAAGCAGATCCCTAAAGTCACAGCCTGCTCTCCTGTACTCTGGAGCTGAGGTCCTGCTTTTTACCCAGCTCCCTCCTCTCAGGATCCTGAATTCAATCATCATACTGTCACTGGAGGAAAGGCTGCCCCTGACCTTTACATCTCACATGTCTGTACCTTTGAAGTACTGCAGGACTGCCTCTCCATGTCAGCTCCTTGATCACCTGGGTGAGTAATTTGTCATCAATGCATACCAGAAGCCTCCTAGCTGCTTGCACCTTGCTGATTTGTCCCTCCAGCAGATTAAAGTCTCTTCAGAGGTTAAAGTGTCTCATGAGGACCAAGGCCTGTGAATACATAGAGCCTTCCAATTATGAGGGAGACTTCACATTTTCCCTCATGAAGTGGCTTTTAGCAGACAGCCACAACAGCTTTTCCCACACTGGTCTGCCTGCTAACCCTGATTCATACTCCCCCCAGGTGGTTCTACAACAAAGCTCCGTTGCTTTCTCACTGCTCTCCCACATGAAGGGCAACTTCCCCCCTCGGCGTCCAGCTGGTTCTTCCTGAAGAGCCTGTACTCATCCACCACAGCACTGCAGTCCTGTGAGCTGTCCTACCACCTACACCTACACATGATCCCAACTAGATTCTAGCCCTGCAACTGAGTGCAGACCTCCAATTCCTCCCATTTGTTCCCACACTGAGTGTTAATGTAACAGGCATTCTAGAGAGTCACTCAGTCATGACGGTCATCCAGAAAAATCTATGAAACCGTCCCCTGCAAAGCCTATGGAAAGGCAACCAAACCAAAGGCAAACAAGCAGCACTATTTGATCGATCTGAATTACAGATACATCATCTGGCCTTCTATTAACAAGCTTTAAGATCAACTAGAAGCACTAGAAAGCATGTGACCTGCAAAACCTATGTAAATGTTACACAGTTCTGCTTTGGCATCATAAGCACACTGTTCTCCTGTATTAGGCTACAGGCACTGTGATGGCTGTGAGGGCACTCAGGCAAAGACTCGCCTTCTCACACCAACCTTAAACCAAGACTGTTCTGCAACAGTGATCCCAAAAGCAAATCTGGGCTTATGCACTCTACAATGCAAGTGTAATTGGAGAGAGCAATCCCTGCCTAAAGAAGAATCTTAATTGGCAAAAAAAAAGTGTTGAAAAAACAGTGTACAGGCAGTTTAAAAAAAAAAAAACTATAATAAACTTTATTTATAATACGTTGATTCCTACTTTGCGCCTCCCTCAGGATTTCTTTAGAAACTAAGTCCACTCCTCAGCTGCTCCAGTCAAGAGCTTACCATACTCCTGAAACCAGGCTTCACTGAAATGCAACACCTGCTTTTGATGACAACCACACCATGTTGTGTGCAGGTAAACCATGTTCATCCTTCCACTATATTCAATCAATTGAAGTCCATCAGTAGATCCATCTAGCTACTGCAATTCAAGTTAAACATGCAAGAAATCTTAAAAAAACTGTCGAAAAGGGCATAAAATCTATTAGTTATAAGATACTGAAGAAACTAATCTGAAACATTCAAATTCCTGTCTACACACATTCTTGTCTACTTCCTCTCCTTTAAAGATGAAACATACTCTGCTAGTGCACTTCCCCATATCATACCAGTCTAAACCCAGCTTTCGTGATTTTTCCTTAAGTAAACTAATCACTCATTAAAAAAATAAAAACATGATGGCTTTAAAAAGACTAAATACACTGATGAGTTAGAGAGTGTTAAATGCCAAATTCAGATCACTTAATAGAGGTGCAAGCATGCCCAGTGAAGCATCAGTTCAGTGCAAAGACACATTTATCATTGTGTTTTAATGGCTATCAGAGACAACTTATTAAAAATTATATATATTAATATTAATTTTGCATTTCAATCTTTAATAGTTTCCAAGTTGCTGATTTAAGAACAGTGTCCAATAAAATGGACAAAAGAAATACCTATTAAAAAAAACAAAAGCAGAAGTCTGAAGTCAAATGGAGCTAAAGAAAATGGCTGCCAAAGTAAGGAAGCTGTTGCCTGGATCCAGTGCAGCCAGACAAAGATCAACTCTAAAAGGAAAAGAACACTCACATTAATATTATTTTTGTTTTAAAATCCAATATTTTCTATGCTATTACAGAAAAAAAATAAGATCGGGCATTCAGAAATTCTGTCAAAGCAAGAATAAGCACTTGCTCTCAAGAGTCACATTACTAACATAAAACCCCAAAGGCAAGATCTTGTGCTGTTAGGGGTGGAGCAGTGCAACTCAGATATTCCCCATGCCAAGGAAGGGTGCAGGGAAAAATGCTGTCACAGAGCAGACCCCAGCTCTCAGCAGAAGATGCTGCTCAGAGAGACCTCGAGGACACACCCAGTCTGCTCTCTGAGAGCGCAGTCCCTACGCAGATCTGCAAGGGAAAGCTCTGGGTTTGACTCTGCAGGCTATTTCCTGAGCCAGCAGCCACCCATGCCCTTCCAACCACAACCAGCCTTCCCTGCCTGCTCGAGTGTGGGGCCGGGCAAGCACTGCCATTGCCTACCACAGAGAGCTGGACTTTTGCCCTCGGACACAGCTGCCCCTTTGCCCCTTATTCCTTAGGCTGGGATGGCCTGTGAGCAAGTGTGGGAAGCGACATTTAGTTGGCTCAAGCAGCTGTTGTAGGCATCCTCCCAGAAAAAACAACAGACTGGAGAGAAGCCGATCAAACACCACCATTGGGCTGCTCTGGCTTAAATGAAGTCAGGAATTCAGTGCTTGGCTCCATCTTGCTCAAGCAAAACAGAGAGCAACAAACACGCCAGTGTGACAGCTTTTTCCTTGACGTCCAGCAGTGAAAACAAGAAGAACATGTTAATCCGTCAAAAACGGTCCTGAGACTCAGCACACGGTGAACTACTCATGAATGGATTTTTAAGCTCACCTTAGAGATCACTACATTGTCAGACAGAACCAGTCAATTGCTCTATTTTCATCAGAGAATTAAATGAAAATTTAAAAACAGCCAAACAGCACATAAGCTGCAAAGTAACAAATGCTGAGCTAGTGACTCTAGACTTAATATCAGATTTGTAACCTCTAATGACAAGTGTGCACTCATTACTTTTGCCAAACTTTAAAGGTACAAACTTGACTCAATCTAGTAATATAACAATACCGATAAAAAATTACTTAATAGAGCAACATCCTTAAGGGAGCAACAAAAGTGAATTTTAGAAGAAACTTTTAGGTGACATAGAAATCTACTTTGCCATTTCACAGAACATTTAAACTTGCACATAGTGAGAAAGTATAACTGTGACACTGAAAATATTATTTAGCTTTTTAAATGTCATTAATGCAGTTCCACATACCAACTATTGCACATTCACCTCTCCACTTTTTGGAAAGGATCATTATAAACTGGGTAGAGTTCTTTCCTATTAATAACATGCTTATATAAACCAAAGTAAAACAGATCTTTCATCTATAATGCTGATCTTCAGCAAAACAAAAGCACCAGCTTCTGAGGCTGGAAAGTCCAGGACAAGGATCATGATCCTGAGGGGTCTTCCACCTTCACAGACACCATGAGATTGCTGCCAACAGGTAAAGTCCTGCCCTTCCCCATAACCACGATCCTCACACACACAGCTGCCAAGCACCAACTGCAGTGACTCGCTCTGGGAAATGATTCCACTAAGCACCAATATAACAAGGCAGCAGGCTCAGCCACGTTTCAGAAGGTGCCCATACTTCTACGTCAGATGGGTATGACTGTGCAATCACACATCCAAACATAAATTTAATCAAAGATGGTAACCAGAAATGCTCTTCTGGGTTGCCAATGGAGCAATGACAGAATAAAAGCATAATACCCAATGAAATAGTTTATTTTTATTATTATTATTGGCTTTGCCTACATTTTTTCTGTCCTAGGGCAGCAACCTTTCCACGAAAGCTTAATTTGAGCCTCAGCTAATACGCATGAACAGAGATAGCCTAAACTGAAAAACTGTAAATAAAAGCAAACCCACTTGGTTCAAATGTTTTGAAGCAGAAAGGGAAGTATTTTGTGGTGGTTTTTAAAATATAAAAACATGTCCCAAAAGGATCCATAAAAATGCAGAAAATTGTTCTTCAGTTTCAGAAACTTCTGCATTCAAGGATGCTGGATAGCAGTGTGAGATAGGAGTGTTCACAAGGCAAGGACAGCTGGAGTTTTAGACATGACTTATTTCCTGTGCTATTCTGAAATTAATCTCAAGTGTTCAGAAGAATCATTTCACATGATGGAAAAAATGCTTTGAGAAGCTCTAGCTCTTGAAAGTACTTTCAAGAAAAGGTTCAGTAAAACATGAGATTTCACCTATGATTTAGCAGTTCCCTCCACTCACAGTACCTTCTGAGATACAAACAAGATAAAAAAACATTTTCAACAAAGTCAGAAACAAGACAAATTTTAGGAAAAGAATCACAAGTTTTTTCAGGTTTGTGCTGTTATCTGTAGATGTACTTTTCTCCTACCCCCTGTAATTAAGATGCTAGAGCTTACACAACACAGCAAGTATAGCTGGCCTTGGTAAATTAGCACACAGCCAAATCAATTGATAGATGTGCTGCAGATGATGTACAATCTCAAATGCAGTCAAATGCATAGCTTACTCCAAGTTAAGGCAAGCTCTCCCCTTTTGGAGAGGGAACATACCATTGTCCTGAGAGCTGGAATGCCTGATAAGGCATTATTTGATAAACACTGGACACCACCTTTCAAATTTCAAAGGCATTAACAGTCAGCAAAGAATGCCGAGTGAATCAAAGAAATCTCTTGGGATTTTAATGCCAAGTTATGTTCAAATTTAGAGTCTTGATGAAGTCACTAGGCTCAAGAACAGGGTCTGATTACTGTAAAATCTACTAAAGACAGAACACAGAATTCTGTGAAAATTACTTCAGTTCTCCAACTGTTCTAAAACGGATAAAGAACAAAGGCTAGTTTGTGCTTACTTCTATTTAAGCACTCAGTTACCTCGAGAGAAGTAGAGTATGGAAGACTTAATGACTGTGCTGTATAGTTTCTCAGAACAGGTCCGTATTTTTTTTTTAAGTAGTATGGTTAACGCAGCTTGCCAAACGCAGTAATGACAGGCCTACATAAATGCTCAGATTGCAAGCTGTAACATCATGAATTCCAAGCTGATATCTATGTTATGACAGATAACATCATCGATGAAAATGATGCTATCATTTCGGCGAACAAGAACGTTGCCATTAATTCAACCGGCACAAGGTAAAGTTGAAAATACCCTCTCAGCAAAATCCTACCTAGTTTTCTTCACCGCACTGAACATTTCCCTAGCATGATAAGCGGATCTTAACACCCACCTCGACCATCTGTTAGCAAAAATAAAAAGGGCTGCTGGCAAAGATGCCCGCACGCTGCGCCGCACCCCGCCCGCAGGGGCCCCGGCGAGCGGGCTCGGAGCGCGGCCGCC
>VWYP01032755.1:20673-63982 GCA_013400435.1 Pycnonotus jocosus | reverse complement strand
ACAACCGCCGCTCCCATTGGCCGGGCGGCGGCGGCCACAGCCCGGGGCGGGCGGCACGGAGACAGGCAGGGAGGAGAGAGGAGAGGGCGGCAGGGAGGAGAGGAGAGGGCGGCAGGGAGGAGGCAGGCAGGGAGGGCGGTGTTGGGACCCCTCGGCGCCCCGCCCCGCCCGCTCTGCCTCGGCGTCCACACCGCGCCCCGCCAGCCGTCCGCCGTCGGGATCGCAAGCGCCGCTCCGCCTCGCCGGGCCCGGCCGATGTCTCCCGCCCTTAGGCTGCGCCCCTGGTTGCGTCTTCCCAAGGGAGCACCGGGTCTGAGCATCTTCCTACAAAAACCAGGCGTATTCTGACTCAGGTGCGATCTGACGGGTCCTGAAGCCCATACGTTGAGGTTATGCTGTGATCAGGATCTCCTTCCAAGAGCAGCGCTTGTACATGGAGCCCAGGGTCACAGAATCATTAGGGTTGGAAGGGACCTCTGGATCATCCAGTCCAAACCCCTGCCAAGGCAGGATCACCTAGAGCAGGTGATACAGGAGCGAGTCCAGGTGGGTTTTGAATATCTCCAGAGAGGGAGACTCCAGGACCCTCACTGAACAAAAGACCAAAGCGAAGCACATGAGGAGAAATGACCGCACAGTCGGCAAAGCATCCAGCATCTCTGGATAGATACGGGCAGCGACTGGGACAGTGCCAGGCACCCTCCGCCCTCAGCACCCAGCAGCTGAACAGATGGGTGCTGATGTGTGGCCTTGTTGGGTGTCCCCTTGCTTATGGGAAAACTAAGACAACTACAGGAAAAACACAGAAAACAATCTTTGCAGGTCCGTGTCCTGAAAATAATTGAAAATTGATTCCTCCACCTTTTCTCCCACCCCCGTTATTTTCTTAACTGAAAGAGATGCTAATATAAGATTATCTTGATGGAATCTCCTGCTACAGGGTAACATTTGAGTATGGATGTTTTTGGAAAATAGTGCTGCTAAATTGCCGTTGGCTAGTGAATATACATAATGGTTGATACATATGGAATTTCTTCTGTTCCTTTTACAAAAGGTCTCCACATTTTTAGCAACCAAAGCATTTCAATGTTTCTTTCTTCAAGCCATTATTTTAGAATTACTTCCTAAGATCTTTTATTTGTCTTTCTTGTGGCAATATGCCATGAGCAACTAATAAAGTTATTCCAATGTACAATAAATCTTATAGACATTACTGCTTTAGAGGCACATGCAAATAATTTCTCTTCTTATGCTAGACAAGTTGGTTGATACAGATTAACTTGTCCATAGAATCACAGTTACTGCCCTTATCACAGCATATCTGTGAATGAAAGACAAAGAAACAAATACATAAAAACTACAGTAAACTGGAGATTATGGTCATGTTGTCTTCTCTGCATCCCCTTAACACAGAACAAATAGATCCAGATGCTGCATGCCAAACAGCCAGCATGTAAATCATGACTAATATATTATTAAAATCATCATTTGAGACCAAAAGCTTGGGTATAGAGGGTAATTCCAGCTGCAAATGTTTTCTAGTTAATTTAGTAAAAGTACATTTCAGATTTCCCTTTGGTCTCTAGAGTTTATGCTTATAAAATTACAGGCCATGCCAGAAGTAACTAGTTTGCCACCAAGTTGCAAAGTTCTAAATTTTGCAAATGATCTTTTAAATCTTTAACCCAGAAATTAAATAGGCCTACAGCTAGCAAGCATTTCCTGATAAACTAACCATTAGGATAGTGTACCAGAAGTGCACTTCCTTTCATGATATTGCCGTATGTGGATTGTAAGCTCAAAACCAGAGCAGGAGATGTTCCCAGTTTAGTGAAGGGTTTCATATTAGTGGTGCATTTTGTTTGGTTTATTGTTTCTCTTTGAAATTTTGGGGTTTTTTTTGTTAAAAACAGGGGCATGCATTAACTTCAAGTCACCCACCTTTAAGTGTCTGCAGTGTGGTGTTCACATCTGAGGTAGCTGTCAACTTCCCCAGCACGAGCTATAGAGATTTGTCTCTGTAGCTGATATGGTTTATGGGATCTGCTTGGCCAAATGTATCATCTGTTCCAAGGTAAGAGACAAGTGAATAGTCAATACCCACCTCAGAATAGGATTCTGTTGCAAAACTAAAAGGCTCTTCTGGCTCTTGTGGCTGGTGTCTGAACATGTGTTGTGCAACTATAACTGTGGACAGCATACTTTAAAGGACTCCTGATGTTGAAAAGCAGCTGTCTTTTAACTGTGGTGTCTGTGTGGGGAACAGAGGACTAGTCCTCTGTGATGATAGCCATTGTGCTACATAAATGCCTTCACAAATTTACCTTCATACTGAAAAAAATCCCCAGCCTGTGTTTTCCTTCTGTAGACCTACTTTGCCAAATTCAAGTCTTTGATGTAACAACATTCCTATAATATTTAGGATTTTTATTTCCAAACCATAAGCTAAATTTATTAATTGCTAGTTAGCATCGTGTATGCTTCTGCCAACATTTTTTTCTGGCTTATGTATTCTATTGTTTACCTCTTTTATGCATTTATAGGTAATAAATTATCCATTCAGAATTAACTGTTCTGTTTCAGTATTTGTCTTGTTAGCCTAAACAGAGTAAAGTTCTTCTGAATTGTCTTCAGAAGCTATGCTTTCCATTTCCATAGCCACCATGGTATCCTTTATTGGGCTTATTTCATGTTAGTTCATATTTCGTGTGTGATCAGAATCTTGAACTGTCCCAAAGATGTGATCTTACCACTTCACTTAGACTTCTTTGCCTCTGCTGAGAATATTTCTACTAATACATCTTAGGTTACATTTGCTATGGTATGGTAAGCCTGTAAGCACCAGTATATATTTAGCTCCTCTTCCATATCAGTTGTTTTGCAGTGTCAGCAATGATGATAGAAATATTTGCCTTTTAAAAGTAATGCAGTCTGAAGACTTAGTGTCCTCAGTGTTCGGGGTCCTGAGTATCTCTGAGAAGAATCAGGAAAACACAGCCCTAAATGCTTCCTTACTCAAATTTGTTTCAAAGAATTGAAATACAAACACTAACATAGCCATGCCTACCTGTGCCCAAACTCCAGAAGGAATTCCAGAGAAGAGAGGTAAAAGTCAATCTGAGGTATGCTCAGACATTAAGCAGGTGTGTAGAGAGGCCACCTAACACAGTTTCCAAAAATACTCAGGTCTCTTTCTGCTGGCCAGTAAAGGGTCGGTTTTTCATTTTTTGAAGGAGAAAAAAAGGAGTTTGCTCACATCAATAAGTTGCAAGAGACAAGTTAGTCAAGATCACTGGTTGTGTAAGTCAGCATTTTCAAAAGTGCCTAGAGCCATGGAATCAGAGTCTAAGATTTGAAAGTGTCCTGGATTTCAAAACTTAGGGAAACAGTGGCACCAAATCTTTCTGCCAGAATCTGTCAAGGCCTCTTGCAGAAGAACTAAAGGACTGTCCTCACAGGTCCCAGGTGTATTACTGAGATGTAAAGTTGTCTCTTTGCTTGCTTGTAACTGGCAGATGTTTATGGCTGGCACAGCCTGACTGGCAACAATAAACTCAACTCATTTCCTATGTGTCAGCCCTGTTTGTCATGTAACCACTCTTGTGTGAGAGATACCTGGAAAGGTAAAGGATATATTTGGTAAAATGCAATGCAACAAAGCTCTGGCTTTTAAAAATAATCACATGTCCAATCGTCACTCCAAGTAAATGGGTGTTGCTGTGGGAAATGGGCTATGAATCTGATAAGCAGTTTAGGCAGGCCAAGAGGAGCTGTGGAATAAATGTGGCTTCCTGTGTATGTCAATATAGAAAAATCCCCTACACTGTACTATTCCAAATCTTTGGTCACTTTAGAAAAAGACTCCAGGATCCAGAGTTTTGACAATACCTTGCCCTTGGTTTTTGTGAAGCAGTGCAAATCGTTTGTTTGGGGCAGAAGTGTCAAAAAAACTTCAGAAGTGTCAAAAACTTCTAAGTCCTGTAAAATGATCAGAATTTCATTAACATTTCAAATGCTCTTTTTCACCATTTGAATCCCTGTCATAATGACTAAAATCTTTATAAAAAATCAAAACCTTTCCATTATCTTTCATGTTAATAATGAACACTGGATAAAGAAGGATCTCCCAAAGCAGTATTTTAATGAATATACTTTGCACTATAACTAGCTTCTGGGAATTCAGATATGCTTGCACAGGGAGAGTTTAAAATTTAAATATTCCTAATAAGCTTTTTCTTACAGTTAATGTTAATTGAGGACTACAGACAAGAGTGATTACTCTCCTACTAAAATAATTCCTCAGTTGAATTCCTGCAAGAATGCCTTTTGTTCTTTTGTGGGTTATAGTCACAATTCATATTCAGGAATGGAGTATTGTGATTTTGCTATCAATCTTTTAGCAACCCTTTTTTTTTTTTTTTTTTTTTTTTTTAATACAGTTTTATAGTTTTGCTTGCTATGGTTTTCCCAGATTAGACAGAATGAGACCAGAGACCACAATGAAACTTGGTAAGCAGTACTGGAGTAAACAGTTTCTGCTCTCTCAAAACATGAATGGCTCAATTCATAAAGCTGAGTCTAAACTGAAAAAAATAAGAGTAAGTGAGTTAAAGTGATGCCCAAAAGACAAAGAAAATATGAGTTTAAATTCTAGATTGCCAGCTGTTGAGTGGATTTTTCTTGAGCTGAGTAGCCAGTAATAGAAGGAGACCAGAGACTGACTTTATCACTGGATGTAGTACCTTTGCTGTTTTCTTATTTCCATAAATTGGCTTTTGCAACCTGCATAACAGTCTTTATATGTTGGGATGTTTTTTTTTTTACAGTTCTACTAGCAGGCCAGTTTTTTAAAAAATAGGAGGGCAATTCAGAGTATGGAATATCTAAGCCAAACAAATTGACATTTGGTAAATCCCCTCTACTTTGTGTTTAATTTCCAGCACACTTTCATCCTTCAGCTTGCTGATTTAGGACACAATCTGTTTTATAAGGCACAGCACAAGTCAAAAGTGAGAGATTACTGAGAAACAAAACAATGCTGCAAAGTTGGTTTTGCAAAACTAGTGTTCCACAAGGCACTTTATGTGTTTATCTTTTTTAAATGCTGGCTTGGAAGATTAACTTTGCTAGGGAGACATATAAAACTTGGGTGCATCTATGTATTGTATGAACAAATTGACCATTCAACTGGTGAAATATTCTGCCCTTCTAGAACCCTCCAAATGCCTTACATGGTAAATAAAATTAAATTTATACATATGTACCATGATTCTATCAATGATATGAGGTGATTTCACCCTTTAGGGCAAATTTTTTAAATTAAGAAATTAAAATGGCATTACAAATTAATCTATATTTATATTATAATTTGATAGTGTATTTCTTCACTGTGCAGAGGAACCGGTTATATTAGACCATGATAAGACTAGAAATTCTGGCTGAAGTTAGATTTTGTTTCAGAATAAAATATTCTGAAGGGATAGATGGAAAAGTTTCCTTTTTTATTTATCACCTAAGATACTCAGTTTCTCTCCCAGAATGTGATCTTGTGATCCATCTATTCTTCAACAAAAATCTGGACAGATTATGCAGTGCAAATCATCCCTTATCACGTTTGCATGATGTGACTAAATTTGCACATTTGCAGTTCTTTGAGAATACATACCTATGGATATACCATCTAGTTTTAGATGAACATATAGTTTTGTCTAATCCAAGTAATATTAAATTGATATACTTTTCCTTAAGTTAAACAAAGAGCCCAGTCAATGAATTCTCCAGGCCTGTTCTAGCTGTAGCTGATCTCCCAGTGATTGTCTGTTTATTTTTCCTTTCAAAGCCCCTGCCTCACTCTATGTTTCTGTGGCCTTTCTCACTGTATCTCTTACCAGTAACATTTGTGCATGGCCAAAGTGAGAATCCCCTCTGTCTCATAATGATTTGTGATTTTTTTCCCCCAAGTGCTAGATATCTGCGTGCCCCATGTTGTTTTCTAGTATTAAGATGTGTCAGTGACTACATCTGCTGAGAGTGTGGGATGAAAACTGTTGCTCCAGTCTCTCTAACACCCAGCTTAATGGGGCATTGCAATCAATTTCTTTTTAGGTATAGATCAGTACACTGGAAGTTTTCAGCAAACTGAAAGTAATCATGGCAAATGTGGTGGCCCTCAGTCTGAGCTACTCTGAGATGGCTTTCTCTGTATTAGTTTGCTTTGCTATGTAGTTAGATGCTTGGATAAAAAAAATTAATTTCACAATATGATACAACTCCACTGATCTTTCCAGCTTTATCTGAGTACTAATGGAAAGTATCTTGACACATTTGGCACATAGTAGATTGAAAAATGTTATTTGTGGTGATGAATAATTGCTCATGAGTGACTTCAATAATTACTTTAGATTTTAATATAATGAAAAAAATGTTGCAATTTGTTTTCTAATTTCCCATCTGGCAGGAAGTTTTCTTTTCCATATCTTTATAAAAACTCACCAAATATACGCTTGAGCAAGAAACACAGAAATATTAGTCCATACTTTCACTTCAGGGAATGGGCCCGTCAAACTGCATCATACTGGAATATATCAGCAACTGGGCTGTGGCATAGTTCTATTTTTAATCACAGAAATCAGAAATAGAGGGGACACATGCTAGGTCAGAATAATTTTTACAATGTATTCTTAAATATTTCATGCCATCTGATCAAACTGTAGAATTTAGAGATAAAAAAAATCTTTGATAATTTGATTCACTGGATAATATTTGATTAGACATAGCTTTCCCTTGATCCTCTTCTTTGGCTCACTGTGAAATTTCATATTGATTCAAAAGATTTACGTACATTGATCTCAGAAATAGAGTCAAGGTTTCTGTTTTTATTCAATGGCATAAGATACTTTGAATTCAGAGCCTGATTAAACTGAAATTTGCTCTGAGTGTAAAAAAACCCTATTTGGATATAGAAGCTGTTACTTATGAAAATAATATCCAGCAACTATGGAAGTTTTTGGATCTCAAGCCATTACTGACAATGGCAGAGTAAGACATGGAAAGAGGAAATGAAAGCACGAAAAACCACAAGCAGAATGAAGAGCTGGAATTGTCCCCTCTGCCTCTTCCTCACAGTCATATTCCTTTTGCTTGAAGAGATGTAAATATTCACAAAATAAGAAGTTAAGTATGTGATTTTGGCTTTCATTTAATAATGGGCACAAAGGAGATTTTGAGAATCAATGTATTTCAGGTTGATTATAACATTTATTTTTGCTTGTTTGTTTCATTTTCCTGATGCTACTTCCATGATATATGTGACAATTTTGTTGATTTTAAGTGGGATTCAATTTTATTTTCTCAACAGATTATATATAAAATAAGATTAAATGGGTTGGAAAAAATTCCTCCAATAAATATATTTTTTATTTTGTGTCTCTGTACATCAATATTTCTTGGGGGCCTCTTCTTAGCCTTTAACACATGAACATGTTTTAAGTGTTCAGTAGATTTTTGTGTTCATTTGGGAAGGCCATTTAGATCATAAACATATCAGGTGGTGCCAAGTATTGTCAATTAAAATGCAAAGGAGTTAGTCAGAGATCAAACACAGGCAGTAATGAGAGAAAATAGTGTTTTGCTGGCAGGCACTGCTGAGTGTCTCTTTCCTTATTGATTCCTCCCTTTGATTTTTCTTTAAATACTTTTGGAGAGCTAGTTCTATAAAAAGTCTAATTAAAACTGAAGGGAGAAACAAGGAACTGAAACTGAGCTTTAAGCTCAGTTTTGTATTTTCGAATATGCTTTTTGCATGCATCTAAATGCAACTCAGCCAGCAAAAATATTTTACAGCTCTGGGATACTGCTTACACTTCCTGAAAACTTTGCAGTACAGAGTCCTCTTACCTACATTTGCTTCTTCCTCCTTCTGATTCTAGGGACCACTTCACTCAATTTCTATCACTATGAAATTCTTGCTTTTTGTGGACTTAATTCATTAGCAATAGAATGGAAAGAGCTGGCTTAGCAATGCTGTGCAACTGGCAGTTCAGGGAGAAACCCCCCTGAATTTTATTTCTCCTCTGAATACTTTAAAATCAGTTTCTCTTGTTACTTTCTTGGCTTGATTTTCTCTCAATATCTCAAATTAGGCTGCCTCCTAAGTACTGTCTCCAGGTATTCAAACTCTATTTCCAGAAGTTTGCTCTCAAGAATTGCTCCTGCAACCTCAAGTTCTTCATTTCCCTCTCACTTTTATTTCCCTCACTGATTTCTGTGTTGTAAGCAGAATCAAATGAGGCCAGCTCCTCGTTTGCACTTCTGATCTGGCTTGGATGACTATGTCTATATTATTCCTTGTATGCATTTTGTGCACCATAAACAAAATTTGGGATGGCAGAGTCAGTAGAGACTACTTGTACCTATCTTCTCCTGAAACCAAACTTAAGCATACAAATGTGATTTGACCTTGTGATAGGAGATTCCTGGGCATCTCAAAGTACCCCAAGTTCTCTCACCTGTCCAGTGTCCTACATAAAATCACCATATGCAGTTGAGATAGGTGCAGGCTGTTCAGCCATGTCTTGAGGGGCTGGGGCTGTTTGCACTTCAGATAAATACGTGACTAATTGGGTTTCAAAGTGCCTGCAGTACAAGCAGACAAATGTGGAGATTTGCTTAGAGCATAGTGGCTGAGTCACTGTAAAGCAAGCCTCATTTTTGTCTTGCAAGTCAGTGCTTTGCATACCTGCTGAACACAGCCTTTAGCCCATATTTGCAGATAGGCATGCCCTCCCTGCTGACCAATCCTGCAGGATACCTTACCTTGGTGTCTTCACCCTTATGGCAAAGAGAGCATGGAATGACATCCTGGACTGCACTGACAAAGCCCTGCCAGCAGGCAAAGGGAGAAAACTCTGCTGCTCTACTCAGCACTGGTGCTCAGTACTGGTGAGATATGGACTTCTGCATCCCATTCTGGATACCCCAGTGCAGCAGAAATATGGCCACACTGGACCTTCCAGTGGAGGGCCATCAGGATGCTGAAGGGACCAGAGCATGACTCCAGTAAGGAAAGGCTGAGAGAGCTGGGGCTGTTCAGCCTGGAGAAGAGAAGGCTCAGAGGGATTTCATCAATGTGTGGAAATACCTCAAGTGAGTGGGTAAAGAGTACAGAGCCAGGCTCTTATCAGCAGTGCCTAGTGATGGGACCAGGGGCAGTGGGCACACACCAACACACAGGACGTTCCTTCTGATCATCAGGAAAGAGCTTTTTACTGTGAGGGTGACTGAGCACTGACACAGGTTACCCAGGGAGGCTGTGGAGTCTCTGGTCTTTGAGACATTCAAAACTCACCTGAACATGGTCATGGGCAGCCTGCTGCATGTGGCCTTGCTTGACCAAGGGGGTTGGAGCAAATGACCTCCACAGGCCACTTCCCTCCTCAACCATCCTGTGGTTCTATAATTAATTTCAAACATAAAAGTCCAGCACAGTTCCTGGCAGAACCTGAAGATCATCTTGTACTACTATTTCTGTGTGAGAACTACAGTGTTATATGAATGAGTAGATATCTCTTAGGTCATTCAGTTTCCCTATGTTCAGACTCCAAACTTTTTGGACTTTGTATTTGAAATGCCATTTTAGCTCTTTCCCTCAAAGTCCTCCACAGAAATCTCAAATGTAATTTCCATCAGCTGATGTGTTTAATCATCCATTATCTTAATCAGTCATCTTTTGTGTATGTTATCCTATAGTTGTGTGCGTGCCAGTTCAGTTAATATGCTTGATGCATAAACATCTGGTTTGTTAACAAAATGATTATTATTTTTGCCATAAACAGAAACAAAAATTAGAAGCAAATGCTGCCACTGACATTCTTTGAGGTAATTGGGTTTTTCTTTGCCAATGGCTTATGATTACTGTGTAGCTATTTTTGTGTGTAACAGATTTCATAGTTCTAGTAGAAGGGATGAGGTCACTGTTTCATATCTATGGAGATATAGATCAGCAAGCAGTATTCTACTTGATACAGTAATTTACAGGAGCTCTGCATTTTTCTGTTTGCACTGTGAATTCAGAAATCTGTACTTGCTATCAAAATAGCATATGCACATCCTTTAAGGCAAATTCTCCCCTTTTTTGTTTGCTGAGAAATTTTCGTTTGCAGAGAAATTCCTTCTTTCCTGGTAACGTTTCAAGGCTTTTGTTTGCAGCTTTAAAACTCCTTCCATTCCTAGTTTAAGGAAATACCATTTTAACAAAAAGCATTGCTTATTTATGAAATATTCCCATTACTGCTATGGATCATTAAACAACCATGAAAACAGCAGAGAAGCTGAATTTGGATGCTGCTGTGGTACAGATCATTTATGCCCTTATGCTTCTTTTAGTAATGCTTTTTGAAGTGATATTGACAGACACGAGGTTTTATACATGCAATATGATTGTGGGCCTTGGCAAGGGAACTATTTTAGCTTCATTTTCAGATAGACAAGATTTTTCTTAGAAACCAAAATTCTTCCTTTGCCAGTAAAGGGGAAGAAATCACTTTTAGCTACAGCTATTTTAAATGACCAGTAGAAAGCCTTTGTGTGAGTGGAAGGACATCCTTAAAAGTATGAAAAAATTTCTTGGTCCAGTTAGCTGCATGCTAAATAATCAAGACTGAAAAGTACTATCGAACCAAAACAAGGTGAAAACCAGATTACTCCATATGGGTATGCATTGTTGTTGAATATCAGAACAACAAAGCAAATTTATTGTGCCTTTTTCTCACAGCAACTCCATAATTCCAGAAATATTAATAATTAAAAGGTATAAATTCTTCTCTATGCTTGAGAATATATGTGAAATATCATTTTTATATGTTTTGATCATGCTGTATGACTTTTCATCTATCTGCTGAGGGGTAGAAAAACAAATTGCAAAACCTTTTATTTTTTTGTCAGGCTCTGCCTTTCACTTTGCAAGATGTGAACGTTTCCCCCCTTAATATTAACAACTAGAAAAGTTGTTCTTAAAAGGCTTGACCTAGGTGCCTGACTTTCTGTCTAAAGAAAGATACACCCAGATAATTGGTGTAGAAAATGATGTGATCCCTTGGTACCAGCAGACACTAAAGCTCCATTTTATCTTTTTGTGGGTTCAGTATGGGCTTCTAAAGCCATCAGCCTGAGATCTGACCTCACATTCTTACAGTTTCTTATGTTATTCTGAGATTTTAATAATTACTATGCAAACCTTCCCTTCATTCCAAAGAGGATTTTGCTTGAAGGAGTTGTGCAGAAATTCTCTTGTTCTTTATGTGAAGTGAATTCCTAAAGTTGTAGAGGTTCAGTGCAGTTAGGAAACTTGTAAGTAGGAGAGTGAAACAATGATGTGGTCAAATGCCATTACAAAAATTCTATTGGTATTTGCCTAACAACCCTCCTGAAATCCAGGCAGGCCCTTAAAGAGTACTCCTTATCCTCGTTACACCAAAGGCATTCAATCCCAGAGCTTTTTGTAAGGCAAGAAGGGACTGCTCCATGGTTTTCTCTTCTACACTGCTTAATTAACCAGTAAGACTTTGTTAATTCATAAGGGTTATCATTCTCTATCCAAATCTTACTAACAGGTTAAAAAAGCATGTGTCACCAATTACAACTATCATAACTGCAATAATCTATTTGTAGCTTTTCCGTTAGTGATTTCTTCCATGTTTGTTAGCCTATGACTTGGTCAAGAACTATGAGGGGAACAGAGCTCTCTCTGCAGTAACCTCTTCCAAACACGACATTATGAAGAGTGTTAGCATCAAAGCTTGTGCTGCCAAAGGGACTGTGTAGTCCTTTGGCATCTGAGCCTCTGCCCAGAGAGGATGTTCTGCCTGACTGGCTGTGCTGCCTTTCTACTCAGGTCCCCAGAAGTGTAAGTTGTCATTGTTTTGGTACAGAGCACTGGCTTACAGGATAAGCTTTGTAAGTGTTCTTTCCTTAGTGCAATACAGTCAAGAAAAATGCTTGATAAACTTGACAAGAAATGTTTGTTGTGTTTTGTTGGTGGTTTTTTTTTTTTTTTTTTGTAAAAAAGAGGAAGAGAAGAGACTGTCGTGATCTTAATAGGCATCCATCTGCTAAGTGACTTCATAGCTTGTGAATGCTTTGCTGCATCCATCTGCTATGTGACTACAAATGGCTTTCTGAAACTTTTAAAGAAAAGGATCTCACTCCATAACTCAGGCTTGGAGGACTTAAACAACGAAATGGAACAAGGTGAAGTGTCAGAGAGGGAAGGTTCATCTACAGTTATTCAGAAGAACAAAATTCTGACTTGTCTGTATAATTCTTGGAAGATGCTCCAGTCTGCAATGTCTGACTTGCTGTTGGAGAGGTCCAGTCCCAGCTGGAAGAGAAAGGTAACATTTGCTGTGACCAGCAGGACTGAACACAAAGTCCAAGATTTCTAGAATCAGAGTTGCTAATGACACACTTCAGAAAGAAGAATGAAGCTGGGAAAGTCAGAGAACAGTTCCTCATAGAAGCAGCAAATAAGAGCTGTCATTGCAAAGAAATCTAATTTTCCTGCACTTTTTCTTAAAAACGCAGCTGTAAACCAGAAACTTGAACCAGAAGCATGTTGTTGTCAGGTTTCCAGAATCTCTGTGCACACTGTCTGCTGTGTTCTCTGCTTTATCAGTGTTCTAATTTCCAAATGTCCTCTGTCTTCTCTTCTAAAGCATTCAAATCATGAGCTATTCCTCCAATAGATCTCACATGTATTTATTGTAATTAAGTGTAACTTGGAAGTATGCGATGTTGACAAGGTTGCCTTCCTCTTAGCATATTTTGAGTGAACAAAAAATGTGGAACAATTGCCAGACATCATATCTTAGAAAAGATCTGGTCTCCAGGTCTTGGTCCTAAGGGAAGTAAAACTTCTGTGTGTACCAGCTCATGGTTTGCACTCAGTCTAATGGTGTCCATTAGAAGGAAATCACATCTGCTGTCCACTAAAGCCCCCATTTTGGACAATGAGAAAGTCAAGTGTACTGATGATATCACGTGACCTCAGAAAATATCATTAATAAGTTCCAAAAAACCACCATGTTTCTGGTAAAAAGGATTTAGCATATGAGACCTTCCTCTTTTTCTTTCCCAGTAAAAAAACCAGGTGAGGATGATGTAGAATGGTGTCATTACTCAGGTTCATGGGTTCATGTCAGTCAGGGTGGGGTTATCCTAAAGGTAAAACTTGGAGGCATGTAGATGTCTGTTGCTAATGCATACCATTACATTAAATTAGTTAGTTGCTATGTATTAAATATATGCATGCAGTGATCTTATTTTTTACTGTTATATGGATTTCACCACAATTCCATTTAGGTGACTATTTTGTGAGAATGTTTTGCATAATAAAGTTATGATGAAAGAAAAATGAACTGAGTATTATGTAATAAAAACAATAGTAACAACAATAACAACAACAACAATAATAATAGTAGTAATCTCGCCTCGTGACTTTAAAGTCTCAAAGCTGAATGTCAAACAAATGAGGCAAATTAAAATAATCAAGATTTTGTTTGAAGAACGGAGATTTTGTTTGTGTTTCAAATATATTGTTTGTTCTTCTGAACTTTCAGAACAATATGCTATTCTCAGATACTGCCATACAGCTGTAAACAGTAACAGTATTTGTAGTCATATGTTCAAAGAAAGAAGTGAGCTCTGAAATATCTTCACTGGATTCTGTTAAGGATAATTTTCTAGGATTCAGATATTTTGCATTAAATGGAACTCCAGTAAACCACTGGACACCTCCACCTCTCCTCCACTGATGGACGTGTAGTAGCAATTTTCAGCAAATGCCCTAAGAATAAATGCATCTATGCGCAGATTTAGATCCTGATAAAATATGAATCTGATTTACAGCATGGGTTTGATGCAGAAATTACAGGGTACAGTCAATTCCTGCCCTAAAAACCAATAAATAAATGTAATATTCACTTCAACACCATTACCCTAAATTTACATCGCAGGAGCTGAATTTGCCTCAGCAGTCTCACGTCTACTCAGGAACAATGGATTTTAGAGAGATGGAGTCCAGGGAAATTGCCCACTTGTAATCTTCTTTTTTCACATGACCACTTAATTTCAGTATCTCACTTCATCCATTTCGCCAGTCATATTTATAGATTTACAGTATACTTTTCTGTCACATATATCTATTTATATATGCCACATGTATACCTATTTATATGCACATCAGATAAATCTTTCTGTTAAACACAACTAAAATATAAGTTATATTTTTCCCTATTAGTTTTAAATATATTTTCTTAGTGAAGAATAGATCTTTATTTTTAAAAGTGTTGTCAAAATATTTGTTTAGAATACTATAAAAGCAACTGCCAGGTCAGACAAGGACTAACTCCAAGGATTTTGTAGGTTTTTTTTCTTCTTCTGTTCCCAGATTTCATTCTTCCAGTTGCATGTTTCTCTTGGTAAAGGATGTTTTGGGATTTTTTATGAACTATGAATATCATACATGAAAAAGTCAAGCTGTGTTATTAAGTTAAAGACCCTAGGATGGAGAAGCAGTGAGTAATTGACAGCTTCAAAAGCAGCTGTTTGTCACTGATCTCTCCCAAAATTAACCTGGAATATTAATGCAGGAAGGAAATCTGCTCCTGGATGCCAGTGCTTGGTTGAATAGCTATAGTTTAAGGATGTTTTATTATTCTTGTTGTTGGACATAAAATGTTGGCTATATCTAAGTTTCAGATCAATTTTGGCTTGTGATCTCTCCCATGAGAAGTGTTAATACATATTGGACTGTGTTCATGGATGCAACTCTTGCAATTCCTTGTCCTTTGAGGATGCCTAGACTGACCCTGGGTTATGGGCATAGAAATGGGATCTGCAGAAGTCATGTGCTTGTACATAAGCCTGTGAAGAATAGCACAAAGTGGTGTCTAAGATCTGCTCGTCAAGGATGCAAATGACTCCTTTTGAGCTTGGGATGCCTTTCTCTTCTTTGGCTTGAGTGCTCTTATTAAGTATGCAAATTCCTTTGAGTAGTCCCCTTTGAAGATGAGATTATCAATTCTAGTATTTTTCCTTAAAGAAAATAATCAGTATAGTTTTGGACTCATTGTGAGGTAATCTAGTGGTTATGGCATTCACCTGGGAGAAGGTAAGTAAGGCCTTTAATTTCTTTTTACACAGTGGGGAAATGCTTTTAAAAGAAGTCTTGAGAATCTCAGTACCAGAATACTTTCTTGTCTAGAAGGTAGATGGGGCAGATTCAAAGCCTCAGACAAAGCATGGGAATTAAGTTAAACCTTTGATGCCATGGATCAAAGCTTTATTTTTCAAACTGTTGTGGAAACAGGCACTATTGCTACATCCTTTAATAAAGTGGTGTCGAAGGAAGAATGACTGTTAGACTGAGACACAGTGTACTGTCATGGTCATCTGGCCTTTGTTTTTTTTAATGTATGCTTGAGGTACTTTCTTTAAAGAGCAAAATGCCCCAAAGTTCCTATGGCTTTCAACAGGGAAGAGGAGGAGGTCTCACCTTCAGCCACAAAGGGACACAGCATCTGGACCTTCAGCTGTGTTTAGGACACTTATTTAGGGCTATCAATTTTGACTTTAAAAGATCATTGGTAAAAGTGATGAATAGCTGTCCAAAAGAGTAGGAACTTGAGTTTCTGGAAGAATAAAGGGTTTAGGGAGCAGTTCAGAGTCTTGTACTTGGTGGCTGTCATATTCAGAGCCACTAAATGAACTTAGTCAAAAACAACCCTTGTGCAGAACACTGTCCTCCAATGTTTAATTGAAAGAGAGGGCTAACCTTTCCTATGTGTGAAGCTTCAAGGTTATATGCAGCACCTTCATTTCATGTACAGCACATTCTTACTTGAGATGCAGCCTGGCAGACTGGTTCATAGGAATTACAAATTTCAAAACCCGAGCTGTCAAACTGCACCCTGAAAGCTTTTAAAATAAAATTGTTTCCTTTTCCAATAATGTGTCTTCAAAAAGCTTAGTGTATTATTTTTACTGGAATATAAAAACCAACAAAGACATTTGAACAAAGAAAAAATAATCTCATCCTACCTGAACTTGTTAGGTATTATAAGGCTCCAGAAAAAAATGTTCAGCTTTTCCTGTAGATGAAACTGAAAAAAATTAATAACTGAATTGCCATGTGATTATGGTTGGTGTGTTGAGCAATTTCTCTGCTTGGGAAATTGTATTGACTTCTATTCATCATAGATTACAGAGATATGTAAGATATACCTATAATATCCCTATATATCTGTATACTTACATCTGTATAAATGTGGCTAGTATATCTCTTTAAGACTGTATCTAATCCCTATGATTAGATGGAGATGTAGATAGAAACAAAGATATATAGGTCTAAAGAGAAATACAAATATTTTATTGATGCACTGCATGGTTCAAGAAACAACTATTAAGATAGGGCACCTTTCACTGCTCTGAACTCATTCACACATTAAATGGGCAAAAACCTTTTGCTCTTGGCTGATTGATTTTCTTAGTCAATATGCCCCCACATTATGAAAAAAGCTTTATCAGTATCCTTCGGAAACCCTTCCTAAGTGTTCCCTGTTCTGTAGGCAAAAGAACAGAATCACCTCGAAGTTGTTACCTATAGAATGCACATGCTTTTTCTATGAAAAAATGTTCAAAAAGTCTTTATATTTGACTTAAGCCAAATGGGCTAATTTTTAAAGCATTAAAAGTAGATGTCTCAGACTTAAACAAGCAATGTCTTCAGAAAGTGGAGAGAGAAATGTCAGTATATGGTACAGAAACAGTAAAAAAGGAAATCGATTTACTAATATTGATGAAATTAAAAAAGGTATTAGATTATATTTAATTGTATTGAATTCTGTTAAATATATTCAGTTTCAGATATGGTTTCATTTGTTATGCTAGTTCTGCTACATTCGCTTTGGAGCCCTACTCAAATGTTCAAATAGAAAAGAGCACAGCATACATAGATGGAAAGGAGATACCTTCCATGTAGACATTTATCTTCTATCTCCTACAGGTGAGTGCAAAGAAATAGGACAATATGAAACACAGTAGTATCATTCTGTCCCTTTAAAATAAAATCACTGGTACAACTAAATCCACAGCTTTTTCATAAAGGAAGAAGTGTTCAAGATTTCACATCAAATAGCACTGAAGGTGCTCTAGAATGACCCTTCTTGAGCAGAGAAGCTGGACCAGATGATCCATTGTGGTTCCTTCCAACCTAACCCATTCTGTGACTCTGAAAAGTGGAGACTGGTAGCTGTTACCACTGAAGACACTTAATTGTCAGCTCAGTCATGTATTTTATGTGCAATGCAGTTGCTAAAGTGAACAAACTCCAGATGCCTGTTGCTGGGATTATTGATGTCCTTTCTTTAGAATCTTGCACAGCTGGTCAAATTAGTGTCTTTTGAAGTACTGCTTTGATTTCCAATTCAAGATGGATTTTTCCAGGTTGGTAGATCATCATATGCTGAGCAGTTGATCATTGTGTTTATGAACTGCAGCCTTGTTGTGAATCATCTTGTGTCTAAATCTGCAAAACCCCATGGACCCAGTTAATGTGGTTTGTAAAACGTAATGATGACTGTAGTGAAACTGGTACATATGTTGGAAACACCTGTTTCACTTGAGATATGAGCCTTTGCTATCTCATTTCATGAGAAAGGGCAAAATTAATAGAAAGTGAAGGTGAAGACAAGTCTGTGACTCCTGATTCTTCATTACATAGGTATAAAAAAATATCTGTGCTAGACACTGAAAGGAATTGTCTGTGTAACTAAACAGGAAGTCCCACCAAATACTTTTTATAGGATGCAATTCAAAGAACCTAAACCAGATTGTGGTCCTTAATCATCCTTTTGAAATGCTTCTCTCTCTTGACTCTCTCTTAGCCCAAACCAGTACAATTGGTTAGATGAGGGATAAGAGTTTCTGGATTTGAACTGGGGCGATTTATTTGGTGAAACTTCAGGGCAGCAAATACTCCATTAATTCTCCTTGTGACTGAAACTCGAACACCAAAAATTTAGCAGCTGAATCTGCTTCTGGCAGTCAGAGTGTATCTCCATACAAGTTTTATACCTCTCCAAATTTGTTATCTTTAGTGAAGAATGTTTTTATGAGATTTCTCTATAACCTGTATAAATCAGATCCACTTTTTTTAGTTGGGTTTTTTTTTTGTCATTTTTGCAGAATGTGCTGTGCACAGGCTAGAAATTACTGTATATGTACTCTGCCATAAAACTCAAAGCAGTTACTTGCTTTTATTCTAGCTTGAAATTAACTGAAATTCTTTACATTCACTATTACTGTGAAAATATTCAGGAAGCTGGAATATCTACTGAACAGTTTTACATGTCCTAAAGAAACAAAAATAGCAGAGAGAAAAAAAAATCAGTTTTAATATGGGAGATAAAAGTAGTAATGTAATGTAAATGTTTTCTGACCTCATAGCACATGAACAGCAGTCACTGAAGTATTTTAGAGAAACAGAATAATGCTTCAGAGAGCAGCCCCTAAATATCTAAAGCATAAAGAGGCTGGGAGGTCTTGTGAAGATGTTGACTGGCCTTGCATGTAGCTGACATGAAAGCAGGTCTCCTGCAGGTCAAATGGTGATAAAAATATTATGTTGATAGATCCATGTGCAAGTTTTGCAAAACTACTGTAATTAGGGCTAGGGTTTGTTAAACTACCAAGGTAGAATAAATAAGGTCCTTTGTCTTTTGAAAACAGTGTCTTCAGGACAGCACAGCACTAGGTGCTGACATTTACATTAATGTCAGATATTTTATGGCCAAAATTTGATAGAAGAATGCTGTTTAGTAAAGGATGTGGATTTTTCTCTAATATTTAACATGTGAATTTGTTTTTATTTGACAAAGAATCCCAGAATCCCAGAATAAGCTGGGAAGGCACCCTGAAGGATCATAAAATCCAGCTCCTGGCCCTACATAGCACCATTCCCAAGAGTCACACCACATGCTCGAGGGTATGCAATGTCTGCCTACTTTTCCAGTCCTTGAATACTTACACGAACACACATACACATACATATGTGGAAAGTAAATAGCTTTCATCAGACATCTATCATTTTCAACTCTGAGAAATCAAGAAGTTTTAGAGACCAAACAAAAGCAACAGAGTTCACAACTGATATGATTTACAGGTGGCTAGGTACATTTAGCTTGCCTTGGGAGAAAGCTGTGCATGCAGTAGAACTGTTTGCACTACTGAAAGAGCATTTTCTGGCTTTGGAGTGATACAAGCATAACACTTTTGCTATGTATTGAAGAAATTCATTACTATGAGGATGGCAAGGTGCTGGAACTACTGCCCAAAAGAGTAGTGGATGCTCCATCCCTGGGAGTGCTCAAGGACAGGGCTCTGAGCAACCTCGTCTAGTGGAAGGTGTCCATGCCCATGGGAGCTTGGATGATCTTTAAGGTTCCTTCTAGCTCAAACCATTGTATGATTCTGTTTGGAGGTATCACAGCAAAACAATTTACCATCCCTGTCATAATTTGTATTACAATATTCTGTGGACTCTGTGAAAGCACAGATAGGCTACTTTAAAGGGAATGGAATTTTTCTGTGGCTTTGTCTTATGCGGAACTGTTTAATAATCCTAAATGATTGGTCACAAGACTTGTTGGAAAAGGAACATATTCCAAATAGTGAAAAGAGAAAAAATTTGTTGATATAAAATTGAACCCACTGCAGCACAAAGTCACCTTTCAGACATCAGGAAAGAAGGTATAAAATAGGTTTACTCACCAGAGGTCTCTTCTGTTTTCCTCTTCTCTTTGAAACATCTTGGATTGCTTATGGTAATAGCCACCAAATTCCTTCATTATTTGTCTTAACACCTAGTTTTTTGGCACAGATCATGGGAATAGCACAAGGAAAGAGAGGTCTATCATAAACACTCTGTAATGCTTTGGAATTTCCCTTCTGAATTTGCCTTGATTACATTTCTGAGTTTGTTTGTTTTTTTTTTTTTGCTTGTTTGGGTCATTTTTTTGTGTTTTGTTCTGATTTTTTTTTTTGGCGAGGGAGAATTCTAGTAAGCATAAACTTCCCACAGATTTCAATGACTATTCTTTGGTTTTACTATGATGACCATTCAAGTTTATAGCCTACTTGATATACTCAGATTGTTAATTTCCTGATAGTAAATGTCACCAGGAAGGTACAGTATTTTGTCTGTGCTGCCAGACTGGTGAACATAGGCTGGGATTCTTTTGGTTGTCCTCAGAGCTATCAGAGTTTGCATGAAGACCAGCCAATAATGTATTTCTGATTACAGTTCATCTACTGCAACCAGTTGCAAGGCCTGCTTTAAAACCCCAGGTTTATTTCCAGTAGTTATGGAAATCTTATTTATGGGGTATAGGTGCAGTGCCTGGGGAAGTTCTGAAAAATAATGTGTTTTAAGAGATTAAGTACAAAAGCCAAGGCCTAATTCAGTCATGTAGAAGATACATTTACAATACTCTGCTCTCATGATTTTCAAAGATTTTTCTCAACCCCTTAATTGCCCTAGATCCATTGTGGCTGTTTGGACCTTTGTTTCTACGGGTTGGTTTAATTTTGAATTCTTCTATTTAAAAATACAACCCAGTGCCACCAGGAGGTGTCCGTGTGCCATTTTTTGGTTACTTTCGGGGGTGCTTGCCTATTTTTTATTTTTGAGGGGAGAGCTCCATCATAATCCCATAATAGTAGCAGTTTCTATAGAAACATTATTATTATACACTGTTGGTGTTTGCACTTCCAAACAAATGAGGATGTTGTGTTAGTGTCCAGAGAGTTCTTCATTCTTTCCACAGATGAGAGAATTACGGATGAAAAAGACCTGTTGAGTCATCCATCTTCTTCCCTTCTGGCATGCCCTGCTCTCTGAAATATACTGTATAATGCATTGAGTGAGGATATCAGTCTGTTGCTAGGGAAATGATGACTATAATCAGATGTTACACAGTCTACATTTTGACTGCATTGCAGGATCAAAGATGAGGCTGTGAAAACAAAGATTTTTACTGAAACACTTAAATTGTGCTCTATTTGTACTTAGGTATAATTTCCAGGAAGACAGGAGTGTATACTTCAAAAAGCTAATTATCTCACAGTATTTTTACCTTGCATATTCCCATTTGGTCTGTGATGTTTAATTGGAAAGTATATAGTGTAGTTTCAGTTCAAATACAGGCATAAAATATACAGAGATCCATAGGACATTACAAATAACTACAAGAAATTCTATCACACTTCAGCCTAAAGTAGAGCCATTTTTATTATCACATGGATATTCAGCAGTATACACCAGAGTGATTAGTAAATCTATTTTCATTTGAACATCAGATAGGAAGAAAGAATGAATTGATAAAGTATGCCTGGTGATAGAAGGTAGGGTTCAGTTGTACTCCACGGGGTCTCTCGAAAATCCTGTTCCAACCAAACTAAAATACAGTGTGTTGCAACAGTCACAAGCATTACCTGTAGATGCTGTGTCTGAGGGAGGGCCATGTTCAGGAATGACACTTTCTTCATGGCTGCACAGACAGATTGAGTTTTCCCACTTTTTATTGCATTTCCTAACCAATGTATTTTGATAAAATGCACACAATCGTTGTTGAGAAGAAATCTTTAGCCTGAAACAATTTCTGAATACAATGACAGGGTGTATGAGTTATGGCAAAACTTCTTAAAATGTTAAAAGCTTTTTAAGCTTGCCAGATCTAACTTAGTAGACACATTTCTGTGAGGATATGGTTCTCAGGCTACTTGTGTAATTCTTCAAGCTTAAAGCCCCCCTCCCTCCCCGAATTTATGCATAGTGTTGGTGTTTTATATTCATCTGTAACTATAATACCATTCCCCCAAAAGCATAGCCTCTTCCAGGATCTGTTGCTAGATTCCCACAAGTGATGGCAGTCCCAGGATGTTTTAAAGTAGATCCTGACCCCAAGGGCTCATCTGTGCTCTCTTATATTGATAGAGAGAAATGTTAAAGCAGCAGATACATATTACAGTACATGTGTTCTTGCATCAATAGCCAGCTACTCCCTGAACTGGAAAGAACGTGGATAACAGAAGACATTTTACAGGTGAGTGAATTGACTGAACTAGTAGGAAACACAGTGAAATTTCACCGAGACCTAATGATAAGATTCCCACATCAAAGAGATGGCTAATACACATTGGCTAGTTGAGGATCCTAATAATAACTGAATTCTACTAAGAAAAATGCATGGTTTTGCTGATGTACACATTCTAATATTGAATTTCTTTGCACGATCATGTGTTGTTCTTTTTTATTGAAAAGAAGAACCTGCAAATAAAAATATATGAGTAATGAAATGGATCTGTTAGCATGCTGTGTGGTTAAAAATATCATGTTTTCTTCGCTGCCTTGGAAGCCTTTGGGCTTTTTGGGCTCATACTTAAAAATCATTTTGTGTATCTGTTTGCAATATCAATGTTTGATGAACACAATGAGACATAATTTACATGCTAATGCAACAAACCAGACGTAGAATAGATCAACTCACATGCAGAGCTGCTCAAGATTTCATCTCTCAATAAGGATCTCCCAAACCTCTTGGAGGTGATATGTCACTATTTCCCATAAATTACTGCCAACCTACCTTTTAAAAAAAATTTCATCTCTTATCCTTTTGTAAGCAAATACAATTAATTTTTCATGTTCAAAAGGGTTTTTTTAATCCAACTAGATGTAAACATTAACTGATTAACCACTGACAAAATAGGTTTCTTATTTAGCAAATACAAACCCCTTAACATCTGTCTTTGCTATTGAAAGAAGGTGATGTGGATTTTTTATACATGTTTTTGTCTCAGACATTTTGGGAGCACTCAAGATCATCTGCCTCAGCTGAACTTTTGTTAATCTACTTGCAATCACACTATATTCATGGATCAGCACCAGGGAACTTCCTAACTGCAAATAGGATTGCAAGTATATACTGATGGCTAATTTGCTAAAAGCTTACCTTAAGCACTCATAAGGAAGTCATCACTAGCACTGGTCTTTTTATAAAAATTTTGTTTCAGGGTACTGAAGCATGTGTTGCCTGAAAATACCAAGAGATCATTTATACACTTGTCATGTATTGACAAGTCTGTCCTGTCCTCCATCCTAAAACATCAGTAGCTCCAAAGCCATAATGTAAAAATCAATGTAAAAGGATAGAATGTGAAGTCCTGCTGCTTGACTCTCTGCTTTAAAACTTGTTCATATTTTGTTCACTCACTATGAGATAGTTAACACTCATCCACATTGGTAATTTCTGTCATTTCTGTCTCTACTCTCTTGCAGGAAAAAAATAAGTTCAGGCAGAAGATGTAGCGACCAGTGAGAATGTTCCTGCCGCTACCTTTATTTCTCTAATTTTATCTGTTAAGTGTTTCTGCTCTTTAAGAGCATTCTGTATTCTATGTTAGAGAACAAGAGATATCTTTGATTTCTTAGAACCTGGTGATACTAGGATTGGTCTCAAGGATATATGCACCGATGCTTCTGGTCTAGAGTACTGTTGAGAACCTGAAGTTGATTCTGAAATTAAAACATCACCTGAAATTGAATTTTTTTTTTTTTTTGCTATTATCAACACATCCTAACTGTTCATCATATGATGGAAGAAGCTATTTCGTGCACTGGGCCCACGTGCCTTACTATTAAGAAAAGATACACTCATATTCCTGGCCTATCTTCTTGAATTCACCCTTCCTTCCTGGCTCTATTGCTTCTCTCCTGAAAAGAACTTTGAAGCAGACAGCACTCTTTGACCAAAAAGATTAAGTGAAATAATCTTCCCACTGCAACACTTCAGTCAGTCAAATACAGTAATACAGCACTCCATATATTTCTAGGGTATTATTTTACATCAGGGAACCACAGGACAGGAAATAAACCAGCCAGAAAGAGATGCAGAGCAAAAAAAAGTAACAAGTTGGCAAAAATACAGCAGTTCAACACAGGAACACTGCTGAGGTAAGGCAAAGTGTCAAAGCTGAGGTTACTGTACTGTGTTCAGTCTCAACAACATCTCTCACTCTTTCCTTTGAACAAAATTCAGTGATGTTTCTGGAACATAAAATACAAACATTAAGAATACCTGAAATTCTCCAATTTAACTGAGAAAGGCATTCATATTGTAGAAATTCCATCTTAACCCCTTTGGTAGTTGCTCCTTCTGGGCACCAGATAATTAATTATCCATTTGCACTCCTATGAGGATATACCTTTTCCCATTTCAAAATATTGGGAAAAAAAAAGTGCAAGAGAAATTACACAGATGAGGACCAAGTATACTGACATTTTTTCACATTCAATAATTGTGTTGTCAAGGGTCATGGTGAATTTTTGCCTTTAAAATGATGGCTGGATGAAGAAACAAATGTGCTTGCTGCTGTCTTTTAGCACATGCTTTTTGAAGCACATGGCCAGTATTAATGGAAATAAGCTGAAGAAAGAAATGCCAGTATCTCTGTCCAATTATAGTGCTAAAAGTTCTGTTTGTTTCACATGGACAGGGAACCTGAACCCCACAAGTCCAATGCTTGTGGATACAGTCATAGATTTTATTATGGAAACAAGAACATGAATACAGAGACTTTTTAAGTGATGGTCCTTCAGAGTGACCAAAGCACTGAAAACATCCAAGAGACTGTAAAAAAAAACCCCAAACAAACAAAAAATGAAACAACAAACCCACCACCATCCCACCAAAGCCAAACCTTTTAAGGATAAGGAACATTTTATTACGCTGATATTCCAGACCTGACTTTGTTGTCAGCTCTATATAGCTTTTTAGGAAGATTTCTCCAAGATAAGCATGGATTATCTTAAAGCTTTTGGGAAGATCTTTCTAACATAAACATGGATAAACAGACACTTAACTATCATGAACACAATAAAATAGAAAGATGATACTGGAAAAAAAGCCAGAGTGTCAGGTAAACTGAAAAAGATAACTAACAAAAGCAAAAATAACCCAGTCAAAGTCTGGTTCCGCCATCAGCATCCCTGTTATATGATGCAATTACACAGACATAAAGGTGTGAATATGTTTAAAGTAGCTCTTCTGTAACTGCTTTGGTAACAGTAATACTCAAGATACAATGCTGTGACTTGGCACAGACTAACTACATGTTTACATTAAGTGAGGCCTGCTCATAGATGCTACAGAAATATCCAAAATTAAGACAGCAAGCACAGTTCAAGTGATAAATCAAGCACTCATACACTTTTGGGGGAAAAGGAACATAAATAGCCTTTTACATCACTAAAATTAACAATGCTATTTTCCATCACAAAGAGATGTTTCAAAAACCAGCTAATGCCTCCACAATTTGTTTAAAAACAAGAGAAAAAAAGAGGAGAAACAGAAGAAAGAGGTACAAAATAGAGAGGAAAGGCTGAAATTAATTTTATTTAACAACACAAAAGAATTAAGAAGGAAAGTATACTGAAATAAAGAAAAGCAGTGAAGGAAAATAAGGAAAACCATCACTTTAATATACTGTAAATACTTATTTCACTATTGCCTTTTTCTGCAACATTTTACTGATGACGTTTCATGGATCATCAATAAAGTAACATTAATAAAAAACCTCTAGAATCCCATTTCTTTCTGGCATTTGTCCTAGGTTGACAGTAACTAGTCCATGACAAAGGGCAACCAGTTCAGCTTGAAGACTTGATGCAAGAGCGAAAGTACGAGAAATAATTTTAAAAAAGGTCAATTATAATGTGTTAAATTTGAAAGGAATACCAAGTGAAACAAAGGAATAAAAATTGTTTAAGGGTAAGAGTATTTCCAAAGCAAATTGACTACTTCTCTTACCAAGAAGACAGGGCATTTGACAGCTAGTAAGACAGCAAGGCATTCAGCTTCCAAACACTAAAAGGTGAGAGTTAATATTACACGCATGAGCCACAAGCATACAGCTGGCTTGTTTTTATTAACACTAATAAATGATCTCATAATACTGATCAGAAGTGGGTTTTTTTCCTCCACAAATCTCACAAAAGATTTCCAGGTGACAAGTACTATGATACATATGGTAGAAACAAACAGCTGTGGCCACAAAGATGTTTTGTTAACTGATGATTAATATATTCAGGAAGCAATCACACTATTCATTAGTAAAAGTTTACAAACATTAAAAAGTGCATAACATTTGAAACCAACAACACAAAAATATATATAATATATATATATATATACTATATATAAAGTGACATCACCTCCTATTAATAAAAGAAAACAAATCTTCTGACCTTGTGATTGGTGCTTGTGTGATTGCCATGGTTTACTATCAGTCACTCTCTTCACTCACCTTAGTCACACAGAGGTGTGGCTGCCCCATTTTGCAGCATTCAGCCTCATGTATGGCCTTGTCTATTGGGGCAGGATGAGGGGGAAAAACAAATCCATCAGCAATAGCTACTGCAGAACATGTTATTAATTTGTAGATATTTTAAGTGATGTCCTGGATGGACAAGCTATCCTGGTATTTTGACAAAGGCCCAGTTTGGACTGTCATTTTGGAATAGATGAAATGGGAAAAAATCTTGTCTTTGGGTGCTAGATGCCAAGTCTCTCACCTCCCTTTCCAGCTCCAAGCCACAAGGCTACCGTAGCATATGCTAGCACTTGGCTGTTCTGGTTCATCAGTAGCAGGCTACTGGCTGGGCCTCAGCAGCCAGTTCAAAACTCAACAGCCTGATCAACTGAGGCAAAGGCAAGGAATAGTAAAAATCAAACCCCTTGCTGGATCCAGCCCAGGAGCTACTCACTGGACTGTACTGCATTCTAAAACTCATTTCAGAATACATACTTGGCAATAACCTATGCCAGTTATTTTCCCATGTGTAAACAAGGCCTATCTTTTACAATGTGAATCAGGAAAACCTCTAGCACCATGGAATTAGTTTGAATTTTAACCCATATAAGGTTATAAATGTATTCTTAAAACTACCATAACAATAAAATACTTGGAATAACATTTTAAAAAAATATCTCAGAGAAAGATTACGAAATTGGGACCAAAATTAGAAAAATGGGGAAGAATAACATAAAAGATTCAATTTGAGTCTCTGATATGCAACTAACTACAGGCGAGTGGCAAAACTGTACCAAGGACACAACACACGCTCAAGTATTCACATTAACAAATCGTTTTGAAGGCTCATCTAGTAACAAATTATAGTGTTGCTGAGTCATTTAGGTTTAGGCATAATCAATTTAGTGGTTGACGTTTGGATCTCTCACGTGCACATCACCACCTTATGCAAAAAACCCAGCCCTTTCAAAACGTGTGGTAGAAAAATTCACAGTAACAGAAATAGTCTTCATAAGCAGTTGAGAAGGGGCAGTGTGGAGCATCTAAGTCGTACAATACAAAAACCATTGTAAATAACAGAGCTGTAAAACAGATGCAAAGTTCTAAAAACAGTGCTTTCTTTACAGTTCTTATAATGGGCAAACACTTTGGCCAGAGAATTTTAAACTCTGAGGATCACACAAGCCTCTGCTTAAGATACACAATTAGATCCTCTGATGCTTCAAAGGCCATTTGCTACAAGATTTACCTGTTCTACTTTCTAATAGTGTTCCCATCGAGTAGTTATTATGAAGGGATCCATCTGATGACACCATCCTAAAAAATCAATACATGTTCAACCATTGCTAATGACAGAGGTAGAGAAAATTCTGTCTTCTGTCACAGCTTGCACCCAGATTTTTAGCATTGTGTTGAGTGGGTTCCAGCAGTGAAGACACATGCACTTTCTTTTCTACCAGCTTGCTCATGGAAACAAATTTGTTCCAGCACACGCTTGTAGCCTGAAAACATCCAGCAGCTGCTCCACTCGGTCAAAGTCGGATGTCAGCTTTCTTGCTTTGCTGCCTCCCCTTGGGCCTCCCCGGTCTGCTCACTTGGATTTCGTTGTGCATCTCCTTCTCCTTCTATAAAACAGGAAAAAAAAAGATGAGTAACCCACCTTAAAATAAAGAGAACCCTGATTGTTCATCCATCAGTTTAAAAAACAAAGTAAAAAGAAATTGAAACTGAAATATGAAACTACTGAGATAGCTACACTTTTAGAAAGTGTCTCTTGAGATGCAAATTCCTAGCTGCAGTCACAAGTATCACTTTAAATAAATACCAAAGGGAGCAAAAAATTAATGAATTTAACAAAAACAGTATTTTTGAAAATTTCTTCACTATGATACTGTTAACAGTATAAGAGAAAAAAACCTCATTGCACCAATCTGAACAGAGTTTGCTACAAAGAGATGCAACTTCAATAAAAGCAATAGTTTGTTCAAGCTGCTTTAGTTCTGTGCATCCGTTTTCAGCATCATGTCCACAGCATTCAGTCCAGCTCACTGAAAACCAGAGAATGACCTGAGGAACAGATCATATCCTACAGAGGCACAGCAAGCAGGCAACTCACAGTCTGTCTAAAGATGCCTAAGAAAAGCACTGTCAAATGCTTTTACTATCTATATGCAAAGTACTGGATTTTACATAACAATTAAAGACCTCACAGGTTCAGGCAACGGGAAGGTAAGTGCAAGTAAGACACAACTCCCTGAACACTGGACTGATCAGCTATAGATGCACAACAAGGAATAATGTTAAGACATATACTGTCTTCTGTACGTTGCAAGTTTTCTGAGTAATTTGACTGAAATGGCTTAATAAGTTAAGGGAAGAAAATTCCATGGCTAGGTTGTAAGGAGGTCTAGAGAGATGTAGCAGCTTATTTACATATAGCTTAATTTTAATCTATAATCTATAGATTAAAGAAGATTATCTATACAGATTATCTATAATCTTCATTTTAGAATAAAGACAGGGCTCTCAATGCAGATATTTATTGTTTCCTCATTTCAGATCACATGGTGCATTTGAAGATTTATTTCTGTTTATAGAAACAAGCATCATAAATGCCTTCTCTTTTCTGTGTAGAGTGGAAAAAAAATTCTTTGCCTTGCAAAGAACATTGCAAACAGCTTAGATATGATAGCTGTGTTTTGTGCATGCACTGAGTATTTAGGCAGGAAAATGCCTCAAAGGGTACTGTGAATTCTCACATTCAACCTGATGAAAAGTTGTGTGGAAAGTTGATTACCTATTAAACAGCGAAGTTTGTTCTGCTCATTATGGTTTGAGCAGTAATTGAGTACACACTTGTTTTCCAAGGCACTTTCTCAGAAAACTCTTCTTCACTTTCATCTCTCAAATTAGAAAGGATTCCATCAGGACAGCTCTACATATGATTATTTACTATTGGACAGAAATCCCTTTTGCCCCAGTTGCCCAAACACTTTCTACAAACCTATTACATTTATTCTGATATCGCAGAAGATGTGATGAGTGTAATTTCAGGGGTTTGTTTCTTTTTTGCCTGCTCTGCCCTCCATTTATTCTGACTACTACTACTAGTATGTGGGCAAGCCAAATTTTCCTGGTGGAAATCTTATGAACAAGAAGAACAGGAAAGAAAATCACAAAACTGAAGAGCAAAAAACACTCTTGCAAGGAAAGTATTTGTGTTTAAAAGAAAAATCACTCCTGGACAAAAAGTCTAAACATTTCACTACCTTAGTGTTAAACACAGAGCACAGAGATCCAGGGAAAGAGCACTAAGGTTCTAATACACCACTTCTTGAAAGATTCTTCTCAGCTTGCTGAAAAAACTCACTAACCTAAATCTATTTAATCTATAATACACTATCTTGCTACCAGCTTTTTCTTTCTACTGGCAGGGCTCTCCTATTAAAGGCTTTAAAATATATTTACAGAGATAAATTTGCCTTTAAGTTCTGAGAATCCTGAAACTGCTAAGCACATTGCTATTCCTCCTTTAAAATGTGATGGCTAGAAACTCCCAAGAGCAAGATTGTAATTTTTACATACCAGCAGGCAGTATTAAAAAAAGAAAAAAAAAAAATAGAATATTCTAAGCCACAATGCAGTTGTGCGAGTTGGTCAGCTGGCTACAGTTACCAGTCCTGCTAATGTGCAGCTTTTAACTCAATTTTCTTCCTGTAACATTTCTGACTCTACAGTGTCTACCACTATTTCCCCTGCTTACACCCAAAATATTTCTACCATGGACTAAAATCAATTATTTTCAATCACTAATTTCTACAGTCAGTTCTTCATTCCAGTTCTGTAGGTCTTCAACACCCCATTACCCCCATCATTTGTAAATGCTTGAACCAAGCATCTACAAATGTTGAAAGGAAATATCCTTTTCACTTCTGTGTTCAATAGCACCTAGAAAACAAGCAGTTTGTTTTAGAAATTCGGTCTGCAGAGACTTGTCCTCATTCTTCACTGTACCTTTTCTTCACTATTTCATGTAGTTACAACCTGCAAGATTATCAAGTTTCTTAGATTGCTCTGGTTACCTTGAGAGTGTTGAGCAGGACAGCTACCTGCTGATTTCCCTGCTAAATAAGCTTTCTTTTGCTTCTGTCTTATGATTTCTCTTCCAGTTTTCTATTCATCAGATGTACAGAGTGTTGCTTTTACCTAATTTAGATAAAACATGTGGAGACAGTCCTTGGAACCTGTATTTTGGGGTTTGGTAAATATAGCCATTCCATAGATAATAACAGGTTGTTAGCTTGCTATGGACAAAGAAAACTGGTACAGTTGTTTTGAAGGGGAGGTATCATACAGTAATTATAATTATTACATATAATTATGCAGTAAACTGTTGATTATCTGTTGTTGGCTCACTGATGAGAGGATTAACCAACACTCACTTCAGGTATCAGCTACTGAGTAACAGAAAAAACACTGTCTTTTAACAAGTCTAGTGCTGTTAAATGCTGTTCTGTTTTTTTACAGGAAACAAATCTGCAGGCTTTTCAAAGTGAATGCACTAAACATGCTTGGGTAGTTTAATTTACATATGTTTTATAACCACCTTTCTTTTCCTTTAACGTCTGCATTATCCTGCTCTGCCATTACTCCATGCAGTTGAAAGCAAACACACTTGCAAGAAAATGCATGCAGCTGTAAGAGGAATAAAAGGAAAGAATTGAAACTTGATGTCTATATTTATATAATTAAATTGTACTTAGCATAAAATGCTTGACATGTACCTTGGAAGAAGTAAGATATAGCAAACATGTATTTTCTTCTTAATCCTGTCACGTGTGATGCACATATGCATCCTACAAGCATTAATATATTCTGAACTGGGACTTTGGATGCAAAATATTTCTTAGCCTCTCTTGATTTGGAATGACTTGATATGATAATACACTAATATTCACATGAATGCTAGATAAGACAATGCCTTTTCCAGTATTTTAGGTTTGGAGGCTTTTACTTGGCCCCTAGTTGTATTCATAATACAGAATTTAAATGTATTTTCATTTTATCTAATGGAAACTGCATAATCTTCTGAAGAAGTATGCAGACATTTCTGTGTTTCTACTATCTAAGGTAATTCTTTGAGCAGCTCTGTACACTTTTCTGCACTGATTAAGTTACCCAGGCTTCAAAAGGGATCACGAAGAAGAAATAAAGAGGCTCATGAAAACACATTTCTGGTTTCTAACAACACCATTGTTTAACTTAAAAATAGGGATTGTTTTTATCTTCTAAATGGACAAGATAAAAGACAGTTTTGACAAGTGTAAATCAGACTGAAAAAAATTAAAGCATAAACGAACACTGGCATTATTTCTTTCAAAATGGCACCTACTTTCCATTTTTCCAACATTTTACACCTGTCCCCGCTAAAATAAAAATACATGCCCACACATATATTTATAAAGCATTTTTTAAAAATAGAAATAAACTAAAGGCTCTGCCCAGCTAGAACTGCATGCATCTAGAATCTATAGGTCCCAAACTGGCAACTGCAAAAGGAATGACTTAGGATGTACATTAGTCCAGAAGCCGAAAAAAGAAAACCTCCTTCAAAACAGCACTAGAACCACCTCAACACCATGCTGCCCACATGGCTGTCTTGGCAAGAGACTGCCTCTCAGAACTCTTGTCTTTATCTCTGAGAAAAGTATGTGCACAAATAGGGCAGCTGCTTATCAACAGTTCCTTCTTTGCTGCACTTATTTTCTTCTGCTGTTATTAAAATAAGCAAAACCATGTCTTCCCTAACATCTGAAAAGGGCTTTCTAATATCTGTAAGATCTAACATAAAAATAAATACCCAGTCATATTACTACTTCTATTTCATGTAAGGTTCACTCTCCCTCCTTCCTCTCAACTGAATATGCACAAGCATTTAAAAATGTTGGTAATATTAAAGATTTGGGATTGTAATACTGCTTTATCACCTTAAAAGAAAGTATCAGCAGGAAAGAGAAAGAGAATTTACTCAGAAACAAAGATCCAGGTAAAGCAAACAATAATGCATTCCTATTGCTCTGTCCTTTGGCAGCTGAAAAAAAAGTTCATTTCACAACAACCTTTCAGCAGACACATGGCTTCTCCTACAAGCTTCAAATCAGAGAACTTCCATTCAAGGATATTATGCAGACTTGGGCTTTAATAAATACTTCCTTATTTTCTTCCTTATATTCTACTTTTCATAAAATTTATCCTGATTTGGACCCTGAACTCACTGCAGAACAACTCTTCTTTTTTCAGTGATGTGTTGTACTTGCAAATAAGCACCCTTCCCATTTATGAAATCTGTGATTCTTATTGCAGGCAACCCATGTTCATTGGAAAAAAATAGTTCTGCTGCTGAGGGACAAGGGAATAATGTGGGCACATAAACTATGCTTTGTGTACTAGTTCTCATTTTAGTTTAAAATAAATATCATGAAAGCCCAAAACATACTCACCTGTTTTGTTTATATCAAGCTCTGATAACTTTAAGGCTAGCTCACTGGAGTTCCCACCCGGAGAGGATACAAGGATGTCATGTAATGCATTTCTTCTACCTGTTCTTCCTGAAGCAATAAAGTCTGCATATGTAGATTCCACATCAGTCATTGCTAACAAATATCCACATAGCAGTACCTGGATGGGAGGAAAAAAAAGAAAACCAAAAAATCACCACTTAGACCACCAGAAAAACAGATGACTTTATGGACTAGGAATAGAACTAGAAGGTTCCCATTACAGGGTAGATTGAGGTATCTTCTTTTACAGGTTAGCCAGTCTCAAAATTTGGATAAATTAAAAAAGAAACAGAGTAGAAAGCAAAACCACTGTGTGTATTTTATGCCATCTGTATTCAACAGTATATTAACCAACTTCATTTTCCAGGCTTCATAAAATGATAGTGAGTACTTTATAAAAGCAATGACCTCAGCAACATAATTTCTTTATGGAGTTGTCTCTGCTTTTATTAGCTGAGATGTAGGAGGTAGGCAGGGGGTGGAACAAAGTTCTTTTCTACAAAAAGCAGAGTGTAACAAGTAAGAAAGTACAAATCGATAATGCTTTTGCATGCAGAACCCTGTGCTCATACACAGACACAGCTATGTTTTGTGTATTTTCTTTTCTGTTAGTATTAGTTTTGGCGTTGTATACAGACCCCTTCAGGCTCAAATAATTTATTTAGGTGTGGTAGTTTCCCTAAAGCAAATGTATTTCCATAATGCTCCTGAAATGAGTGGAGACTTGCTACCAGAGCAAGCCGAGCAGCTAAACTAGAATGCAGAGGTTTGAAAGCAGTGCTTTGTAAGCTAGGTATAAACTCAGAACTTCTTTTCATTAGAAAACAATTATTTCTTGTGTCATTATGGAATAATGTGATGATGTGCATTAATGCAAAATCTGACCAAGACACAAGGAATACAAGATACTATTTCAATCTCAGTAAGAGAAAGATTTGCCTTCTCTACTGCATTACATGCTACAGATCTAAGCTATTAGAATTTTATTTTCTTTATTTATAAAATGTTAAAGAGTATGGGGAGGAGCACTTTCCTTTGCTGATCACATTGCTTTTACTGTAGTTTCATGTGTACATGTCTAAGGTTTCCTGTAAAATGCTAGGCAACCATGCTTGCCTCACGTTTTATATTTCTGTGTCATAGGAGAATCAGAGAAGCTTTCTGCTAGAGGAGTACTCCAAAGAAAAGGAAAACTACAGAACTACTAAACCAAGGCAGCACAACCACAGTTGTATGCTTCCTTCATTTCTAAGCAGAATTTCTCTGGTTTTGCACACTGCAGACAAAGGACATGGCCACACAGGCAGCACCTCACAGCTGCCTACAACGAGAAGCTTTAGGTGTTGCTACTAAAGTAGCCTAAACTGCACATTTGCATAGAATGCACAAATCTTTATAATCAGCTCCTCCTGCAGGTGCTGGACATTGAGGCAGCTCTTGAAGTCATCACAAACATTAACAGCAGCAAAAGGTTCAGCTTTCTCTCTTCAAATAAACAAAAAAAATCCCCTCATTTTTTTAATAAACAATTTTTGTTTTAAAAATAGATATAAAATAGACAACAGGCAATCCTCCACCCTCACCTCTGAATAACTTTACAAATCCTGTTAACTCCTCATCTTCTTTCCTCACCTCCCCAAATTCAGTCAGCTGTATGAGGGTGTACATATGATGTGTGTTGAGAAGCCAAGAAAAGGGTTCTACACCATATTTTATTTAGTCTAAATATAACTATATCAAGTTGACTTGAAAAGAAGTTCACTGCTATCAAGCTTTGGTGTCCCATGCCAAGCACTGAATGGCTGACAGGCTAATTTTATGATCAACCACTATGATACAGCAAATTGCTTAAAAAAACCACACCAACCAAGAAACAAAAACTCCAACAAACGAACAACCAAAACAAATCAACCCACAAAACCTAACAACGCCACCTAGGGTGGGAAAAAAGGTCAGCATGACTGAAAGCCTGCCAGACACACACAAAATAGAGCAGTGCCTCTGTTTAATAACAAAAGCTTTTATCAGAATGAGACCATGTGCATTTCTTCCTCTGAACTGCCCCGTTATTGAAACACTGCAAGAATATTGAAGCAAGAGGGAAGTCTACTGCCATGTGTTCTTTGCGCAAGGTGCAGACACTGCAATGCCAAATATATCAACCATGTAACTTGCAAAGGTGAAGGGAAACAATGAGGACAATTTTTTATAAAAAAAGAGCACAAGTTTTCAGATTTATCTGACCCATTCACTGAATAGCATTCACCAAAATCAGAGACTTAAAGAATTTAAGCAGAATTCTCTTACATTTGTGCATGCTTTTTATTGCAACTGACATGTAGTAAAGGAAGTCCAAACCATGAAAGAAACCAATATACAGGCTTGGATTTCATATTACTGTAGGACCACTCCAAGTTCATTATAGCTATCACCCCCATGAAGACATTAATTTATTTTTAGCATAACAAAAACCACCACAGAGTTGTTTTTTTCTTTGAAAGGTGCATATGAGTGCATCGGGCCCAAAATAACCAGAGAAGACTATGACTGAGGTAGAACAAGCTGCAGGGCTGTAGGACTTGCAAAATAATCCCAGTTGTATTCCATGAGAAATTCCCTCAATGTACAAACTGCACTCCACAATATATGCTTCTGTAAGATTATACTGCTCTTGAAACATTCCATAAAAACAGAGAATACTAGGGGAAATCTCAAGCCTATTTTGTTTTAGTTATGAAACAAGCTATAAAGCCATGGAAAAATGTGCTTGTAGAGAACTTGTACTTAAATGTTCATTTTCTGTATGCTCAATATGGGATTACTAACAACATTCAGATGAAAAAAGAATGTTATCAAACATGCATTTATGACACTTCTAGATTTTCCTGTCTGTGTCTCCTCCTAAATATCAAATATCATTCTGTTTTGTATTGGCATTATCCTGAGACATTACTGCATAAATGTGGAACTCCACTGACATCACCCAAGAGCTCCACTTCCAATGAATGGCTCAGTGCCCAGCAGTTTGTACTTATTCACTGAAGCAGTCATTAAGGAATTAACATTCACTTCAAAAACCCTCTTTTTTCCCCTTCAGTCTCTGTGGAAGAAGTGGAATTTACTGATAACTCTGTGAAATATAATTTGAATTTCCTAAATAATTGCCTTAACAGGTACTCCTGCATTAAAGATTTTGGTCACAGTCCTGCTAGTTCTACAAATTCAATTTTTTCAAAAATTGCAAATCCAGTACTCTGCTACGTGAAATTAAACTGGAACAAGAAGGCTGCAAACCTCACTGCTTCTGCCAACTGAACCAGCAAACCGAAGAAAGAAGCTCTGAGAGAATAAGGATTAATGAAACCTGCTGTTGCAAGATTGGATTCCTTGGTAACTGATAAGATACTATCCCATCAGAAATACCCCCAGCTGTGCTTTACCTTTCCTCCTGTTCAGAGTCACTATGCCTGGTAATGGGTTAGAGTTCTCATCACAGTCCAGGGGATTTTCAGACAGCATCTTTTATTTCCTCAGATTTTTAGTTTCATAAATGTCTGGAAATGTGGGTATCTTAGACTTCTGTCACTTTCCCTTCCCAACACTGTCCTCACAAAAAGTTGTGCTGAAAATTATTTTTAAGTACTTAAGAAATTACAGAGGATGAGAATGGTAAAGTTGTTACCTTGGATTTTAGCCAGTCTATCAAGACATGCCTATGCTGTTAATGAATATTCTATATTGAACATAAGGGGTAGAGTAAGTATCCAAGGAATGTAGAAGGAGAACAGAAGGATGGCAACAGTAAGTTCAACAAGGCCAAGTGCTGGGTCCTGAATTTCCATCAGAACAACCCCATGCAATGCTACAGGCTGGAGGAAAAGTGGCTGGAAAGCTGCTCAGTGGGAAAGGACCTGGGGATGCTGGTATCTGCTGAACATGATCTAGACAGTGCCCAGTGGCCAAGAAGGCCAGTGGCATCCTGGCCTGTATCACCAATAGTGTGACCAGTAGGATCAGGGCAGTGATTGTCACCCTGTATTCAGCACTGCTGAGGCTGCACCTGAATCCTGTGTTCAGTTTTGGGCCCCTCATGGCAAGGACACTGAGGTACCAGAGAGTGTCGAGAGAAGAACAATGGAGCTGGGCCAGAGTCTGGAGCACAAGCCCATGAGGAGTGGCTGAGGGAGCTGGGGGTGCTTAGCCTGGAGAAAAGGAGGCTCAGGGGGAACTTCATCACTCCAAACTGCCTGAAAGGAGGGTACAGCCAGGCAGAGGTCGGTCTCTTCTCCCAAAAGACAGGAAGAGAGGAAATGGTCTCAAGTTCGAAAGACGTGTAGACGTGTCACTTAGGACCGTGTTTTAGTGGTGAACATGGTGATGTTTGGTTATTGGTTGGACTTGATGATCTTAGAGGTCTTTTCCAACCTTAAATGATTCTATGATGAGAACATTACAATTGAACAGGTACAGAAAGAATCAGTATTTGTGTTTGTAGAAATTTACCAGAATACTCCTTTAATTCCACAATCCAATTTATGTTAAATTTTCCATTTCCATGCTATATATAGCAAATGTTATCCCACAAGTTTCTGAAGGTAACTGTCAAATCTCGAATTGAAAAAAAAAATCCTAAAAAGTTACTGATGAGTTCAGAAATGTAATCCAAATTCGATTATGTTCCATAATGATTCAGTATTACATAGTGCCACTGTTCTCAAGGGTTTGGGAGGGAAAGTACAGAAATTATGTGGTACACCAGCATGAATTAAAAATCAGTATGTCTACTGCTTATGGGCTAGAGGTACCTAGGGTTGTTGAACTTAAGTCTTTTTAAGGGACTAGATACCTAAAAGAAGCCCAAGTGAATTTGAAGTACCTGTGCTAATTGGTATTCATTATTATTTCAAAAGGAAGACAGAACAAGAGCAGGCACTTGACATACATACAGCTTGTGTACGAATCTGGCACATGCTGCTGGCAAGCAGCAGAGAGCTGCCATTTTCTTGGCAAACCAGTGTCAGGGTAAGAAGTACAATCCTTCAATGTACACTCCTCCTCTTTCTCCATCTATGCTTAATGGCAGCATCAAGTAAGAGATTTTCAAATAAAACTCTCAGAGGCTTTGGCTGCTAAATGTTGCATCACGATCAGCACATTATTTAAATGTAATTATCTATATTCAGCTTTCACAAGGGAACAAAAAAAAAAAAGAAAAAGATTTTGTCATTTAATAGCATGTCTGATTTAGAGAAGGTGTATAATTATGCTTTTGAAATAAATTTTGGTTCCAAATCTAGCCTTAACTTAGAGACAGGGCTACAGGGCTCTTTCCAGTGAGGATACAGATCTATTCCACAGCAACCTGTACCTAGATTTCTATGTTATGCATGGCCTTCTAAGCTGAAAGCAAAACCAGAGGAACGATTTAACAAAAGCATTTTTCTTCTGCAGAGATTGTATCTATTGTGTTATGCAACAATGTGCTTTTACACAGACACAGACGAACAGGAAAATAGCATTAACTCATGAAAGCCAATTAAAGAAAATATTAATAACAATGCAAGGTAGCAAGCTGCACAGTATTTTAATCTGCACTTTGAAAATCTCTCATGTAGTTTTTTTCTGTCTGATGTTTCTGAAGTGACCAGCTCCTTAAAATAGTAATGCAGAACACTACCTTTGACAATTAGCATCCTTTTTAGGGTGCACATTCTATATATAGCAATCCTAGTACTACTAAGATCTCAATAGAAATTAGCAGACAATTCAGCTGGTAAAACAATAAAACAGAACAAAGAAAATCACCACCCGAGGTTTTTTTTCAGAAAAAAATAAGCTTGTCTAAACCTGCATAAAACAGCACTATGGAGTCAGATATCCTTCAGCTCACAACCTATACAAGAAGATCATTCACAAAGACAGTTAAGAGGTTATGTTATCTAAGTTGCAGTTTTCCTAAAGAGATCTACAGAACTAAAAGCCAAATAGTTACAATTCTTGCCATGTCCTTGCTCAGGCAAATTTCATTATGCCCACGACAATAAGAATTTGGTCTTTTATTCACCACTTAATCTGAGTTCAGAGATTTAGTTTTAGCTTCCACTGTTCCATAGAACTGGGAAGTGAAACAGCAGCAGCAAATAAATAAAAAAAGCAAACATAACCAATGAAGCAATGCTACAGAGACCTTCGTTCCTTAGAAAGATACAAAGCAGATATCATTGATGGTTTGGGGAGTAATAAAAATAACAATAAATGTTTTGATATTTTGAAATTAACACCACACAGAAGAAACTGATCACAACATTTAAATATCTACATAGCAACACTATGTTAAGGAGCAGAAGAGGGTGATCTAGAATCTACCATCATTGTTCACTGACTAATCTAAAGAATACATATTGAATGCCTGTGTAATGGCAGGCAATGTGTTTGTGAGAAATGGCATCCACTGCTGTGCCACTTGTGTGGCTTTTTACTTGCAGTTTGTGAATGAACCTCTTGACTTGTGAAGGGAAGAAGCAAGTTAAAGCACTACTTTTCAGGACACTCAGATACTCTCTATGAACAACTAAATCCATTGCAAGCACCTTATAATAAAAGAGATAGATAAAGGCCTCAAGCCAGACTGAGAGCATTTTAGCTCATTTAGTGACACACACCTGGCAGCCCTGCGGAGCATTCATACATCTATCTGAACTGAAAGGAGGTCAGTGTTTTAAGGTTCTGGAAGGATGAGGCCCGGTATGCAGCACCTTAGAATGCTCTGGTGCTCTGAGCCAAGGAACACAGGTAGAACACTACACTGAAAAAATACAGTATTTGTTCAAAAGGACCGGTTTCAGCCTTTGGAGAAAGCCTGTTAATTGGGGTCTTTATATGGCAATCCAGAAACACTTCTTACAGAACAGCAAGAGGAAATAAGCCCATGAAGACTATGATACAAAAAACACCCCCCAACAACAAAAGCAGGCTCTTCTTCAACTGCTGGGTTACTGGAAAAGACCATCTATTGAGAACTCCTAACTGACTGGCAGCTTGGAAACACTTCATGCAGAAAAGACAACACTTACTGCAGAAATGTGAAGATGATGTCTGCTTAGGATCAGGATGTTTAGTAAAGGGGATGGGGATTAGGGAGGAGGGAAATTTGAGTGGGCTTTGCTCATGAAGCTCTGCATCTTCCTAACCCTGTCTTTAATTCAGGATTCGTGCTGTAATCGAGTTTATTCTCTCAGACGCTTCTGTCAGTAGTGCCAGCATTCACAGGCAGTTATTTAAAGCTATTGATCAACACAGGTCTCATCAGGTGAGACTCTTTAGAGAACTTGATAAAAGCACAGTAGTGACTTATTTTGTAACAGCCACGTCTCCTTTAGTCACTGCTACATACAACAGCCTGTATATGGCTTCACTGGGGAAAAAACCCCAAAACATTGAACAGTCATGATCAGTAACTTGCAAGTATTTTCGGCCAAACTGCTGTGAGCCACTGTCTTCCTTACAGACAACTCCTCACTGAGAAAAAAATACAGGTTTAGCAAACTTTTGACTGAAGGTCTGATAGCAAGATAGTTCTGTGAATTACCCACAGACAGGTATGAGCCTTCCGGTCAATGGTACATAGGCAGTAATGTGGAAGCCACCCAGATAAAGGGTTTTCTATGAAACCATTTTTCCAATTTTTAGCAGAATTTTAATGCTGTGGAAGGGGCTAAGAACGAGATCTGTTAGACCATGAGAATTGCATTTGTGCAGTCTTGAGAGAAGAAGGTTTTAGGGGACACCTTAGCACCATCTTTCAGTATCTAAAGGGTGGCTAGAAAGAAAATGGAGACTCTCTTTTTATGAGTCACATAGAAAAGATGAGGGGTGGTAAGTACAACTTGTTATTAGAGAGATTCCACTTGGACACAAGAGGAACATTATTCACAATCAGAAAACTCATCCATTGGAATAATCTCTACAGGGAACTGGTGGATTTCCCAGTATTGGACACCTGTAAGATTCATCTGAACAGGGTGCTGGCCCATCTTGTCTAGAGATGCTTTTGCCAGGAGAGATTGGCCTAGGTGATCCTTGAAACTCCCTTCAAACCTGGTATCACATGACTCTATGAATCCTACTTTAGATGACCTAAAAGGATTCTGGTCCACTGAATTTTCTAATTCATCATCCATAAAACTCTTATCCATGTAAGATCTATTTCCCTCACTATCTTTTTTTAACTTGGCAGTTACACATCTTGCTAGATATTACTTTACTAGTACTAAGGCTTTTGAGGTAAAACAAAAAACCCAAACCACCCTCTGCAAAAAGATCCCAAAAGAAAAAAACCTTCATTCTTATAAAAAACAACAAAACATACAGTCAGCTGTAGGAGGGTGTACATGTGATGTGTGTGAGAAGCCAAGAAAAGGGTTCTACACCATATTCTACACCCAAAAAACAACCAACAAAGTCCAACAAACAAATAAGAAGTGGCACAAAGACTGTATGCAGTACATTGTGGTGAATTTTCCATTTAAATGGGAACCAGCTTTGTTTTCAAAAAAAAATAGCTCCATGGCACAAGGCAGCCTCCATTTCTTTATAAAAGGGCTCAAATACTTAGCTGAACTATAGATTTGAAGTGCTAAACATTCCTAAGTAGTTCATTACAGTTGTTGCAATTTCTAACAGCAAACTATGGAACTAACATGAAGATTCCTACTCTTTGTTACAGGCCAAGAAATGTAGCCCATCTCTTCTATATTAACTTATGCCCAATCTGATAAATACTTTGTTCTGCAACATACAGCTTTGTTATGCAAAGGGCAAGAGCTTGTTCTTCATTGCTTTAGAATATCAGTAAAGGCAATGGCTAGGAAGAGGATATCAGCTAGCACTTCCAGGGCTTATCTATGTACGTGCTGGGTTAGGGGAATATGACAGCATTATAGAAACACAATATAGATGTGAAGAACTGGATTTCAGGTGGGGAGGTACCATCCAGAAAAGGTCTGTCTGCAGAACAAGACCAGAAAGGAAGAAAAAGGCTTAAGGAGATGGGGAGGAAGCAGCAATTGTCTCAGATAATTCATGAGTTCAGTTAGAGGAAACCAGTTTACAACCAAAAAGGAAGACTGTAGTGGATTCTTCCAGCTGCTCTACCAAAAAGCTCCCAGTGGGATAACTTGACTCAAAGACTTCACACAGGGCCACTGATTTGAATGCAGGGCTTGGTTCCCCCATTGCAATGGGCTGCTCCCATTCCCAAGTTAGCTAGTTTGTAATGTTCTGCATTCTGTCAATTTGACTGATATGTTTACAGCATCTACAACAGCTGTTTGCAGGTAACAAAAGCCTTTGAAAGGGAAAGCATGCAGTTAGAACAGCAAAAAGAAAATGTCTAGATAACAGTATCATGACAGCACTTATAACTTAGCATTTATAACAGGAGGATGCATCAGAATTTTCATAAGGTTCCTTCCACACCTATTTGTTAGGATTCTTCAATGTTTCAGTACAATGTGTAGTCTGGCTATCAAATATTCACGCTATCTAAATGCTCTACAATTAAATTGTCCTTAAACTCTTCCTTATTATTAAAACAAACAGCTGTCCCCCTTCCAAGGCACTTTCCTCAAATCTTTAGGGCAATATAAGCTACTAAACAGAAGCAGCATTTGTTGTATTACATATCTTTTCAGCAATTTCTGGTGAAGTAGCTCAACTGTTTGCATGTGATTATCTTTTAAAATCATGCAGTCATGACTCATCAAGAAAGTATGTGTTGCAGCATCCAGAACAGAAGAGCTTGAGCTTATTTCTGTTTCTTTTGGGCAAACACTGTACTGAAAGGAAAAGATTTGCCTTTTTTTGATAGCAAAATCAACCACAACCATGTATTTCTAAATATTAAATATTGGATCCTATTTGCTTTTAATAAAATCAATTACCTCTCACAAAAAAATAAAACCGCTAGAGGATATTATGCTTCTGTTAAGGTCTCACATTTCACGTGCAAGCTTGGAGTTTCCAAAAATACACCCAATGACATCACATTTTTCAGTATTTGCAAAGATAAATACCACTAGCCTGAAGACCTGTGAACATGAGACATCTAAAGTATATTTTCAATACCAGGCACAGAAAAAAGAAAAGGATGAAAAAGGCAATTTATAAAATATTGATTAATGTATTGTGGCACAAAGACATTCACATTCTAGGTTTATCTCGTCGGCTTTTTGATTTGTTAATAACAAATTGCCTTTCCCATCCCTTTTTTTTTTTTTTTTTTTTTTTTTTTTTTTTTTTTTTTTCTGTGGTGGGGTGTGGGTTCTTTG
>VWYP01032755.1:0-20583 GCA_013400435.1 Pycnonotus jocosus | reverse complement strand
TTTTTTTTTTTTTTGTCCTATGGCGGGCATTTACAACCTACTTTACATTTGAATTAGTTTTCTCAGCCATCAGACATTCTGCTTTTTAATTACTATCTAGAAGCTGCAAAAAAAAAAAAAGAAAAAAAGGAGCAATTTGGCTAAAAGCATTTCAGTTTTTTTAACTTAAAAGCAGTTCAGTTTAATATACCTCACAAAACAGAATCACATTTTATACTGTGTATCATTTCACTTTGGATTCTCCTATTCTCAGCCTTATTTTTCAAGGTTTCCATCATTTTTGCATTCTGTTCCCATGTGTACACTGACTACTTTCGAGACTAAGGACTGCCTGGCTCTGTTGCTATGCAACAGCATAGCCTACTTAGGGCTTCCTGAAATAATTGTCTCAAATGTGCTTTTTTTAGACTTGTTTCCAGCAGGAATACTTTACAGATTCTTTATAATGGACCACTGATATCACCACAATGTTAGATAGTGGTCAACTGGGAAGCATTGGTAGCTACTTAAGATTAAACAAACAATGTTACTGCTTGCAAAATTCCAGACGTACCTCCTGCGTTTTCACAGGGAGGTAAATATCACAAATATTCTTATGTTTTTGCCAGATGTTATTCCTGTGTATGAAAGTCATATATTTGTGAGAGGAAATATAAAATATATCTTTGATGGTTCTTTGTTTTCACTCTATTTCATTCAAGGGAAAAGTTCTCTATTTAAGGTATGTCATCCACCACTCAGGAAAAATGAACCCTCTTTATATAAAGTCTATTATACATTTAATCATCTCAACAGAATGAACACATGCAAATATTCTTTATTGCAATTCATTATCAAATAAGCTGATGTTAGAATTCTTTAGGACAAGGTTCCAATTTTTAAAAATCACATTATGGATGCCACAAACTCGATCTGTATTTGCTTTCTGAGGTAACTTCAAGCAGCCCCTGAGAAACTGTCCCATGAAACCTTCAATCTTTCCAGCCTTTAAGAGCATTTCTCTTGTTACAACCTTCTAGTGCTCCTGCTTCAAGAGTGGAAAAATACATTTTATTTTCTTACAGCTGGCATAATTGGGAATCTTAAGTTATTTAATCTTTGTAAAAATACATAGAGCAATATAAAAAAAAGTCTCTTAAAAAAGCATTGAGTAATTCCAGAGGGCCAAATGTCTTACAACACACCAGGCTGAGGGATCAAAGGGAGGTCTAACAGTACACAATATTTTAATGAAAGGAAATATTTTACCTCTTTTTTTTTTCTCTCTTGTTCACCTTAGCATGTTCAGCAGCAGTTGCATCTACAGAGAGCAGCGTGCCAGTCCAGAATTGTGGTAAAGAAAAAGGTGTTTGTCAGAGCCAGAGAAAATAAGAGCAAGGTTTAAATTAAGGTCCCTGCAGAGGCAAGTCCACCTGCAGTCTTTTAAAGGAAAAGAGGGAAGAGAGCAGCAATTTCATACTGTTTGCAGTATCCTAAGTCTTAAAGATGACATTTGCTTAAACAGAGTGGACTGTGCTGGGCTTCTCAAAACCAAATGCAGGAGGTGGCTTAAAGGGGTAATTTTCCATATTCATATGCATAACCACATACATGCATAACAGCCAAGCTATCCAAGAATATGAGTCAGCAAGGTTTAGTGAGTGGGACTCTCCCAGACTCCAAGTCTCTATTCTTTAAAACCACATAACTAGTATAGCTCAGACTCATATCTGTAACAATACAGTTTTAAAAGCAAAGAGATCAAGACCTGAAGAGCAGCAATACTTATAAGGATCTCCTTTGGGGCAAATATCCAGTTTGAAACCTCAAAAATGACCCAGCATCAGGTGCAGGAGAAAAAAAGTACTAATAAAGTACTCTTTATAATGGTGAAATCTGTTATTATGTGCAGTTTGTATTTTATACTTTACAGTATTTATGGGCATTTCAAAGATAGGCCAAATAATTTCTAACCTAGACAAAAGAAATCCTTTTATTTGCCACAATATGCTTGAAGATAGGAACCGTAGCAACCTCTTTTGCATGTTCACGTTTAAAAAATAATCTAATTAAACAAAGAGGAAAAAAGCAGAACAGACTACAATTCTTTCGCTAAGTAATCCTTTCTCATCTAGGATCATTTTGTACACTTTGTACTGAAAACTGTGCACTAGAGATTACTTTTCTGACAAGTTTCCATGTGCTGGAACTAGGAGGAAACTTGAAAAAAAAATTGGCCTGCACATAATAATATTTAATTAGCAATTGTGCTGCATTACACAATCTGTCCATGATACTCAGCTTTAAGATGCATTTCTAGATGCAAACCCAGGTATCCTGACAAACACAATACCCAACCACAATCAAGGAACATACAAGTTCTGCAAACCACAGCTACTTAAAATCACCATTACAGCTTTGAACCTGATGGGCATATGTTTCTCTTTGCCCCAATTTCAAGTGACATTAAAGCTCAAATACTTAACTCATATTCGTCTAATCTCCCAATTCTTCATCTACAAAAAGAAAATGCCAGTTTGGGCAATTTACAAACCAGTGATGGAAGCATATAAACAAAGTAGAATTTTCTGGACTCTCACACAGCTCATTCATTTCAGCCAACCCTAACAAATTGCTCCATCACTTTAAAAGATGGCCTATTAAAAACCACATACAGTAGACATTTTATATTCATGCCAAGAAAAGTTATCCAATCAAACACATATTTCCTGCAGCTCAGGTTCTTAATTCTACCTTGCAACTCTCCCTTTCACAGAAGTTGCTGACCACTAAGAAACACTAGAAAAACTTAAGAAGAATATGAACATACAGCTCCTTCCATATGCATAAACTCAATAAAATACAATAAAGTGTAAGCCATGTTTTCTGGTTATGAGCATAAACACACAGGTATAAGCAGAAACAGAACTCGCAGAAACAGAACTCACAGAAACCTTTACAAAATTCCTGAGAGGAATTCATTTTGTCAGACTACACAAATCCATCTGTATATGAATAGCTTACTTGAGCTTCAGAGCCATGCAAATTGCAGATTTCCTCTTTTTTACTACCTGCTGGTGGATAATGAAAGGAAGTACCAGCTGTCTGCTTACAGTAAGAATGCATATGTGGGCAGAATACTTCCTAAGACTTCCAATTCTTAAATCCTGGCACAAGGAAAAACCTTTTAAGAGCAAGAATCACCCACAGATGTGAATTCCTGGATACCATATTCCCAATAAAAGGCAAACTGCAGGTATGAAGAGGAAGAAGGTAAAAACATAAAAATGTCGGTCAAAATCTGAGGCAATGAAACCCACATCTCATAGTTACTAAGGAATTGCCTTGTTTGAGTAAAAGCCAAACTTTAGCAATAAAGAGAATAAAATAATTAAGTAATTGGGAGCCAATGAAAATACACATGGGCAGAGCACAGTAAGAAAGTGCATGAAAACAAATCCAAATGGACTCTCAGACAGAGCAGGAAGAAAATCAACTTGGAGTGTCTGCTGACAGAGGCTTATTTATTTCATAGTTGTTATTCCTTCTGGCAAAAATCTTGGGATGCTGGCAGCTACCTGTAAGCCTCTATCCCATCCCAAGTACAGCTGTCCACCTTTATACCTAGAAAAACATGAAGGACCGTAACACCAGAGAAAACTGGTAGAAACCAGTAATGTTCCTATGCAACAGTTTGAGTGTTCAGGGTTAGAGAACTTTGAATATGACTTTACCTACCCATGTAAACATACATATGTGTACCTGCAGAGACGGGTGCCATTAAATATTCATGCTATCTGCATAACTACTTTCATCTAGACATATTTATCAGTGCAGTCTGTAAGCTTAGTAGATTTCCCATAAGCTGTAAGAGAACCGTCTTACATCCCAAACCTTTGTCTATTTATTTGTGAAATAATTAAAGAACCACTTGTGGCCTGACCTTGGCTTTTCACCCTGCTCTCTCATTCCCCCTCAACAGAGGGACAAGGGAGACGATGGTAAGATGGAAGAGTGAAAGAACCAGTGAGCTGAGATAAAACCAGGGAGATATTGTAGTAATTATCAGCACTAGCAAAACAGACTCGACTTGGGGAAAACTAACTTACTGCCAGTTAAAACAGGTTTGGATAGTGAGAAAAAAAGACAAGTTAAAACAACACCTTCCCTCCACATCAGACCTCTACCCTCCCTCACTCCAATTTTGCCCAGGCTCAGCTTTATTTCTGTAGTTTCTGACTGCTCTAGCCCTTCCCCATCACCCAGCAGCCCAAGTGGATGGGGAATGGAATGTGCAGTCACATCACTCCCTAACAGTTCCTCTCTGCTGCTCCTTCCTCCTCACACTTTTCCCCTGCTCCAGCATGGTCATTCCCATGGGCTGTTCCCACAAGCTCCAGTGTGGGCTGGAGCTCTTTCAGGAAACACCAGGGAGCTCTGGTGTGGCACACACTGGCAGGCAAATACCCACTTCTATACCTGCTCCACTGTGGTCTCTTCCAGGGGCTGCAGAGGACTCTGTGCTCCAGTGCCTGAAGCAACACAGCCACTTCCTCCTTTTCCTTCAACCTTTATGCTCTCTGTGCTGTGTCTCACTGTCTCTGTTTACTTCTCCTCTACACGTGTGTTTTGGTTTTTCTTACTTCCTTGCTGAAATGTGCTTTCCCAGAGACACCACTGTCCTGGCTGAGGGGCTCAGCTGTATCCTGCAGTAAATCCATGGAGCTGACTTGATCTGTGTCCAGCCTGGGGCAGCCCTGGCCCTTCCTCACAGAGGCTGTCCCTAAAGCCACCTACCCAACAACAAAATTTGTATCTGTCAGATGACACTCGGTGGCTATAAATGACCATAAGTACTTACTGTGCTTTCCAGTGTCTTCCTTAAACTCCATTAACTGCTGAGATTGCCCTTTGCTTCACTTAAGACTTAGAAATCACACACATGTGAGGATCTCATCCCTGGTACCACACAGCTGATAGGAGGCAGTCTCTTTCCAAGCAAAGGCTATGTGGATAAGCATGTTAACACCACGAGAGATAGACAGTAAGGCACTATTCCCTACTCACCAGCTCCTACCATCATAGACCAAGGAAAACTCAGTGCTCATGATCACTGTAGCTGTGACTTTCACAGCACCAGAATCAATGTGTTTTTCCCCAAGACTGTAGCCCTGTTTTACATGAGAGAGCACAATTAATATTTTCTGTTATTTTAAATAATATTAATACAATCTTTGACATTTTTAGGTTTTTGTACCAAGAAAGGTAAAAGAGTGGGAAAAAAAAAAAAAGGTAAAAGCTGGTAAGGGTAATCCAAGAAAGCATTCACTACAGAAACTAAATTACAAGATTTTTTTTTCCAAGCTCACACCATATTAATCAAATTAACTAATGCCTCTCAGAATAGCCAGAAGTGCCAAGAATGCAAACACACTGTGAGAGGTAACATGTTTGGTTTTGGGTCCACCCGAAGCATTGATCAGCTTGTTCATAAAATAAACATTCCAAAAGAACAATAATAGGTAAAACGACAACACTTGCCCATATGCCAAGTTTGGATGAATAATTAGAGTATATAGAGACTCTAACATATTCTCACTTTCTGACCAACATGGGATACTACAAAGAACCTTATACTTCAGAAATTAGTATGAACTAACCTTTGTAGAAGTATTTAGGGTTAAGTAGTGAAATAAACTAGCAAATGCAAGCTCTTTTATCACTTCTGAAAATTTGACTTAATGTAAGGTTGAAATGTAGGACACCACCCAAGAAATTTGAAGATAAAATAAACATTTCAAGACCAAACGTTGATGAAGAAAAACCTCACTTAGATTTCAGCTCAGTCAGAAATTCATCCAGAATGTAAAAAACATTAAGGGAAGAAATACAGGGGGTGGGAGAGAGAAGGCAAAGACTTTTTTTTTTCTACTCCTAACCAATTAATGCCCACATTTTTAACCTGCCTATTTACAACTGGATTAAAAGCTTCACTGAACATGTACTCCACAGGTAACCTTTAGTTAAGTAAATTTTAACTTTTAGTGCAATACATTTGAAATTTGCTATCCCAACCAAGAATTATCTCTACCCTCCCCTTTATTTTTCCATTGCTACTACATACCTTATACCTACAGCCTCCTCATGATCCAGTAGAAACACTGCCAGTATTTTCAAGCAAACAGCATTGATATTTGCACAACAGATAACATTCCGTATTTGTTTTCATCAGACTCCAGTGAATTCAGAGCCAAGCTAAAAATAGAAAGGCGATGTATCTTCCGTTCAGAAAAGCTTTTCAGCACTCTGAAGGAAATAACATTCTGATAAGACACATCTCAACTATACCATGCTCAGCCTCAAAATCTTTTAAATCTTGCTTCACTACATACTTCTACCCCTCTCCCTAATTTGCTTGTTAACCCTTTGTGGGGAATATCTTTAAGGTATGACGTTCAGAACCAAGCAATATTTTCTCCCTTTTGTATTTTGCCACTTCTCTTGCTCAATCCCCTGTGAGGATTATTCAAATGTTAGCACTCAAATATTAAAATAAATTGAATTTTAAAATATTTATGTTATGAATTATGAAACATAAAAATTTAAACATGCAAAGTACCAAAAGGACAACAAACATTTATCAAGAACCTGGAAGGCTAACTGCAATAGAAGACTATTTCCCCAGAGGTGGCTTTTGGATGAAGACTCACAAACTGGGTGCTACATTCTTGTGTGAAGCACTGCTGAATCCACATGTCTTGACATGTGTCCCCCTCTTTTCCACAGAGCTATTTTTCATTATGTCATTACAGGATTAACACATTTGTAACCAGACAGCAGTGATCTACATGTGACAAGATGTTTTTTGGGAATCACTACCAATCCTTTAGCCATTTGACTCATATGCCAAATGAAGCAAACTTATCTGTAAAGTAAATTTGATTATTCCCTTAAACTCTACATCTATCATACTACATAATATGATGATTCTTAGGTTCATTAAAGCTATTTTTCATAAGTTCTCACCCTGTTTGGCCTACTTCATGATGACATTTAAGGGACTTCAAAAGTGAGTATGTTCAATAGAAAGTAATATCAAACCTAATCAAAATTTCCCCACAAGAAAGAAATACTGAAGGATTTTTTTCTTTTTCTTGAAAAAGATACAACTGGACTGCTGAGAACATATAAATGTGCACAGATTCTTTGAGTCTGACAATCAAAAGATGGTATCATATGAAGACAAGAATAAATCAAGTGCTACGCCACCCTCATCCTAATAAAAACAGTAGAACAAGAAAAGGCATTCACCTAGGAATATATGCAGAAAGAAGGGGGATTGTTTATTGTTAAAAATCAAACCAACTCTCCATAATTCTGTGAAACACAAGCACACCTCTTCTACTCATCACATAATCACATACAAGAACAAACAAATACTTCTTACCCAGTGAAGCTTAGCTGGAACAATTTCAGTTAACTTTCTGGTTAAATGACAACTTCAAGAATAAATAACCCATATAAGCAAAACAAAACAAACCACCACCTGTAATTTGATTAAATACAGATTATGATTACACTGCCAACAAAGGCAAACTGGTTTAGTCTGATTATTAAGCAGGTAATCAAAGATTCCACTGAGTTCTAATATTACTGCATGAAATTTTAATAAAGCAGCACAGCATCCTGTCTCTTAGATGTTACAACAGTAACAACCAAGTCTTTTAAAGCAGAACCATAGGAGATTCAGGTAATTTTGGATCTGTTCAGCTTCATATGTTCCTTTTTCTGTATTCTTCCTACTAATCTTGGGCACTCTAAAACAACAGTAACAGAACAGAGGAGGTCCAGAGACAGAATTATGCCTGATACTAAATAAGAAGGTTCTTAGAAACAAAATGTGATGAGGTACATTTAGAAGAATAAGTACTTGAAGTCAGCTCACATGCTTCATTAAGAAAATTACTCTCATTATGCCATTATAAGGCTGAATATATTTTTTCTTAAAACACACAGAGCCAGAAACATGCTATATCACAAGGGTATTTCTATTTGCATTGAAGAAGACTGGAAAGGATTGTGCTGATCATGGTTAACACCAAATAGCTCTGGACAGAATTTAGACGATAGTTTTGTTATAAGAAAGCAAGAGTGACAAATAGGAAAAACAAAGTATAAACTATAATAGTGCAGCATGCAGAAATAAAAAAATCTGTGTTCTATACAAAGTGATTACTTCATGTCATGCCACTAGCAACATTACTACCAAATAGACTTTTTTTTCCCCCCAAGAATCAGACAGAAGTGTTTTCTCTATCCAGAATGAATATTTTTCACTACCTTTCCTTAAGAGGTCTGTAGAGAAAGACTCTGGTAGTTGTTTAAAGTGAATATACTTCAGGAGAAGAAGCTACAGGGTCTCCTAAAATAATGTTGACAATATTTACAATTAAAAATTAGAAAATGAATCAAAAACCAAAACACAAAACCCCCTCCCAAATATCTTGAAATTCTACACTCTTTAATGGATTTCTGTGGTTTCTCATGTCATTCCCCCCCTGCCCAGTACAATACAAACTATATTCTGTTATTAATTTAAATTAATTTACTTCCCAGGGTTCTTTTATGTTTCACAGATTTCAGCATGTGACGGAGCTTTTCTTGAATATCTTCTAAGTGGGTGGATTTTAGAGAAGGATAAATTTAGTTTGCAAGGCCTGTTGTCACATATCTGTATTTTTCTGCACCAGAGTAAGGTACATTAAACAATGACAAAGTCATTAATACCTAAATATGGAATTGCTTATTTTGTTCATATCTCATTGTCTTAGTAAGAACTTCACACAGGATATGTAAAACAGAAGTCATCTTTTCACAAAAAAGATTATGGTCATATCTTGCAGGTTCAGGAGAAAAGCAGGTTGCCACCACTCTCCTCTACACACAGGAGTTTGAGACCCATTTCATCTGGCACTTGAGCACTGCTCTGCTGCATTTGGATACTTTCAGGTGTAACTGAAGCTCTGCCTCTCGCATGATCATAGATCAGCTCATTCCTGTGAAATAAGCACTGTGTGATGGAACAGCTTGTCTTCAGCATAACAACATAAGGTAAGACTTCCAGAAGTGCTCATATATTTTACTCAACAGACCATTAAAATCAATGCACTTAATCTAAGGAGCATGATCCAGAAGTGGAAGTTTCCTGGTCTTCAGCATACAAATCATAAGACTACAGAGTTAGACATCCTCATCTGCACAAACACACAAGACCAGAAGGAAAACAATTGTGCTTGTAACTGATAAACCAGTTTCAACATACCTTTTATAGTGTTGGGTCTGTCCATGGGCTCCTTGAGACTGAGGACAGTCTGGATTGCAAGTTTTCTCCTTCCTTAGAATGAAGTTATTATGTGGAAGATGAGCAGTGAGATTCACTCCTTCTCTACCTCCACTTGCATTTTTGAGTTAAACTAGGACCCTGAGTCCAGACTGACAGGTCTGTATGGGCACACCTAGTAAAACACAACTCTTTGAATCACAGAAAAACTTTGGAAGGGATATCTGGAGGTCATCAAGCCCAACAACCACTTGAGGTTAGGTAGGCTTACCTCAAACTTCAGTCTGGTTGCTCAGGGACTTCAGAAGAATTTCAAGTATCTCCAAGCCTGGAGGTTCCCCATGCATTTTGTCAAGCTGTACCAGTGCTAAACCATTTTTAAAGTGGAAGATTTTCTTTCCATGTGGCTGGAATTTCTCTTATTACAACTTGCTGCCACTTATCCTTTTGTTGCGGAACTCCAAGGAAAGTCTGTAACATCTCCACAGTGCCTCCTTGGGTAGTGCTGTAGTGTTCTTTTCATGCTGGACAAACCCATTCCCCGCAGTCCCTGCTTGCACATCATATGCTCCAGCCTCATGTTTTTTGTAGCTTCCACTAAACTTCAGTAGGCATGTCAATATATCCCTGTTGCAGCAGCTGTCCAAATGACTGATGGCACTCTGGTGCCTCTTAGTGAGTTCAAGATCAGAGAGTCCTAGTTACCAGATCTTAGGTGAGACAAATACAAAGGTATGCAAATACAAAATCTGGTCAGGCAGTTCTGGATGCTTACCATTTTAAAGTAAAATATTAAAGACTAGACTCTTGAATTCAGTTTCCTAAAATATTGTTCCCAGATATTTGGCTCATTAAAAGCACTGGAGAAGTGAGGGGTACAGGAACATTGGTTAATCCATGATTAGTGAGTTTAAAAAGTTATCACCATGTTACAGGTGAAATACAGCCTACAACTTAGACACACAACTGTGTCCTAGGAAGACAATTCTGTCACATTAGTACAGCCTGCTCTAAACTTCTGGGTTCCTGACATATAGTACAAGTAACTAAATATTTTCTGTTTAATCACACATCTGCACAGCATTTTTAAAATCAGACTTTAGCTTTCTGCTTACGGGAATCCAGGCTTACACTGAAGGTGATACTCATTTGAATCCTGGTACAACGCAAAACGGTAACACTACAGGCCATTAATCTACAAAGGATTAAACTACAACATTAATCCACAAAGGATGAGAGTTCTAACTTCACAAGAAACCTGTCCTCTCAGCTTGTGGTCTCACACAAAGACTACCTGGGTTTCTGCTCACAGGCCTGAGACTCCAGGAGGCTGCCTGCATGAACCAGGCTCTGAAAGATCCAACTGTGAGACAAGACAGAATGTTTTAAATTACTGCCTGTGTAATTAGGCACAGTAAAGGCCATATTCTCATGTGGAGAAAGACCTGTTAATTACTTTGCTGCCTCTCCTCTGCTGCCATTTCTTGTCCTGAAGGACCAGCTGCCCTTTTTGTCTTTCTCTGCCTTCTGCTCAGAATCTATTCCCCCTTTAGAAAAGGGGACCAATATCTACCCACCCCTCCCCTCACACACAACAGTATTCAATTAGGGACATACCCCTTGATATTTTTAAGCCCCAAACTGTGTTATAGATTGAGTAACCACTAAGATTTGATTAATTAAGGTTGCAGAAAGTAGAAGTATAATCTGATACAAAATTAATGCAAAGTGTCCTCAGGATACCAGCCTTAATTAACTTTACTGAGAATTTTCACTGGCTGAATTCTCATCAGATTCTACCAATACAGTCAAAAATGCGTAATTTCTCAAGAGAAGATGAGGATTTACATACTTAACTCCTAAACCTGCACGAATACAAATTCTCTGGCCTTCAGCCTGATGATAGCTTAGCTAGATATTCTGCTTTTAATACATATACATATTCTATCTAATAAAGTCTTATATACTATACCTCCAAGCTCAGTAGCATAGTACAAGAGCCAGAATGATGATCTCCTTTATAAACTGGCAGACAAGTGAGCCTTTGGAACACAGTGGGCAAGCAGGCATTGAAAAAAGGGGTTTTTTTTAAAAGAATTTTAGAAGTAGTAAAAAAAAGAGAAAAAACTAGTAAGAAATTGTAGCTGTTAACAGCATCTGGGAAAAAAACCCCTTAATTATCCAGTTTTGTAGAGGTTTTCTCACTAGTATATTACAATTATGAACTTTCAAAGCCTTTGTTTTCAATCTAGGAATTTGTGAAGGAAGCTAGGAAAAAAAAGCAGTAGATACATAGCACAAAACAATCACTCAAACATATGGACTGAGCCCAGAGATGACCTTTCATATTTGCTCTTTGAGAGAAAACAAGAAGAAAAGGGAGGGATACAAACAGAGAGTGATCTGGAACTGCTAGAGGCTGAAAACAAAGGATTCTGCAAAAGCAACTCTCATATGGTGTTCTGGTCACAGCACTGCAAAATACATATTTTTTGAATTGGGAGGAATTGGGGATTTTTTGTTTGGTGTTTGGCATTTGTTTAGTGGGTTGTTTTTGTAGGGTTTTTTTTTTTTGAGCTGCTTCTCAGAGACTCCGTGAAAGACCTTGTTCATTATAACTGGTGACCTTTTTCTTTGCATTTCTTCATCTTGTGTTTCATATGCCAATTTCAATAACTGATTTGAAAGACCCAGTCAGCATGCTCTGACTGCAACAGATACAAGAGGTTCTCTTCACGCTACTATATAACATGCATAAGGCACAGCTGGCAGTCTTGTTTTCACAGCAGTCAAGATTTTGTTGTATCTCCTACAAGAGGAGTAGCGAAGATAGAGGGACAATAAACCACTCCCTTGATTTTTAGGCAACATGCTGATGTCTGGAACAATCTTACGCTGTTGTAGATGGAACAAGGAGCTGTAGTGGAGAACAGCCTGTACCAAAGTTTAAAATACAAAACCACAAATAAAACAAAGTTCTTATTGTTCAGTATAAACAAAGTAGAAAGAACTAAGACACACAAAATAGTGACAAGAAATTAATGAGGTGAAAAACATTTAAATGAGGCAAACAAAGTGATGAGTCATATGGAAAGAAACGGAGATGTCCAGCTTCAGTTTTTCAACAGTTTTGACAGTTTTACAGCAAGAAAGGGACCATTTTAGTGGATTTAACATGTAAGTTTGCAATGAACAGGATCACAGATGCATTACATGTAAACAGACAAAATCGCACTACTTACGCAGGTCCTTTAGGTGGTCTGGGAGAACTCTTAATCTGCTTTGTGCTGCCTTTGAATTCATCTAACAAACATTCTTAGCAAGCCTCATTTTTAAGATACTGTTGAGAAATTTGCTGTACTTATGCGTTCTGAGTACCAACACTTTTGAACAAGTAAACTTAATATATGCATTTCTTTGGCTTTAGAGTTTTATTTCAACAGAAAGATTTGTGTCAAGGTAAGTTATCAGTAGGAAAACAGTTCTTTCCAGCTGGTACAAAACAGAAGCTGTATGACATCAGGTAGCTCTCTAGATATTCACAGCTCTTTTGAGCACTTCTGAATTCTGTTTCTGCTCCCTGCTGTAGGAAAAACTCCCCTCTTGCTTTTATTTCTTGGCAGGGCAGGTGAAGGAGGGGGTGGTAGTCAGGGAAGAGACAGAAAGGTAAGGGAACATTCACAAATATTGCAAACCATTTCATAGACAGAAAAAAAAAGGAAAAACAGCCATTTGCCTTCAAGTAGATAGGCATTGATATTTTCTGAGGAAGCAAGACTCTTAACTCCATCTTTTAGGAATATTTTCACAGTGGACACAGAAGGAGCTGCTTACAGTCTGGGCCAGTACTGATCTAAACAGCACTATGAAGTACTTTTTGGGAACTTATCACACGTATAGGACAGGTACAAAACAAAAGCTGCAGTGGGTAAGTCATAGGTATGAACAGAACACATCTGAATGCTGAACATCTGGTGCTGAAACTACCACTCTGCCTGGCACACAGGAAATAACATCAACTTCAATTTTCATCCAGTAAGATAGGCTTAATAGTGTATTTCTTGTAACCTCAAAAATATGTAAAGCCAGCATGTCAGGGTCTCTTTGACAGGATCTTTTTTTCCTTAACTTTCAGTGATTTGCATTAATTATAATCCTGTCCTTCAATATACTTTGCACTTACAGCTTTGCTTTTTCTATGTTGCCTGAGATTTATCAGATCAACAGACCTTAGTAACAGAGTCATTATATTCACCTTTTCTTGTAGATCTTAGATTAGCATTCTTTTGACTTCTGTAATTTCCTTGCTATTCCAAAAAAATTTAAGTGAAGAGTACCTATGCATGGAAGAAAGAATGGTGAACATTTTGATTTAAATTTGAGTGACACTGTTGGATTTATTTAAGCAAGTTTATCCAATAATGTGGGACAAATGCATTCCACTCTTTTTGGTAGCTTATAGGCACATAGTAAGACAAAAAGACTAGAAAACTGGCCACAGATGCCATCTGAACATGAGAAGAATACCACAAAAGTTCCATAGAAATAAGTGGACATCATAAAAGGCTCGTAGAAAAATCTCCCTTGAATATTAAAACTCTTTTGCCTATGTCCTCTCCCAGGAAGACCAAGGAAGGAGTCAAAATTATTTCAGTTATTAGGTGAAGTATCTTTCCAAAAAGACACATTGGATAATGAAAACTATAAACAACAGTTTGGTTAACTACTTTTTGAAATGGGTTACTTGAAGGAACACAATTTTAGCTCCCTCAAAGCACCTAGCAGAGAGTTTGCATGTTGAGATAAGTCTTGTAACTGTAAATATATACTTTTTATTCAGCTTCAGATAGATGGGAAAGCATCAAGTACATCCTCTTCCAAGCAATTGTGGAAATAGAAACTACTTGCCAAAACAGGTATTTTCATCAGACAACTAAGGCTAAACCATACTTTCTGATAGATCCTTCAGGATCTGCTCCAGCAAATGAAAGGTTTGATGTATTACTCGGTGCAAGTAGCAGACTAACTTTTGTCATTTTTAAAATTATAAAAAATCTTTTAAAAAAGTCTACCTATATAAAAAGCAGCAAAACATGACAATGAGACCAAACAATAAAGTTGCATATTTCAGTTACTTTGCAGATTTGTCATGATTAAATGCCAGGATGAGACCTAGGCATTCCCATTCTTGGTCCTCTCATTCCAGTTTCCACAGAAAGGACATGCACGTGTGCACAGTACAGGTAAGAGTGCTGTGGATGACCCAGGTGCACATGGTAAGGCCCTCTCTTGGCACTTTAGAGCTTATTCCAGTCTTTGTTTATTCCTCTGGTGTTCAGAGACAAAAGGATTTTCAGAGGACGACAACGGATCTTTCAGGACTAACTGGTTATTGTCAGATTTAGTTGTGTGCAGATTTCCCAAGTGGAATCAAGCAAATGACTACAAAAGCAAGAATTATGTTTTCATCCAGTTTGACATGAAGCTCTGGAAGCAATCAGTAAATAGGGAAGGGGAAATACAAAAAGAAACTAGTAGATGTTCTGCTTTGGTTAGGTTTTGAACAATCAAGCACTCGAAGGAATAAAACTTGAATTAAACTGGTGAGAGTTAGCCCTTCCAGTTAACAGACCAGCCAGCATTCAGCAGGACCTTACAGGCAACCTTTTTTATTTATAGAACCACATGGAGACTGACTTCAACTCTGGTGCACTCTCAGATGTCATTCATGCCACCTTAAATAACCAACAATTCTGGTCAAAAGTGTCTAAAGCCATCCTCAAGGGTAGCAGAGAAGAAACTCTTTTTACACTCAGCTGACTGTGAGCAGGTATGTAACAGCCACTTCAACAATTTTACTTTATCCCTAATAGGCTTCTTTTCTATCTCTCTTTATACTTGACCACTTGTAAACCTAAGACCCTGATTCAATGCTTTCAGTAGCTGAAAGGATTTGAAAAATCATCTTTTTGATTCCCATTTTACATTAACTTCCCACAATTAATGTTTCTTTCTTTAGCTTGCTTTTAGCTTTCAAAGGCTGCTCCCGCATGGAATAAATCCTTATGCTTTGCTATTTAATCCTACTGAATCTTTTCATGCTTCTTTGAATACTTTTTCCTTTAGTGATACATCAGCTGGGTTAGATATAAACAGCCTTCAAGCCATATATAAGATTTTGGCTTTCAGTGAGCTGACTAGTTGGAGAGAATAGTAGAAACCTGTAAGAAAATCCAACACAGAAGCCTTTGTTCCTTAGCTTGTAAGAGGTCTTTATGCCCAAACTGTAAGATAGAAGCACCTAACTAACACTCATATACATACACATGCAGGAAAGAAAAAAGGAGAGGTAAAGTTCAGAGCGGAGATCATAGCTGCCTTTACTTTGGGTTACTAAAATTTTGCTATTACTAATCTTTGTAAAAGGAACTACTCCTTCACTCATATTGGGCTCACAATTGTTAATTCCACAGAGATGGCACTTCATATGGAAGAAAACAGAAAAAGTCAGCCACTGGACAAACAACTGACACATCAACATTACTATGTGTATACAATTAAGTTTTTAGATCTTGTGGTTTTGACTTATCCAGAAGGACATGCACTAGATCCACCTTCCCATTCTTCTGGTGACAATTAACTCCTACTAACAATTTTCCAACCTGTCCAGATCTATGTCCTTACTTACAAAAGGATCTCTTACAACAGAGGACTCTTGGTGACAAAATGTAAGTCTAATATTTTGGCCACGGTTATCAGAATGTTAATGACATTATAAATCAGCACTATATAGGGATAATCCAGAAACTTAAGGTGCTAAATTAGGACTTACCTTGGATTTTCACATCACTCATAAAACCCCCCCACATGTAGAAAGTAAAACTACTGAAAGCATCTACACCTGTTACTATGAAAACCACGATACTCCAAAACGTTTCTGCTTTCCTTAACAACGCTTTCAAATGTGCTCAAAAATAGAGATGAAGTAGAACACTACTGAAATTACTGCTCTATGAGCAGAACAGGAATACTTTAGAAAGGAGGATGGGAAGGTGAAATTTCTTCAACAGAACAAATGGCAGATATGATTAAGTGTTCAAGGAGAATGTCACAGAAACAACATTAGCTGAAAGATAGGTATCATAGGATGCATAGAAAGCTTCCACTGTTTTCAGCAGTTTGAAAAGAGAAAAGCCAGACAAATTAGCTAAAAATCTGGCCTGCTTCAAGAGCAGCCACACCAAAGGAAATCAGGTAAACTTAAGAGGCTTCTAAAAGCAGAGTTTATTTTCTAAAAAACATTCAAATCATCTACCAGGAAATGGCATCTAACTCACAACGATTCCAAGAACAAATTTTGCCTTGTTCGGAAGAACAAGTTGACATAACTCAAAAATGCACAAAAATCCTCGGCAACAGTTTAATAGCCATATATGAAACTGACCTAACCCTCCCCAGAATTCAGAGACATTGTTTAACTTATAGCAAAGATTGCAACTCTGATCCTGCTGATGGCCATTCAGTACAAAAAACCCTCCACTCAAACTCAGAAACTCCAAACTTGCCACCAAAATTCATACAAGAATAGAATTATGAAAGATGACACTGCAGAGCAGCCCTGAGAGTGTAATGAATCACTACTAAGCACAGACACAGGCAACTGCTCCTCTCAAGAGGAGCTGGATAGAAGAGCTCACTTGCCAGAAACACGCTTGGACACCAAAATGAAGTGCTCAGGTGCTGCCTTAGGCTCAAAAAATACACAATGTTCAGATTATACAGTCTGGAAAGCAGAGGAAACTTGTGATGTTGTTGGCAGTTTTTTTTTCTCCCACTGGAATAGGAAATTAAAGCAACATACCACCACAGGAAGACGGGCATTCATTTGGACACTGACCTCAAAACACTACTAAAGTTTTCTTTCTATTCTGCCTTGTAGCTGGCTTAATGAATCATATGCAGTTATTTAAGGTATGCAAATGGTTAGTTTCCAAATAAATGTTCAAGACAGTAGTTAAGAAATATGGCACTACCAAGACGGACACAACTTTAAACTCAAAAATTTTACACTAAAAAATTCAGTAGAAAAATCTACTTGCAAAATGAGTACCAGTACCTGCCTTAGCCAGACCAAGAATAATAGAGGGGGGTGGAGGACAGAAATGCAAACAAAGAGTGGACTTGGAAGACCCAGAAAACTTACACAAAATATATTTGCATAATGTGTTATCCCACTAGAAACGCTGCTTAACAAGCAGAGCAGCAGTCTGTAACGGATGAATGGTCTTCAAAAATTGCTTCTATGAGGCACAAAAGTGAAAGGAAAGAGAATTTTCTGCCTGGAAGGAAACAGCACGGTTCAGTATGCTGCAGCAGTCATCAGAAACCAGTACCTTTTTCTGGAGCCTTGCATAAGTAACTCCCTGATCTGCAGCCTTATTGACTATACAGCTGTGGGAAAACTACAGTAAACAGTAAATAACAGCCTTCATCCCTTACTTCCAAATACTGTCAATGAAAACAGAAGTGCTGAAAAGCATTTTGGGATCTTCCATGATGAAAGGGGCCACATAAACAACACATTTCTCCAGTATCTGCAAGAAAGAGGGTAACAAAAATGTTCCTTCTTGCTCTTTGGTCTGTGCAGCAATTGCCTAAGTGTGCAGAGTGTACAGCTGAAAAGTATCTTCCAGAGTGACAATTAGCTAATGAATTATACCATGCAAAACTCTTTCAATTCCTTCCTTAAATGCTAATGAAGTCATTCCCCATTATTAGCTAATATTAAAAGCCTACTGCTACATGAACATGTAACAAATACTAAAGTATCAGTGAGGAAGTGATATTACATGCTTAAATTTCTTATACAGTATCTGGGTTCCTCCGAGTGCAGGCTATCATGTTCATCTTCTATAAATACCCACTCAAACTTTATCTGTTCTAGAGATGCTTTGTGCACGAGTTGGGGATGACTGAAGGCTTTGCACCTGTTTTTCACCATGTAGCAGGGATTTTGCTTTTGTAAAACTGCAAAGAATATTGCCATTGCCCCAATGAGACCCAAGCAGTACCACATTAAGCACAGATAGAAAAAAAATAGACGTTAAAAGGACACACAGCAGTGGTGGCATTATTTTTGCATATTGTCGCTTAGAGTGAATGACACTAGCATCAACACAATTCTTACTATCATGTAATATTACAGCTGCCATTCAATAAATCAACACCTGTAGTCCCTGCAGGCAAATAAAAACACAGGAAAAGGGGAAAAAAAGTATTCCATAAAGCCTAAAGCTACTCAGAATAACTCAAGAAAACTCCTTATTCAGGGGAAATATTTTGCTTGGAATAGGTTTTGGTGTTTGTAAATATTATTAGCGTGTATATAAACAAATATATGATAAAATGGGCTTACTTCACTGACAAAAAGCTGCAGTTCCCTTAGGCTTTAAAGGCATGCTGTAATAATTTTGATAAGTTATGTCTCTTTCTCAAGTCATACAGCTTCTATATTTATGCAGACTCCATTCACATCTCTTATCACGCTTTGACTCCATGAGACCTTACAAATAACAGTTACTTAAAATGCAGCAGTCTATTTTTGGGTTTGTGTGGTTTGGTTTTGGAGGTTTTTTTATATGAAGGGTTTCACATTATGCCTGCCTCTTAGAGTCTGAATTATTTTCACATGCTCCAATTCTTATATGCATTAATAAATCCTATTTGCTTATTTTCTGTTTCCCATGCCTGAGCTTGAAAACATTAGCCCAACTCAGTAAAGTTGCCATTATCCAACTATTTTAAAGCAAAAGTAACACAAAACAAAGGAAGGATTTATGACTGAATTTCTCTGTAAGGCTACACACTACAGTTTGTTCTTTCTTATGTTTAAAATGCATTTTTGATATCCAGCTATCAACTTTTATGTCTCCTGTTACTGGCACCAGTACCGTAATGTCACACAAACATATTATTGTATTGATCCTACAATGAAAAGGAATCTCATAGGGACACAAGAGATCAGCCCAACTGAAACGTAATTAGTAACTGTAAAAATATGCATAATGAAAAAAATGGGAAAGAAATGGGATGTAAATATGAAATTATTGTACCACTAAATAGTTTCCAAATCCTGCATATCAGAAATAAATTTTCAGAAGGTATAAAAATAGTGTCAAAGAATAAATCAAATATGAAATAGACTCCAAATATACAGAAAGAGTACATACAGGAAGACAACTCTGTGCTTGAGGAAAAAGAATGTGACAGAAAATCTTGACTCGTGAGAAACTGAAAAGGAAACAATTGTTTAACATTACTCACATCATGTTAATTAAAAAGACGCTTAATTAAACCATTAGGCAACAAATTTTAAGGGAAAACAAAGAGACTTTCTTCCTTAGACTCCACATGCTCTGAATCATGTCAAAGGATACTGTGGAGCCTGCGAACAGAAATCAGATCAAGCAAACACATGCAGCGAGGACATGATGTCTCCTGCAATTAAACGTAACAGTGCAAACACTGCTTTCTCCTCTCGGAACTCCTAATCAATGCTGAACACCAAACACTGGGAGACTCTATCAAAAGATGATTACTCCACCTAATTTAGTCATTACTTCTGTAAGCATCCTTCGCTGGAATCTTGCCAGCCATCTTATTTTATTAGCAGACTTACATTCTTACAAGCTACATTGTAATACGTCACAGAGTTTTTTTACTGAACAAGATGAGGTTTTTGCCCATCCTACAGAATTGGAACTGGCACCTGACAGTCACTGTTCTAGTGTGAATAACTATTTTGTTAATTTATTAGCAATACTAAATCAAATCAATCAATGCCATCTGTCACATACCCCAAGAAAAAAGTTTTCATATATATTTCAGTTTAAAAAAAAAAAAATCACAAAAATTCCAGAGCTACTTATACTACTAGTTATGAGGAACTTTTGCTAAACTTGAATGAAACATCTTTTGTTCCTTTTTTTGTTATATATTTTTTTCAGTGTATAATAGTGTTGTCTTGGAATTCACTAGCATCATATAGATATCAAGAACCTTCTGTGCCTCAAGTCAGCACCTTGGGAAATTTGAAAGTAGCTGAGTCTAGCTTGATTGCGCTTTCAAATTTACATCTCAGCAAACTGACCCTTAAGATCAAGAATTTTTCTTGGTCTACCTGCAGATAGATGATTTCAATGGAGAAACACATTTTTAGCTTCCACTTTGACTGTGTCAGACAAAAAAAAAAATCCAAGCCAAAT
>VWYP01032753.1:9903-58997 GCA_013400435.1 Pycnonotus jocosus | reverse complement strand
ACCTGAATGTCAGGAAATCATAATCTGATAAGAATGAACCATTTAACAGAACTTAACAATAATCAATAAACCTGGGAAGGCTAAAATGCACGACCACACACCAGAATCTCCAGTACCTTCTTCACCTGCTTCCCAGCAGGTCATCATCNCTTTCTTGCATCTGCCCTGAAGCATCCAGGAGGGCAAAAAGACTCTGACCACCTGAATGTCAGGAAATCATAATCTGATAAGAATGAACCATTTAACAGAACTTAACAATAATCAATAAACCTGGGAAGGCTAAAATGCACGACCACACACCAGAATCTCCAGTACCTTCTTCACCTGCTTCCCAGCAGGTCATCATCCCCCAGCCTGTGCTGGTGCCTAGCATTATTCCTCCCCAGTACAGGACCCCTTTGATGAATAACATCAGGTTCCTCTCTGCCCAACTCTCCAACGAACCTGTTCAGGTCTCCCTGAACAGGAGCACAGCCTTTGGGTCACTTCTCCCAACTTTCTATCATCAGCAAACTTGCTGAGGAATCACTCTGTCCCTCCCTCAAGGTCAGTGATGGATAAGAACAGATAAGAACAAGACTGGATCCAGTACTGACCCCTGGGCTCACTGTGGGCTACAGACCTACAATTACACCCTGTGCGATGGTCACAACCCTCTGAGCTCTGCCACTCAGCCAGTTCTCAATCCATGCTGCTGTCCCCTCATCCAATCCATACTTCCTGAGCTTACCTATGAAGATGTTATGGGAAAGAGTGTCAAAAGCCTTATTGAAGCCAAGGGAAACATCCACTGCTCTCCCCTCCTCTACCTCATCAGTCATGCCAGTGTATAAGGCTGTCAAACTGGTCAAGCATGATTTTGCCCTTGATTAATCCACATTGACTACTCCTGATGACATCCTTTAGCTCTCTATGCTTAGAGATGATATCCAGAATGAGCTGTTGGACCACCTTTCAAGAGCTGGAGGTGAGGCTGACTAGCTGGTTGTTTCCTGGGTCCTCCATGTTGCCCTTTTTGAAGACTGGGATGACTCTGGCTTTCCTCCACACACACCTCTCCTGTTCCCCATGACATCCAAATGATGATGGAGATTGGCTTAGCGACACCATTTGCCAGCTTCCTCAGTGCCCATGGGTAAATCTCATTGAGGCCCATGGCTTTGTGCATATCAAGTTTGTTTTCTAACCTAATATTCCTTGACCAAGGGAAAATCTTCTTTTTTCCAGACTTTCCCTTGTCTCCAGGGCCTGGAATTGCTGAAGACTGATCTTAGCAAAATAAAATAAAGACTGAAGCAAAGAGAGCATTCAGTAACCATGTCTTCTCTGTATCCTCCATCAACTGGGCACCCACCTGATCCTAAAACAGATAGGATTTAATGTAGGTGAAAAGGTACATTTATTGCCACACATTCCAATGTTGTGAATAATAATAAAGCTTTTAAGCACTGAGTACAGAACTAGTACTGGTAGTAAAAGCAAGGTAGACACTCAAAATAGTCTGCTGAAAACTTATATAGCAACTGTTATCCTCAATAGCCAGGGAATTTTTATTTTTTATTTTTCAATTTTTAGGGGTTGGATAAGCCCACATCCTGGTACTCCTACTTGTATTGTTTCGTGTTGCAGTACATTGAATTTATTGGGTTTTTTCTACAAATACAATAAAATGAAAAAAAAAAAAAAACCCAAACTAATCCATCTACATAAGTTTGTCATTCATTACAAAGGAAAGGAAAAAAATACTGATGAGATTTAGTTGTTGACAGGTTCTTTAACTGGATTTGATGAAATAAAAGTTAAATAAAAAGATGAAGCTTTAACAAAGTAGTAAAAACCAATGGTTTTGACTGATTATAGAACTTGCTTATAAAGTAAACAAAAGGTAATTAAGTTTCATTTTCTTTAATATGCCAAGTAAGCTATCTCTCTTCCAACTAAGCATTAAATATAGGGTTACAAGATTTGGGCATCTAGTCCTTCTTTTGTGACCCTGTAACAAAGAAAGTTCTTTTCATGAAATTATGCTGCCCACATAAACTGTGAATGCCCTATCCCTGGAAGTGTTGAGAGCCATACTCTTTTTTATATATTCTACCTTCCTAATTTTGAACTGCCTACAGCAGCATTGATGGCCATATCCAATTCTCTTACAAGATTAAATACAAAACTTTTGAAATTATCCTTTCTATATTTACTATTGTCTTTATTAATATCAGTACCTCCCAGCTGCTTTTTTTCCTTTCTTAGTAGTATTACTTATATTTACCTCTAGATTCATGTTTATCTGTGTTTTCTTTTTCCTGCTAAAACTCAAAGTAGCTAGTGAACTAACATTTCATTTCTTTCTCTCCATTTCTTAGATTAAAGTTCTTCTTATCTCAACTTCCCAAACACTGGTTCAGAAACCTCAATTTCATTGTAGCAGTTGTGCATCCTCAAAGCACCCTCACCACCACCTTCCCAGGAGATCCATTGCAAAGGAAATCTATATTCTGCCTCAAAAGTTTATTAATCATACCAGCCATGGCGTCTCTGTTTGGAAAGCAGATCTGAGATCAAATTGCTCTCTGAAACATCTCCAGTCTAGGGTAGGAAAAATAGCAATTCAGTGTTAAAGACTCTGAAGCAGTTTAAGTTGCTCCAGAAGTGGAGGACGGAAACCCACAGGGGATCACCATAAGAATCCTCATAGACTTATACCGATAAACACAGGAGCTTTCAGAATGTGAAAGTTGGGATTTTAATGTTTTAACTGACTTTTTTTTTCTCCCAACTTGTTTATTGGAGGTAAGATAGATTTGCTGAGCTTGATGATGCTCTCTGAATTCTCACTGGTCTGCAAGAATTTTGGGTTTTATTTTATTAACTCAGTACAAGCCTTTTTTTCACATCAAAGAAACTGAATCAGCACCAGAGAAAGAATAGTATTTATCAATCTAGAAATAGTTATAAAGATCTGGAATAGATTCAACTGTCCACTGGAACACAAAGTCATGCAGATGAAGAAGGAAGGAAGTTATGACTGGGGGAGCAGATTGTCCTGGCAAGAAAATCACTGATACAAAACCAAAGGGCAGTCAGTGGAGCAGAGAGTTTTGATTGAATATCTGCTTCGTAATTTTGAATTGTACTTAGATTTTGAGATAGATAGCAATATGCTGAAAGTGGATCAGAACTATATTACTATCCTCCTGTCTTCTAGGGGAGACAGCAATCTTAATTAATTAATACCAATCTATTTTTAATAGAGTGTTTCTGAGGCACATTTCAGTAACAAATGTTACACACCAGGAGATAAAACATAGCCCTATCTGATATATGTGGAGCCTCAGCTGTACATATTTGACCCCTATTTTACACAGTTGCGGCTCATTGACTCTTTCTTTTAAACTCCTGGACTGAGCACTCAGCAATCATTGGACCACCCATACATCTTCTGAGCTGATTTAGTCTATGAACTGTAACCCTGCTACACTGCTGTAATGTTTCTGGCACCTGCAGTGCTGGCTGCTTGTCATTATGACATATAACCTAGAAGATGTACTTAAGAACAAATAACCTCAGAAGTGTTAACATGCCATCAGTCTTTTCAGCTAAAGCAGAGACATAGCTTGGGACTATCCAAAAATGAATAAATGAGCAAATTCACATACTATTCCAGTAGCCACCAAAGTTCAGGTTTGGAAACAAAAGTGTTTCCAAACACTTCAAAGAGAAAGAAACTTTAAAAAATCCTAATGGCTCAAAACTCCCAATGATTTTACTTGATGAAAATCTTCAAAGTTACACAAGGCATTTTTCTTGCTTTGACTCGAAATATATTTATTCCTCTGTTTAATGTCTGCAATTGCAGTATGAATCTGATGATGGACAAGCTTAAATTATAAATATTTTCCTTTTCCAAGGTTTATTAGAAGTGCCAGTATGAACACTGACTGTTTGAAATAGAGCATCCTAATTTAATGTAATAGAGCTTTCTAAAAGGTCAGGCAGAACATTTTACACTGAAAATTAAAATATAGATAGCACTAGAGATGGAGTTACTGTTTATCCCACTTCAGTCCTGTTCTTAATAAAATTGTATTGAATTTTTGTTAATACATCAAAAAGTCAACATGAAACAGTTCACACAGTATTAAATATATCAACAATATAAAGCTGGGTCAGATAATGGCAGAATTAAACAAAGACGAAAGGTAACAATACTGGCTTCAATTAATGTAGTGAATTAATGAATGATCTCTATTACTCTACTCATGTTCATTAAACAAGTATAATAGGCTTCTGAATTGTCCATATGAACTCAGAGAGTCTATTCAATCAAAATTACCTATGCTTACTGTCAATCCCTTGCTGATTATTCATCATCAGAGGCATACATAAGTAGCCCTTTGGCATTTCCAGTTGCTGAGGGCTCAGGCATGCAGCATTACCAGGATTGTGGCTGTGGACACAAACTCCCCAAACTGAATAAATCCCCCCATCCTACAGGGTGTGTGTGGGGGGCTGTATTTACACCCATAAATAATGTATTGGTCCTTACCAGTTGCCTGTAGGGCAATTTTCCAGCCATGTACTCTTCTCATCTTTTAGAACAATAGTGTGATTTTGAAGATGGACTCCCATAGGCAGTAACAGTGGTGGTCTTGAAGACAAGTAACTTCTTTCAATCCAAGTGGGCAGCTCCTAGCAAAAGCAGGGAGATGGAAGTACAACATGGACAAAACTGCACCTTTCTGAGTCAGCAGCAGTAAGGTGGAGGTGTCCCAACAGTTGCCAGTGGCTGCTAGAACTATAAGCAACTCCTTGCAAAGGAAGGGATAGTTGCTTATTTAAAATATGTTGTCTTAAAGGAAGCATCACTGTTTTCTCATGTTTATCCAACCTGTTTCTCACAAGCCACAGAAGCATAATTGTTTTGCTTGCTTTGCTTTCATTTGCTAAAGTTAGGTGATCACAGTTCAGCTCTTAACCTTATGTTTTTCTTCCTGCTTCTGAGCAGAAAAAAATAAATCTTTCTCAATAGCTCATACAAGACAGCTCTGTGGTTTTCTTTTAAGATGGTACATTATTTTTGTGCTATTTTATGACAGGAGTATTAGAATGAGGTAAAAGCACTAAAGTCATGTTAAATGTTTCTGTAGGAAAAACGGTTGCATTTATTAGGATTAATAGACTACTTATACTGGAAACTAGAATCCTCTTTTTATTCACATGCAATATAGTGTGCAGGTAACCAAAATCCAATCTTCTTAATCCTCAGTGAAGCAGCTTTTTCCCTGACTTCAGCGACAGTTCAATTTCTGTTATGCTAACCATATGCTCCTGATTGATTATCAGTTATATTTAATTATTCAGAGTTACAGATGGCAGTTTTGTGATGCAAACTGCTGATCTCTGGAGGCCCTGTGTGCTGATGCCTCTGCCTCTGCAGTTACAACCTTTGAGTCCCTGAGGGTGAGAAAAACAGGTAATCTAACCACTTCTGTAAAGTGTATTGGCCTATCCAAGCAGGAGAGAATTAAAGGATCCTGATATGAAGCTAGTGGACTAAACACATAGAGATGGAAGAGAGGATATTAAGATAAATGTTCTGAAACATTTGTTGCAGGTAATTAATACCACTCTTTCTCCTTATCCATTGAAAGAAATGTTTCAGTTGTGCTACAATTTTTTTCCTCAATCAACCTTTTCCCGTTTTCCACATTTGAAGGGTATTTGTACTATAGCAGAGAAGGCATGTCCTTCATTCCATACCAGTAGGTTCTTAGTTCTGAAATCTCTGAGGCCCTGTTGTCATGTATTGGAATCCCAGTGGGCACTACAAAACAAAAAATTGTGGGCAAAGCAAGATGGGTCATAATCATTTGTACCAGAGTGGAAGGTATGTAGACTGCTGAAAACAAGAGAAGGAAATATTCCATCTTCCCTTCTCCACAGGTTAGTAGTTAACAAATAAATTTTAAAAATGCCTCTCTTGTTCATGTTTCAGTCATCAGTACCACAGAGACAGTGGGAGAGGATCCACTGGCACTTTTTTTCATGCTACTTTCTTGAGAGAGGTTTTTTGTTTTCAATTCACTTGATAGTGCAGTCCCAGCAGAATGCACCTAACAAATCATAGTGAGTGTCTGCACCTTGCTATGTATCAAAGTCCCTTAATGTGCCAACAAAGTTCTTCAAGGTCAGAAAAGCAGTTTATCAACCTCTTATATCTCTTATAAGAGACAATAAATTTATTCTACTGTTGGAATCTATGAATAATTCAGATACTCTGTGAGATAAACACTATTGGTTAGGATGCTCTGCATGTCATTGTCAACTAGTACCAAACACTGTCATTGCTCCATGTACTCTGTTCTTTTTCGTTTCCTCTCAGCTCGGGAAAATGCAGTACTGTATGGCCTGCATTCTTCGTGTCCTTTAGCTTCTTAAAGTTTGCTTTTTCCTATTACATCTTTCCATGAATGAATAGTTGAGAAAATTAATGTTTTGAACAACTGCTTGCTCCTTCTCTCTTAATTTCTAAGCATAAAAATCCACTTTGTAAATAAAAATATAGTTGTATTTTAACAGCCTCTGCATTCCTTATTCTTATCAACAAAGCAAGAGAAATATCTTCCTTAACTAATTTTATAGTGATCAATTTGGGATATTTCTTTTTTCTAGTTAGCTTAAGCATATGTATATGATTTAATATATACATAAGTCTAGGTAATCTTATAAGAACTTTATTTAAAATAGATGTTCTTATAAGAACATCTATTTAAAATATCTAATGAAATATTTAACTCACTTATTAGATAATAATTTTGAGTTTTATTCCATTTTAAGATAAATACCCCTCTACTGAGCCAAATAAAATTTCGGTTATATGACCTATGAGACATGGAATATGAAACAGGATTTATTTTTTTTTTTAACTAACAGGACTTTGAAAGCCAAATGTAGTATTGGACTCCTTGTACTCTCTTGTACTCTCTCCTTGATCATAACCTTTATATAAAAGTAAAAGTAATATAAAACCAGATAACTATGCTGAAGTTATATATTTTTCTGTCAGATCTCAAAATTTATAACTTAACTATCATTTTAAAACTTTAATTGGCAGAGACATTTGGCTTTTAAAGTTGCAAAAGTGATGAATGTAACATATTTAGAGACAGGACAATTACATACCTGAGTCCATATCTACTGACAATAACAACTACTAAAATTAAATCTAGGACCTACCCTGTATTCCACCATATTTTTAAATGAACTTAGCCCCATTTCACCTGAAAATACATCCTGCCAGACTAACTTAACATAATACTAACACACTCTTTAGAAGCTTAAGACTCATAACTTTGGTAGTGAGCTTTGTATTAGAAAATGTGAGTATGCCCAGTTTATGTGATGTGCAGTAAATATGGTTACACTGGTCCTTACAGAACACATAGATACTTAAAATAAAACACATAGATATAAGGAGTTGGAAAAACAGAAATAAGTTTATATCTCCTGATTATTTTTTAAACAGCAATTAAATTAATAACGGCTTTCCAGTAAAAGTAAGCAAGTCAAAAAACCTCAAAATTGAAAGATTAATAGAAATTATTTGGCCTCAAAACAAGAAAGTTAAAAGAAAGAATTGTTTTAGCTTTCCTTTAGCGACTTCACTGATGACACACTGCTCTGTGCAGCAATTTTCTATAAATTATTGCCAATTTAGTAGACTATTATTTTTTTCTGCAAGAAAAAATCTGTAAAAGGAAAAGGAATTGTTTTAATTTGGTGGGTTTTCTGGTTGTTCTAATGTTTATATAATGTAAAGTCATCTTTAATGGAGGTTTTTTTTTTGTTTCTGCACTTGTTTAGTGTCATCAGATTCATAAAAAAATAAATGTTCCCTATTGTACAGCTTAATTGAATCATATCTTTTAAGACAATATCCCCTAGACTTAACATAAGGGTGTAATATAAATGTTTTGTCAAGCCTGTAGTATATTATTAGCCAGCAGGGTGCCCATGTAACCTGGAGGGCCAACACTATCCTTGAGTGCATGAGGAAGAGTGTGACCAGCAGGTCAAGGGAGGTGATCTCTCCCTCTAATCATCCCTGGTGATGCCATACCTGGAGTGCTTTGTCCACTTCTGGGCTCCTCAGTTCTAAAGAGACATGGAGCTACTGGAGAGGATCCAGTGAAGGGCACAAAGATAATTAAAATAGTTAAGGGACTGGAGAATCTCTCTTTGGAGGAGAGGCTGAGAGAGATGGGTCTGTTTAGTCTGGAGGAGACTGAGAGGGATCTCACTAATGCACATAAATATCTCAAAGGTGGATGTCAAGAGGATGGTGCCAGAATCTTTCCAGTGGTGCCCATGAACGGACAAGGAACAATGGCCATAAACTAAAACACAAGATCCACCTCAACACAAAGAAGAATTTCTTTATACTGAGGGCAGCAGAGCACTGGAACAGGCTGCCCAGGGAGGTCACAGAATCTCCTTCTCTGGAGATATTCAAAATTCACCTGGACATGCTCCTGTGCAACCCGCGCTAGGTGACCCTTCCTTGGTAGGGCGTTGAAATAAATGATTTCCAGATGTCTCTTCCAACCCAAAAAAGTCTGTAATTTTGTTTTTCATTTCAAATGCTATCTTTAAACAATCATAAGAAAGAAAAAAGTAGTCTTTTCTGTGGTTTACTGTGGCTTATGATATGATGTTTGCATTAAGAACTAAATAAAAGTTGAAAGGCAGCTATCGAGAAGGCTGGATTTTCTTTGCTTGTAGAGCATAACTTAAAAGCCTCATTAACTAAGTAACATTCACCCTATGTGAGTGAAAACTTTTCTCATTTTAGCTTAAATGGTTTTCCTATTCTACCTTAAAGCACTTTTCCACCTCAAAGTTCCCTTAAACTTAATCCTATTTTTTTAGTTGATTGAAAATTATTTGACTTTTTTAAAACTAAAATGGTTTGAATTAAACAAAATATTTGTTTAATCTGAAATAAATACTACTATTCAGATTGTGTTTGTTTAGTTGATTTTTTCTTAGACACAGAGCATATCCAGAATTTTTTATGAAATTTTTGTGTGCATTTAAACATTCTGAGTCTCAAATTTAAATGCTGAATAATTGAATGTTAGTTGAAAAATTTTACTAGAAAATATTAAGAATTTTCCTTAAAAAATCTCCCAGGTGGTTTTGATTATACTTTTTTCATGTATAGTTTATGTACTGTCGTAGCAAACTGAAAAATCATCACTAAACCTCACAAAGATAAATTTCTGATCAATATCAATTTAAACTAATAATAGTGTGTTTTCATAAATATTCCACTAGAATGAAAAAGAAAAAACTCAAAATGTTTGGTGAAAGAGGAGACAAAATCCAGCCTCAGATTTCTGGGACAGTGATCAAAAGGCACAAAAGCTTACCTCTAATTTATAAGTTTAACAGTGCAGCCTCTGCTTATTTGACAGTTGAGACATTGCAATTCATGTAAAAGGAAGATGCTTCTTTTCACCACCTCCTCTTAAGCCTTTCCTGAGTTATGAGGACTAAAAGAGGAAAGTGAAAAACCCTTGGAGTCATTGCTCCACTCAGCCCACATGGAGAACTTGCACACTAAGAGAGGTGGGACACATGTCAAGAACCAGAGTGAAATTCTTTTTGCCTCTTACTCTGTAAGAAAATCTTTTTTTTTTATTCTCCAGTAAAAATACCTCTTCCCTTACTGAGAGAATAAGCATGCTTTAGATCTAACAGGATGAAAGGTTCTCAGGCAGCTTTTTCTACGGTTATGATAACCTGCAAATGTTCCTGGATGGACTTTTTTGCCTTCCTCAGACTGGTATAGTCCTTAAGCCACAGTAAATACATAAACAATGCCTTGTTACCTATACTTTGTTGATGGGCCTTGGACAGATTTTATGCTTGCTGTAATTTGGCTTAATTTTATTTGGGTTGCTCTAGTAGAACACAGTTAAATATGCTGTACACTGTTAAATGAGAGTATGCAGTATTTATTAACTGCTGCGAGAAGTACTAATAAAATGAGTAAAAACATCTGAGGTCTATACAAAAGATATTTTTTATATAATTAGGCCTCTTCCAGAATTATTTGACAAAATAATGTCAAAAAAAGCAGTGACTATTTACTCAATAGATTTCCTACAGCTTGAAAGGTTTTCCTGTAAACCTGCCTTATATGTGCAATGTAAACAGTACCTACATTTTTTCATCTTTAGTATGGTTGTAAAGTAATGTTTCTTTTATATGAGTCTTATCTTCCAGCTGTAAATTTAATAGTTACTGCAGACTATACCACTGACATTACTTTTAATGATGTGAGACTCCAATAACTCCTAAAGAGTTTAAGATTAATGCAAAAGAACTTAACTTTGTGAGTCATGACTTACTTTTATTAGTGACTCTGCAGTTTGATTTAGGTTGAGATTGGGAGAGAGTATTATTTGCCCATAGAAATGAGAGGCTGTTCATTTTATTATATCATCCATAAGTAATATGTCAGATTCTAATTTCAATAGGGATTCAAATATTTAGGGGCAAGTAGGGTCAAAATTCTTGCAGACTGCACAGCACCCAACTAGGACTCATTCAAACTGTAGAAGAGGGGCTTTGTGGGAGGATCTGATCACCGGTTTCAGACCTCTGCTTCAAAAAGCAAAAGCAAATCTCAAGCACCAGGGACAGAAAACCACAAAAAAATTATTTGCTTTGTTGGTGATAGGAGTGTGCTGTTACATCAGATAAGGATATTGTCAAGCTGAAGCCTGATAATTTCTTTGTACCCATCTAACCAGACCATTGGAAAAGTACCTCCCTACTTCATATTTTCAGGTAATAAGAATGAGGCTGTCAAGAACTGAAGTAAGGAGTGAAGAGAAGAGAATAAATAGTTTTCATATTGAAGGTGTCTGACAATGAAGCGACTGCGATACTGACAAAAGTATGTAATTTAATGTGAATAAACTGTTATACTGCGTGGCAGCAGATATATTAACTGTCTTTAAAAGACATGTTCATCATGTTTCCAGGGATCTCAGAAAACTGAAATTGACCTCACTACCAGGACAATCCATACAATCTTCAAAGCAAAATTGAAACCATTATGTTTTTATAAACAGAGGGAAAAAATCAGAAGAGTATTCTTTCCTGTCAGATAAAATACCAAAACATACCCAAACATGCCTGTCTGAACTATTTGATAATGACAAATACCAAATAGTTTCAAATAATTCTGAAAAAAGCCAAAGTGTCAAAAAATTTCTGTATAGACTTTCCATATTTTTTATTAATTTTATTCCTGCAGCAGTTAATAACTATTTTGATGTCAAAACAGTGGTCTACACCACTGATGATTTATTAGCCATTCTTGCTATCAGGATTCAGAGAAGAATAATCAAAATGATATTAAAACGGATCCATGTAAAGGAAGGGGATTAATAATTTGGGATTGTAAAATGTTAAAAAAGCAACATTAGACCCATCCCAAATGAAAGGCACAGAGAAGATAAATCTTTTTTTTTTTTTTTTTGTTCCTTCATTCTCAGGAAATGCAGATATGAGATTTTTTGACAATGTTAAAATGAAAAAAAAAAAATTAAATGTAATAAATGGACACTCATTCCAATGCCATTTTTATTATTTAATTTTGTCTTACATTTTTTAGACTGAACTGAATGTTCCACCCCTTTTTTTTCCTCTTTACTTCAGAACGCCAGCTTTGACTTCTCGTAAATGTCAACTGGCTCTCACCTGGTCAAAAAAAAAAAGCAGAATAATAACTCCTTGACCTGAATTAAAATGGTAATCAGTGCATGACGTTGGGATAGATTTTACTGTGACCAGGCTATGACAGAAACACAAAGTTTTACCAGACATCCTCAAAATATGGCCCAAGTTCTTGGCATGCTTTCTTAAGATACAAAATAAGGAAGGTCCTAAGGAAGAGAGAGAGAGACATATGCCATAAAATATGCAACATTATCCACTAAATTATAGTTCTCTCAGAGCTGGGTTCATTAGAGATACCAAGCAAGGCAACAAATATCTTAATCCCTTTCAGTTTCAGTAAAAAGCAAGTTCTAAAGCATCCACAAAAGCAGGAATTTTTTAATGGGTTTTGTGCATAGACACTACGAGTGGAACCACCCACTGAATAAAACAATGACTGAAGAATGAGGACAGTATTTCTAGTGCATTCCTGGAGAAGTGCTGGCATTCCTGTTTCAAAGCTGGGAATCTGAGATGTAGAGAAATCACTGGTCTAAAGTTACTAATGTTTCAGAGAATGCAAGCCATGTAAAAACCTCTCAAGGATTTAATATTTACTTCTTTCCAGATCTGAAAACCAGTCACGTCCATCCTTAATTTTTTCATTTTTCTCTTTCCTGTTTCTTGCATCTCCTGCCAGGTCTCCTTTGTGTTCATTCATTTACTTTCAAAGACAAAGAATTTTAGTGATGACTGACACCTTGCCAGAAGTACCTGCCCTTTTAATAGATTTTGTTCATAATTTGGGAATTGGATTGGGAATGAACAACCATATTTTCAGAATTTACTTGAAATTAACCATTGCAAGAGTTTTATCTTTAGATTGGTTTAGTAAATCCCTCAGCTCAAAGAGGGAACAATAAAAATGCATTACTGACCTGAGTATCAAATTCATGATTGCCAATTTGCTGCTAGGTTAAGAGTGCATTTTTCTTGTTTTTTCTGATATTCTGCTCCATTTGCTGGCTATGTTTAAGTATTTGTGTGAATAAATCTTGTTTGTTTATGCCACCTAGTTAGAGCATTTCTTGTAAGTAAAAGTTATTAAAAGGAAATAAAAAATCACATTTTGTTGCTTTGGAAACAAACTTTATTAAATACACAGAAATCAATATCAAGCTATAAAAATCTGCCTCTCTTTATAATATAGCCCAAGATGGTTTAAAGGACTGTGGATTCCACATAATGTAAATGAACTCAAGGGAGAAGTGCTTCTTAGCGTTTTACAGTCTGACTTTCTTTAAAGGCTGAATAGAGATTTGTTTTAAAAATCACCATTTTGACCAGAAAAAATTTAAATCTTATTTTTTTATGAAGTAGATTAGAAATTATCATTTGACGTACTCTCAGGTTTTCACTTATTAAAGAACCCTACTGAGTTTGATAATCAGCTTAGTAATTCCTAATTTTTTTCCTGTCAGCCATAAATCACACACATATATTTGCATGAGTGCATTGTTTTATCTGCTTTATAATAAAATTCATGTGCTCTTTCTATTCTATATATTGTGTCTTTACAGCTGCCTGTAATGTTCATGAAGCACACAGACTCCAGAACTTGCAGGAGGTAATAAATGAAATAAAAATATCTAGGCAAAATGTTTCTGTGTAGCAAAGTGCAATGCTTCTTTTGAGTGATGCAACCACACCCAGAAGTCCTCTGGGCTGCCTCTGGATAAAAAAGGCAAAATTTTTAACCTTTTATAATCTGTTTTTTAAAAAAATCATATTAGAAAATTCCTATTTCATCATATACTTCTATGAAGAGTAAACCATATGGCAAACTCAATAGAAGACTTATGCTACTGAAAAGCTGTAAACATCTTTCTTATTTAAACAACACAAAAGGAAATCGAAAGTTTGGTGACCAAGCCAATTAAAACACAGCATGGCACCAAAGGAAAGCAGGACCAAAATATGCTTGGTTTTAAACCCTGTGAAACAAGTCAGTATAAATTTGGCTTGGGAAATTTGTAGAATATTTACAGGTCAAAAGTATATAAAGTATAACTAAACAGCTCAAGTATTGTTACATTCTTCACCTAACACAAGCATAGTTTACCAACTTTCCCGTGCTGGCAAATGGTTATTTCACATCATTAACAGGTAAAGCAAGTGAGAGTAATTGATGGGAAATGCTGGATTTTGAATTACAAGTACAATGTTTGATGTTATGAATGGGCCCTATGATCCCACAGAAATAAAGATCTCTCTGTTCACTAACTCAATGAAATTCCTTTTCTCTTTACTTCCACTTCTGCATTACAGGCATCCAAGTGTCTGAAAACTCTTGCTTTTTTTTACAAGTGAAATGGTGTAGTACAGCAGGCATATGTGGACTTTAGATCTATTGAGTAAGTCCTCCTCCAAAGGTTAACCTCTAAAATACACCAGAGATACAGCATGGAAACTCAGTAAAGTGGATTTCTGCATGAGGACAAAAGAAGTCAAAGATGTTCCTTCCTAAATCAGACAGAAGTTATTAGTGAGTTGGCATTGCAAGCAGTAGTGATCTGTCCTCTACTAATTTTATTCATATAAATGAATTGGATAATGCTTCTGAAAGCAAGATTTTCATGTGATTCTAAATTAGGAAGAATAATAATTAATGAGGAACAATGCAGACAGTAACAGAACTAATAGATGACAAATGTAGTTCAATGCAGCTTAATGCAGAATAATGAATCTGGTAGTAAAGTGGGGAAAAAAAAGAAAAAAAAAAAGAGAGAAAATCTTACCACCTGCAAGCTCAAACACACACACACAAGAACAAAATTAATGAACCAAACAAAGAAAGGAAAACAAAGTTGAAGGTATGTCCTTTCCTAAAAGTAGTCATTTGCCAGGCTTAAGCATCAGAGTTACCAAAGGATAAGAAAAAAGGTTAAAGTCTGGACAAACTCAGGAAAGATGTGGAAAAAGAGATATGATTATCACACTTTAAAAGAAAAAGCTGGTTTTTGCAGTCGTGTTCCTGACTTCATTTTGGACCCTACAGAGCTTGCTTGCTACTCACTGAGCACATGCATTGATAGTTACAATGATGAACAGACAGCAACTAGTGCAGAAATTTGTACCAAAGTAGTTCTGCAGTTGGTGTGTTGCTATTTCCAAGCAGTTTCAATCCACCTTTTGCTGTTTGTCTTCAGTTAGCCTGGTAGCCATGGTTTCCAAAGGTTCCCTGTCAACACTACACTACTGAAAGTTGTTTCTATGGGTATATGCAGTGTTTATATACCCCACTGGCACATCTGCTCTCCAAAATACAATTCACAAAGGAGCAACAGTTTTGTTTTTTATTTGTATAAATTCATTTTCATGCCATTAAAAAATCATTTATATGAATAGCTTTTTGTAATTAATCTTTTCAAGTTACTACTATCACGTTAATGAGACCAGTACTCCCCAGCACTGGAAAATTGCTGTTAATGCTGGTTATTTAATCTCAACAGTTTTAAGCTGTAAAAAGGCTGAGAGCATTTAATGTGAAAGCTGCCTGGTGTGTTGACACGACACTCAGATTCAGTTTTCCCCTGAATCATAAAGCAACTTGGAAAGCACCACTGCCTTGTAAAACATGATCTGTATCACAAGCAACCGTGATGTATCTTCTCTGTGTTGTGATATTGGGACGGCGTGGACATCCAAAGCTCCAACGCAGCACATCACTTTGATACGTGCTTAACATTAAGCTACTGAGTATTTCTTTTGATGTGGATATCATCATGCAGTTTCTTAAAGAATTAGTCTTCCTCAACTGATTTTAATTCTTTTGATGTGTCCTTTTCATGCGTTACCCATTTTGTTTGGGAAATGCTCTGTTTCCTTATACTTTCTTTTTATTCTTATTCTTTCATGATAGGAGATGATGGATACTGTTGTAATTCTTATTCCTCTTTTCTAAAATTACTGAGGTCTCTCCTATGGCTCTTATTTTGTACAGAAATAATGTTAATTGCATTGCATTTTTTTTTTCCAAAAGAAAGTTTACTCACTGCTTTGAAAGACTAAACTTCTACTTTTCTAAAACAACAAAATATCTATTATGAAAATATCTGCATGTACTTTTCTTAAGAAGACACTTTTGTTTATTCTAAAAATGATTGTTCACTTTCTATTCCCTCTTTCACTTACCTATATTTTTGGGGGGAATTTAAGATTAACTGGTTCAAAGTGCCATTTTTTATGTACCTTGCAGAGTCATTCTGCTGAGCTCTTTGACTGACAATATGCTTCTTTCAAACATCAGACCCTGAACACCAAGGCCAATGAAAGCTATTTTGGTCAGATGGGAAGGGAAATTGCCTTGATTTTGTTCCAAGCAGGCAATTAAGAAATGATAAATTGGAATCCATGTAAAGCTGGAAACCATAACTCTCAGACGTGTTATGCACTTGGAAGTGTAAAACACCTGATAATAATAATAATAAATACAATTATTTATTGTAAAACAATTGAAATGAGCATAAACTTACAAGAATCATGTGATTTCAAAGTTGGAATTTGTTCAGAAATTTCCATTTAATCTTGTGAAGTTCATAATTGTCTCACCTTTTCTATGTAATATTTAAGTCATCTCTCCCATGTCATGTAAAAATAATTTTTTTAGTGCTTTAATATATGTAATTTCTATAATTTCCATGTATAGTGTTTGAACTTGCAGCAAGCAATGGCACTAGGAAAGCTGCAGGGAAGTAATGAGGTTTTCTGCTATACTAGGTGGCTGGTCCAAGTCATCTAGCTTATCAGAAGCTGAATTATTTAATAGCTTTTCTTAGTTCTGTTGGCTACATCTTGAAGCTAAAATCTAAATCCTAACTCCTACTACATCTTATAAAACATGTTGAATGAATAGCAGTATTTTCCTGAGTGAAATTGTAGGTTTTCAGGCATTGCAAAAAGAAAGAAATGTCTTTATGTTCATGCAGAGTTCTGATGTGGGAAATCCATTTTCAGTTCTTGTTAGTTTTATATTTACAGACTGTTTTATTTTACTCTTCTCATGTGGAATAAACTGTGAATATTTTTAAATTCCAGTTGGTAAGTTCATTGTTAATGTCACTACAGCCATGGATGTTCTTCATCTTTGTCAAATGGTAGGAACAAAATGATTGCTCATGGAAATTGTATTTCCTGATAAGATCTTCTTCCAGATTATTTTGGACTAACAGCACCATGCAGAGCAAAATAGCACAGTCCAGGAAAGCACTGCAGCTGCAGACAGAGAGCACAGTTTGGAGGCTCCTCCCTATCATGCATTCTAAATTTCACTTAAGAGAATCTACCAGTTTCACTGATGTCTATGGCTAAGTGAATATTCATCACCTTGCAGGTATAAAAATTTTCACAGCCATTGCAATTTGTAACCAATGGATGTTTTCTTTTGATTAAAACAAATAAACAAAAAAGATATTTCAGGAGACCTACTCAACAATGTTCACGCAGGTAATATGACCTAAGTGAATACTATTGAACATTGTGTAGTTCAGGGAATGCTGGGAAGGTAATTTAATTACTCTGATTATCTATTTAAGCAACCTTCTTCAACAGCCAAATAATGGAATTTACTTGTCTACAAAATTATCTGAAATTGAACATTAACTTTGACATCTTTCTGGTCAGAGTTTGAAAAAGAAGCAAGTGGAAGGTCTGGGATGTCCTTGCAAGCAAGTTTTTCTCTTTTGTTTATTTTTTATTTTCCTCTTTACGTTGCACTCTGGAGTAATGTTTTGGTACACAGTACCTAACAGGTATAGTAAAAAAAAAATTTAATATATTTGAAAATTAATATATTTGTCTTTTCATGTGATTATCAACTGATATGTGTTTTAGAATTAATTCCCACTTATTTTTTCAATGTTTTTATTTGGTTTTGTTCACAGGTTTGTGAATCTACTAAAATTCAGTCTTTTTATGATTTGTCTTCCAATTACTTGACATCTTAAATGGATAAAAACACACAGTCAGGGACAATTGTATTTTTGAGAAGTGTAATTTTTTCTTTCCACCTGAAGTTGATCTTCATTAACTGTTTCTGAAAGAAAAATGGGCAGTGCTTTAATTGGAGCACTAAAGGAAGTGCAACTGTAGAGAAACACTTAGAAGGTATCTGTTAATCACAATTAGAAAGAATAAAAGATTTAGTTTAAGGTCATTCAAAGAAAAGGTAACAATGACTTGTTTTAACTTCCCAGTTGCAGATCAGAGTGAATGTGCTGTTTTAGAGGAAAAGACCTTCAGATAATTCTACTCAACAATTTGACCCTGTGTTTTAAATTCTTGCTGGAGGATAGCCCAGAAGTTGTTTATTTGAGCTATAGCTGGAATGCAGTTTTTCTCACCTGGAGAGGCAGATGCCTCCTCACTGGGGGAATCCTTCCTTTCAGCAGCAGGGTCTGAGAGCAAACACACATCAGCAGAGGGACCACCTTCCTCTGCCATGACCAGTTTAAGCTTTGGTACTAGTTTGAGCAGCTTGAGTCACATGGAGCTAATATATTGTGTCTTTAATTGGACTGACAGTGCTGTGAACAAAAGATACAATATATTGGACATGTGTGAACATTAACATGGTTGAAGTCCAAGACTGAATTACCTGCTGGCTTCCTTGAAATTCTTCTGCATTTGGATGTATTTAGGAGTTGAAACCCTATGAGCTGGCAACAGCCTCTATAGCACTGCTTTTCTACCTGTGTGATAAAATTTAGGAGCTGTTCTTATGCCTAGAATTGAAAGGGAAAGATTGCCTACCTCTTAACAGATATGGCTCTTTTGAAAGAAACCTTCAAAATAGAATTCATGCGCATGAAATTAAATATAAATATACATTTTGGAGGTCTGAGGTATTAAACTGAAAGTTTTAGCAAAGAATTATTATTTGTTTGAGCTCTTTTCCCAAGATCATACAGGGTTTAGATTACAAATGCCGTGATCTGTTCTCTACATCAGCTTTAATTATATATAAAATTGTGGAAAGATGTAGAAGAGAAAAGTGTCTTCATTTCAAGCCAGGTATTATTCCTGTCATCTTGTACATGTTGCTTTTAGATTTTGCTGCCCTCACTATGAGATTTCTAATTTAGAAAGAGAATTTTTGTCTCAGTGCCAGACTGTTCCAGATAGTCCAGATAGGCAGGCTCTCCTGCAGTAATTGAAATGAAAATAATTAATGAGTGTGATTTATTAATTTTCATGATTATGAAAATGTTTATCTGCATTTTCATCAGTTAAAGACACATTTGAAGGACAATGAATTAAAAACCTGTATCCTAGAAATGTAGAATTTTGAAAGATGTGTGAATATTGATTTTATCATCTTAGCTGTGAGGTCTTTATAATTTTATTATGGCTTATTGATGTATCTCCTCAGTAATGCTGCAAAAAAAGAGAAGAAAAATGTCTCTTGCCCTGTGTTGAATTTTTATGGTTCTTAAAATGAAAAAAAAAATTCCCTTATGTTAAGTACTTGTAAGAATTTTTTTAGGAAGGGGTAAGATCCACAGTTCAAATTCTACAACCCCAGAAATTTGGTGAAGGTATGGGACACAGCCTAAAATTCATCTGTAATGTTTGAAGTCCTACTTTTACACTAGTAACCAGAAGTAAGCATTCCTAGGGGAGCCAAGCCAGAATACCTTCTCAGAACGTATGGCAAGTCGCTGGGAGAACAGTGAAATTTCCAATGCCTGTTCCTTGTCAAAATAATATATAGAAAACCAAATTCAAGGCTAATCTATTGTGGCAATCCTGTGACCTTTCCCCAGGGCATGCCCCATAAGGCCAAAGCCATTTCAATAAGTCTGTAATTGGACAATTACCTTTTTTCAGCCTGTAAATGCTGACTCAGGGACTTGTCTCCCATTAATCTCGTGTTTACCAAATGGCATGTGTATATTTATTTCATAATGGTCACTATACATGCAGGCAAATGGTCTGTCTACCATTTCTTATGGTTAAAAATGTGCTTCAGCTGACATTTGTTTCAGTCTCTCAGTAACCCAGTGGATTATTGCACTTAAATCCTTTTACTTCTGGAGATGTGGATTCAAATTGTTTGTATGAGTTGACAAGGGAAATGTGTTGGCCTCAAAATATTTCATACCAGATGTTTGTACACAACAACAATCGTCTACATAATTCAGCATGGTTAATAATCTCTGTTCAGAAAAGCAGTTTTAGATACAAAGCAGTAAGACACAGCTCAGATTCTAGCCGAAGCACCACAGTTTCTCACAAGAAGGACAATGGGAGAAAAAAAATAATAGAAAGACATTTTCTGATATAAATATACTTTACTTCAATTAAATTGTATTAGAGGCCCTCAATTTTGCAGGTCTTTTTTCTAGAAAAATTTACATAGAGAAAGGACAGATTTTTACCTGGAGACATTTTTGCTTGACTGTCCCTGTATTTTTTGTGACTTTTGGCTAAAGTGAAGAAAGCACTGTCATCGTAATTGTACAGCCATTAAAATCTCAGAAATTCTCTATTACTAAGTGTGTGGGGGGCACAATTATCAGAAAGACAAAGTAAATATGCATTTTTTGGGAATAACAACAACAAAAAAAAGACACTTCTGATGTGGAGGCATAAGCCCTAAACATAAAAAATCATGTTCTATTTATTTTAAATAGCATCTTGATTTTCTGAGTTAAACAAGTAAAAGGGCCTTCAATTAAACCATTCATTTTGTGGTAACAATCAATAATATTTGAGGTTTAACTACGTTATTTGTTCCTTCAAACAAGTATTTGGATATCTAAATCCTCCAATTATTTACACCTTTAATTGGTTGCCAGTGCAAAATTAGAGGTTACATTTAAAAATGTGGACACAACAAAAAACAGAAAGATGCCAAATAAAGTTATTCTATGCTAAGGTTGTCAAGATAGACTAAAATGGTTATTGTTCAACTGTGACATCAGGGAAACAGCAACCAGCAGTTCCATAGCAGATTAAATCCATTAAGAAGAAATGGTGTCTGAGGAACATGAAAATAAAGTTGACCAGAACAATTTTTGTAAATAGTAGTCAAAATTTTTATTTTCATTCTTTGAACATTTTGCAGACTACTACTTTGTGCATGTGAGAAGATAGTGAGAACCATGTCATTCTAGGCTCTGTGCTAGAAAAGAAATTATAAATACTGAGAAAGTTTGGAAAATGTAGACAACTAAAAATGCAGAAAATATTCGTGGAACTCTTATGTTACTTTCTCCCATTGAGAGTTTAAGAACCTGCCCACTTCCCTGGAATTTACAATCCCATTCTCATTTTACTAAATTTTATTGTCAGGTATGCAAAAGTTGGGGCTTTGTTTTGATTTCTGTTTTCTTGTTGGTGGATTTTTTAAAAATATTTCAACATTTGATAGTGAATATTTTGAGAATAACATCAGCAAAAAGGAAGCATTTTAACATATGTGAAAAAAAAATTTAATTCTCAGTATCAATATGTTATCAATATCTGGTTTCAATTTTATTTTTCATAGTTACTTACTTTTCCCTGCCCACACCACATTTTTTTAGTAAAAGCCTCTTGGTCTGCCAATTTGCTGTCAGGAAATATGTTTTCTGAGTTTGGTTTTAAATGTATACCAAGATTACAAAAAATGTATACCTTTCACTGTGAAAACTTTGTAAATAGTCTGTAGATATGTATCAAATAAGGATATTTATGAACAAGATCAAATGAAAATCAGATTTTTCATAGTTACTTACTTTCCCCTGCCCACACCACATTCTTTTAGTGAAAGCCTCTTGGTCTGCTAATTTGCTGTCAGGAAACATGTTTTCTGACTTTGGTTTTAAATGTATACCAAGATTACAAAAAATGTATATCTTTCACTGTGAAAACCTTGTAAATGGTCTGTAGATATGTATCAAATAAGGATATTTATGAACAAGATCAAATGAAAATCAGCTGTGTGAAATTTCATTTTTAGATGTAGTAGAAGAACTAACAGAAAAATTAAGAAACTCCCTTTTATTTAATTGATTTTGTATACCAAGTCAAGATTGTTAAGAATTATTTAACTATGAAAATTTATATCATGCTTTTGTCTTTTATATTTTAGGCCCTTCTTGTCATAGGGTAAATATGGGAGGAATTGGACAGCTAGACTAACTGAAGATGACAACAGGGGAAAGAACAAAGAAAAAAGTCTGTTGTAATTTAATTTTAAAAGGTACCATCATTTATTTTCAGTTGGCATTCAATTTTCAATACACTCATTTTAAAATGCATTACTGTTTAGTTTTGAATGTTATGGTAATTTGGGAATTGACTTAGCTTTTCTCAGAGTTAGAGATCTGAGGCATATTAATGAACATAAGTTTCAGATGACAAATGGTGCTTGAAGTTTCCATGTCTTTTAATTCATTTTTTATTAGAACATGGATGTTTTTCTGAAATATAGATGGCATTTGCCAGGCAAAATGGTCATCTGATTTCAACATACAATGTGATGCTTCAGTGAAGTTTGAACTTTAGAGTGATTTAAAATTCATTGGTAATAGTGCTATAAAGGCCGTGTTCCCTGGCTCGAAATGCAATAAACTGCAGGATAGTATCCCCTTTGCAGCCACACTGAACCTACAGTCTATTTCATTTAGGGCATATTTTTTTTTTTCTAATTCACTAACCTGTGAATTCCAGCTGTGCTTCATCATGCTTGCATTGTCAGAAGCAGGTGCTGGTGCATAAGGATTTTATTAAGGCAGGGAAAGTGAGTGGCATAAGCAGAATCATATTTGTTTGGAACACACTAGAAATATATTTACCCATTAAAAAGCTTACACATGCAGATTAGAAAGAAATTCCTCAAAAGATAAATTCATTTTGTTACATATTTACAAACCCAAGCTTATGTTTATAATAGCCAATCTGGATCAGTTAACACGAAATGATTGAAAACAAAACATTAAAAAATGAATTTTTCACACTCAATATTTCTTCCTACTAAGCTCATAAAATATTAAAATTAAAAATATTTTTAAGATTCCCAATGCTTCTAGAATGCATAAATAAATGAGATGGTAGAAGGCTTTAACTGACACCACCATTTTTTTTCAAGAAGTACAAACCCAAGTTCTAGTCATTGGCACAAGGTGAAATTCAGTAGTTATATCACCTTTAAAATTGTTTGTCTGTACTGTTGTTCATCAAGTGACATTAAATATAGATGCTTCATTTTTCTACTCTGGATACACAAATTACCTTTTTGCTTAGAGTGCTACACGATGCTCTGTGACTTCTCTGCACTTAAATCTTCTCATGAATCCTGTACTTGCTGGTGCATAACAATAAAAATACTCATCACTCTTTGCTAGAGCTCTAACAGTTTCAGGAAGTGCAACCTTAAATATATGTATCAGGGAGCAGAAAGAACAGAACTGCTCCTCAAGAGCAGATGGCAGGAGCTGAGCAGGATCCTGCTGGGAGTGTCCTCAGCAATGGGATGAGATCTCACAGTCCTGCAGGCAGAGGTGGGTGCTGGTCATGGGCTCCACCAGGAGACACAGACACAGTAGGATTGAAAAGTTAAGAAAACAAACAAACAAACAAACAAATAAACACCAAAAGAACACTATGGGAATTAATTATCCTTGTAATTCCAATGCTGAATCAAGTAAAATAATAAAATGTACTGCAAAGGTAATAGCATACCACTGCCAGAATCCACACTCTTCTGGGGCACCAGCATGGCTATAGCTTGTGTCTTTTTTATCTCAGGGTGCCATTAATTCCTGCACATCAAGAAGATCTCAGAAAGCATCGATGTTTGCCTCTGGGATCATTCCAAAGAAATCCAGCCTGGAGGAAAAGCAGATGGGAGCAGACACAAGGCTGAAGACAGAATGAGGCCAAAGTCCATCCAGGAGACAGGGATGCATACAGCATATATTCAAGTGGTCCAGGAAAAACACACAGGGCCTGGGTCTATACATGGTGCATGCCAGAGGCAGTGGACAAAACAAAACTCAGGCAGTGACTCACATTGCTCCTCCTTGCACTCTCAAAGTATCTTATTTAGCTGATAGACAAACACATTCTAATTTATCACTTATGAAAAATTTGCTCCAAATATTTTTTAATATTTTAAGCCTCTGTTATATCTGTATTAATATTCGAGTGTATCTCTATTTCCCCATCTTTCTGTGAGTTACCTGCTACCATATGAGAACCTTGTTCTTGAAGGCATAAATGGAAAATGGCTCATCAACTCAAATCATTCACTGACAATGAGACAGGAAATTTTAGAATGTTCCAGCATTCCCTTTTCTATTGTTTTACCCAATGACATATATGTACCTTTCAGAAATTGTTTTGTCTCTTTTACTCCTTAAGAAAACATTTTAGAACATTGATGCTTTCTGAGATCTTCTTGATGTGCAGGAATTAATGGCACCCTGAGATAAAAAGCTATAGCCATGTTGGTGCCCAAGAAGAGTGTGGATTCTGGCAGTAGTATGCTATTACCTTTGCAGTACATTTCAGTATTTTACTCGTTTCAGCTTTGGCATTACAAGGATATTTAATGCCTATAGTGTTATTTTGGGGCTTTTTTCTTAACTTTTTAATCCTTCTGATAGCTGTGCAACGAAACCTGAAAACAGACTAACAATAATTTACTTTGTACTGAATCACTGAATACTTGAATAATTGAATACAAAGACCACTGGAAAGCATGAAAACTCTTCCTAGGAGTTGGACAGTGCCTCTTGATATTCAAGGCTGCTAGTTAATTTCAGGCACAAGATGGAAAAGTCTTTTAAAGAAAAGAAAACATTTCCACCCATCAATGTTTATGGAAAAAATTCTCATTAACTAAAGTTGATAGTTTTATATGCACACTGAACAGGAAAAGGAAACTATATATTGCCTGCTCAAATAAAGTCTTTAGTATTATTGATTTGCTGTGAAACAAACTCAGGTGAGTATGAAATTTGTTCAGGACTGCAGCATACAATCAAATTTAATTCTCCTTAATCACTTGTAAATGCTCTGTTGACTCTGATTATTTTGAAGGAATTATTTATGTGAGTTTCCTATATTTGATATCATGAGAAACAAATAAGAAAACTGAAACTTCTCTGTAATAGAGGAGTACTGAGACAAAGATACTGGATAATTACACCTAAAGTGTTTTATAAGATGTCATTGATTTTGCTTTCTTTTACCTAAGTCAATATATAGGTTATTTTATAGCATGGCAGACTATAAAACTTTATAGAGTTGACATCTTACTCTATGCCAAAACAGCAAAGATCTAGGTTTTTTTGTTGTAAAGAGCAGGGCAAGTAGTGAGGTGTCAGCCACAAGTACTCAGCTGAGGTTTTTGAGGTGGTAGACCAAGTTCAAGATCCTTAAGTTTAATGTCTGATAATGCAGAAGGCATCGACCATCCAAGTCAAGAGAATGGCTTTGTCTGCTGGATGTCAGCTTTTCTGCACAATCCAGGGGATCCTCTCTGTGCCCAGCACAGACTACAGCTGTAGAGGCATCTGTGCATTCAAAGCTACAGGTTGTGATGCCAACCTTACCTGCATGAGTCATGAATATCTGCCAATTATTTTCTAGAATTGCCTTTCTAGACACTTAACTCTCTTTACAGAAAAATGCCTCAGCAAGAAGATACAGGCTATACTGTAAACAAATAGAGGTGAGGTGCTCTACCCCTGCTTTCAAATTATTGCTGAGAAAAATCAAGATCCAAGAGAAAAGCAAGCTAGAAAAATTTGTACTTTTAACTCTTGCAGCCAAGAGAAAAACATTTTTACACACAGAACCTTACTATCTGCAAAAAAGGGGCACAGCATTCATACCCAGTCGAAGAATTTATTTTTAGTTTCATTAATGGTTTAACAATCTAATTGACAAACAAAAAAAGCTCTTTTCTTATCAGTCCAACTCCAATAATATTTCTACTCTAAATTGTGTCATTGTACAAAAAAACCTCATCCACAGCTACAACTGTCACACTTTCAAATACTATCTTCTCTGAAACTGCACTCACCACTCCAAAGGTTTTCTTGGCCCTAAAATTTACACTCAAGCTTCACTGAACAATTGTGTGCATGGGAATGGGGATGGGGGTAGATGTATTTTAGAGAATCATCATTGTCGTGAGTTCTTTGATACAAGGAATATAATATTCCTGGTGAAGGTTTCTGCCTCAGTCTCCCTGTTCACTTGTTCTTCCTTTTGCTTCCCTGGAAGGTTTTAACTAATTGGCTAAATATGTATTATTTGTCAGCAAGCCCTCTAGTGGGCTTCACCTTTGGACGTAAAATTTCTAAAAAGGTAATACTAGTATACATATCATCTAAATTAGTTTCGAGTTTTAAAATCCGGAAGTTTTTATTCCCAAACTATTTGGTCAGTTGTGTATGTTACACCTCTTTTTATGTTATAGCTGTAGAAAATGCAAATAATATCTATTCTGCCAAACTTCTATGTCCTTTACCTTCAAACTAGACATTCAAGAACATACTTAAACCATAGATCAAGAAGTACATGAGCCTAATTAGAATCTAATGGTAGAATTCATCTAAGAACAAACTGAGCTTTACAGTGAAAGGAGTACAAAATACCCTCTCAAACACTTCTAATGCTCATTAATTTTCACATTAACAAAAGCATTGTTTTCCAAAGTACAACAATTCACAAACCAAAAACAAACCAAAAACAAAACAAACAAAACAAAACCCAACATCTAAAACAAACAAACAAAAAAACCCGAGGAAGCAATATTAAGAAAAATTGAAGTAATTTTGCTATGAGTTTTCAGATAAATATATATTTTAAAATTTCCCTATAGCAAGATTCCTAAATGTTAGTGCTTTAAGTTTAATGTACTAGTGAATGTAGAAGCCTTGTTTAATACTAGGACTACATGAGCTTTAAAATCTTGTTGCATACTTATTTTGGTTGTAAAACTAAAATTTCACAGCTCTTCTTGAAAATGTCATTATGTGAATTCAAGTACTTTATACATCCTTAGATATCTTCTTCATGATCACAAACTTAGTAGAATATATTTTTGCCTTATTACAGCATAGCAGGAATGCAAAAAGGTGCTACTCAAAGATACTCTGTGCTGCTTTGCACTTAGAAAGCTCTTGAATTACCAGTGGGATTAGTCGAGACAAGAGGGAGTTTTGTAAAAGATATTTATTCCAAACACCTACATGGAATGGCCATATGAAATTTTCCCCATAAGAACAACATAACTGATTGAAACCAATTATCTGTTTGTTCTAGTATCATTCTTCAGAGGTAGCCAAAGTAGTTGTACAGAGAATAATATGAGTAAATATAGAGATATTTATTCTTTATGTCCTATAATAATTTAATTTATTGCCTCTTCTTTTTGTATTGTGAATAATTACTCCCTGTGTTACCTCTCATCACAGACTATTATATTCCTCTCAAGCTGTTTCTTTTCCAGGTTGAATAGTCACTATCCCACTGTTAAAATAACTTCAGTGATTGCCATTATTGCTATCTGTATCTTTTCTAATTGTACTTCATGACTTCTGACATTGAACAACCAGAATTTTACTGTATTAAAAATCATATGTAGAACAAAATATTAAATCGCAAATATTTGTTTCCTAGTCCTTTCCTACCACCTCACAGGGTTCAGATTGTTACTTGTTAGGAGGATTTTTTATCACTGCTGAGATTTTGTTTCCATAAAATGATCTAATATTACCCCAAATGCTGAACTGAGTCTTCTGAATTTTAATGTTACTCTGAACAAACTTCTAAATAATGAACTGCAATATTTTCAGATACAAGTATTTCTATGTAAATCTTCTGTGTTCAGTTATCCATTCACTGTATTTGAAAATTATCTACTTTTGTTGCTTTGTGGATTTGTGAATACACGAATAAATGTGATTTAAAATATTGTGATTTATTTTTAAGGGCCCAGGATGTGATTCTCCTGGGCCTCAAAATCTCTTTTGACCAAAATTATACCCACTCTAGAAATACCACCAACATGATTATGAAGTGGTTTAACTCAGACAAAATTCACATTTATATTGAAACTCTTGAGAGAACAATTCAAAAGGCTTTCATTTGCACAAGTTTTCTGTTGCTAGAATATGGAGAGTTGTGTGAAAATATACAGGCTTATAGGCTAGGCAACTCACATCCAGAGTTGCATGACTAGAGCACAATCTCTTCTTGGCTATGGATTGTAATACTTGTTAGTTCCCCTTCACAATTAGCAGGAGTTATAGTTTAGAATCAAATTAAAATGAGTTGTAATTTAGGATTAAATTTGTGGGGCTGTCATGCCGATGAGGAACTGTGTCATAAAACTCCACACAGTGACTAACTGTGTATCACAAAAGCTCCACACATTAAAAAATGGATTAATTAAATAGTTTTTTGTTGCTTCAAGTAAGCAAAATTCTCCTAGAACATTTTATTCCATCATGATGCAAAAGATTGGTGATATAGAGAAACAGAATTTTTCATGAATTTGATTTAGGTGTCCAAACTCCACAGAAAAAAACCCCAAACCTCTGCAGTAGTGTGGCTGCAATGCAATAAAGAAACAAAATCTTAAGCCTCCAACATGGTACATTGGTCCATTTACTCAAAACATCTGATGAGAAAAGAAGAGACATATCACAGCCCTTTGTTTTTTGAACTTGTAATGTCTTACTCCTAAACAAAGAATTTTTTTGGTTTTCTAGTTTCTCAGAAACTAGAAATCAGATTATATCAGATTATATCATTGCTCAGTGCAGCTATGAGACATGATAGATATGCAAACATGATTTTATTCTTTTTCCGGAGTGACTGTAGACACCCGTCTACAACACCCATAACTTTCAAGAGCTCTTTCCTTTTCCTCCCTCTGGTTACTTTCCCACCTATAACTGTCCCTAAACATCTGTCCTGAGCTACCAGCAGAACTCAAGTGCAATAGCAAAGCACTCAATTCAATGTTCATGCCTTATAGAAGAAGGATCCTATGAAAGAATACAAGATGTCAAAGCAAACACTTCCTTAATACAGTAACTACATAACCATATAATGAAGGATCAGAAATTATGTGATCATTTTAGCCTTTTTGTAATATTCAGTAATAAAAGGTTCATTTTAATTTATTCTGACTGAAAAAATGGCACATTACATGTGGAAATACTGTGAAAATCATGTTTAAATTGAATGAAATTCAGCCTCACAGTTTTGTAGAATTACAGCTTGGCTTTTGATTTGCCCTAAGGCACTTCTGTTGTATCTCATATTTGAAATCAGTTGCTGCTAATTCCTTGATTTGTACTACACAGTCACCGCTTTGGATGATTAAAAATCTTTTCTGTTGGAGTATTTACTTTTTTTCCATTAGGCAGTGTTAAAGGAAATAGGAGACTGGTTTTTTGGGAATGAAGACCTGAGGGGAATGTTCTGAATTTCTGAGAAACCTTTAGATCTTTGGGGATGGCAGGAAGGGGAAGTTTCTGTTCCTTTTGTTGTTTTGATTTAAATTCTCTAGAGATTTTCTTTGTGAAAGCATAATATCTAATGAAGATTTTTTAATTTTTCAAGTGCAGTTCTTTAATAAAACAGATGCAATAACTAAACAAATTTACTCAAAATTCAGAAAGAATGATCAATCACTGATTTTCAAAGCAGGAAAACAGAATTTAAGGCTCTGACATACGCCAAAGATTTTAAGTTCAGCAATTAGAGCTGAGATTCTGTACAGAACCTCTTAGAGAAGTCATGTTCTGTGATCAGTCCCACTCAGCACAACAGCTGCTCTCTCACAGGGTTTTATGACACCTTAGCTGCTCTTTAGATATCACATACAACAGGCAGGGTAGACCTCAGAGGAAGATGGTATAATCTCAAAGTACATGGGTGCACTATGTTTAGCTCATTAACTGAAACTGTATCTAGACTGTGGACCTCTTGCTCTGTCAGTTGCAATGTCAGTCACCCTGATCAGAGCCCTGAATGCAACACATTGCAACTCCCATTGGACCTCTTCTCCCAATTTCCTTCCTGTGGAAACCACGGTGTGAGGAAGACAAGCAAAAGAAACTACCTGTACCATGCTCAATATACATCTGGGAGAAGCATGTCACTGATGACTGGGAGAGTCATCTCATGTCACAATAGGACAAGAAACAAAGATGCTTGACTCCAGTCAGCAGGTAGAAGAGAATCAGAAGGCTTTATTGTCTAGTTCTTGACACCTTTTATAAGGTGTTCCAATACAGACTAACATTGGTGAATAGGAACAACACTTCACCAACCTCATTAGTTAAACTAAAGAAATGACAAAACACCATCTGCTGAAGGTTGTTTTGAGAAACTGCTGGCTGTTTGCCAAAATTGTTTTGAGAGAAGTTAGTTGCTGATGGTTTTTCCCTTGAGAAAAACCAGGAACTGCCCAGCAGGAAAAAGCCTCTTAGAAAATCATGTCCACAATCCCAGACTGAGTCATTTGGACATAGCTTTAGAGAGCCCTGAATGCAACACATTGCAACTCCCATAGGATCTCTTCTCCTGGTTTCCTTCCTATGGAAACCACGGTATGAGGAAGGAAGAGGAGCAAAAGAAACTACCTGTACCATGTTCTACAGTGAGTCAATGTACATCTGGGAGACGCATGTCACTGAAGAGTGGGAGAGTCATCCCAGACTGAATCATTTGGACACAGCCTCAGAGAGCTGTAGTGGTGTGTTTTTAGTTTTATCAGTTCTATGTATTTATTTGTTTTATGCCTTTATTCTGTTTGTATAATTTATAATGGTTTGTTCCATCTACCCCTCTGTAAAGTCCCGCCTTTCACTTGGTTTCTGCTTGCATNCCCCCAATCCATGGATTGGTCCCTCACTGTACCCTTTCCCTTGCTCCTCCCCTGAATTTAAGGAACTGCACTGAGAGGATCTCTGCTCTGACTGGCAGGCTCTCTGGTGGTTGGGTGGTCCCATGTGGATCCCAATAAACCCCAGTTGCTGTTCTTCCCTCAGAGTCCTTCCTTTTATTCCTTGTCATTGTTCACGTTCCAGCAGCAGAAGCAATGGCAAGAACCCACAAGATTGGAAAGGATACTGGACCGTACTTTCTGCTACAGCCAGGGTGTCAGGGCTAGCCCGGTGAGGAAGGAGGGACACCCTAACAGCATTAGAGAGCCCTGAACAGCAGCCTGAGTGACAGCACATTCCTGTCACCACTGACAAGGTTCAGTGTTTCATATATGTCCACATTGCTTCCTGTTGCTCCCAAAACTCCATCACTTTTACCTTGTGTCCTACCATATGTGTTGTGAAATAGCCCCTGGGAGCAGTTTCATAAATAAAATTTTCAATTCTTTCTCCAGAAAATCTTGTGACCAGAAGCTGGGAGACAATTACTAAAGACATTGCAAGCACAAGGCAATAAAGTATTTTGCTTCAGTTTCCTGCAAACATAGCCATTTTTGTGACTGTAGATTATATTTCTCTGCATCTAAACAATGCAGATACCCTAAGTACACAACGTTCATCCACAGAAAGGAAAAACAACTGACCTAATTCCTTTACAATAGTATATAAGGAAATATGAACCTAGGGATCTCCTGTTAGAAGTATTTCTGCTGACATAAATGCAATTGCCTTCTAGTGTCACTTCTTTTCCCCTTTGGATAAGAATAAGCAGCTTTCCAGTATGATAGTAGTGAACAGTATGGAACAGTATATTTGTCTGATAACAACAATAGGTTAATTCTATTTCAGAGTTTGTATCCTATATAATTTTTTTCCAAGAGCAAACTTAAGCCTTCTGTTAATGATCATATCTTTTTAGTCACTAGACCATTGGCCAGTGTTTTTGCCACAAGGATGGGGAGGCTGATAAGAACCACTCAGGAAAAAAAAACAAAAAGAGTTTAGAAAAGTTTGTAAGAAGACAAAAAAGATTTTTTGTATTCTGTATTTTTTTAGACAGGGCTTTCTATTCTCCAGTTGCCTGCTGAGACTTGTTTGAAGTGTTATCTGTCCCCTACCCCTGGACAATAATAAAGCCATATTAAAAAATGTGCCCATTGGAAAGGGGAAAGACTTCCTGAGTATACACCATCAGAAATACGTAGCTATGAACACTGTGACAGTTGCCCCCTGCACACACCCTACATGTGCTTCATGGGCTCCAAAGTTCTGCTTATCATTGATAGAGTGCCTTATTCACATGCTCTGCTGGAATATAAATAAGGTTTCTTGGGTTGAAAGAAAAGATTAATATGCAATACCTAAACAACACCAAAATCCCAGCTTATAGAAAATAACCTGCTATGCTAGTTGGGTGGAACACAAATTGAATTTCTGAGTAAATGCCTGTTGTTTGAGGAGAGACAAGTCAAATTGTCAAGAGCACAAAGGGTTAAATCACAGTGACTGAAAGCACTGCTCATGGCAACACATATTATGAAAGATACCAAGCTTCAGTACCTAAAAGGAAGATGAAAGTGAAAGAAACTGCTTAAAAGATAGGTAATTAAATACATTTAAGATTTTCTTTTAATGTTGTATTATACTGATTTGCTTTGAGCATGTAAAGAAAATTTTAGTAAGATTTAAAGAAAAAAGCTTTTCCCAAATTCTTTTTTCTTATTCAAATACTGATCAGAGTAAAGTTATAAAATTTTCTTGCTATTGTTAAAAATATGATAACTTTAGAACTCTTCCAGCTCTTACACATTTTTGGAAGTGGAAACTTGTAGTTTCAAGATTAAAGCTATAATGATAGTCTTCTATAAATGCAGTGAGCAAAACAAAGGAAGAGAAGATGCTTACTGCAAGTCAGAACTGTTATGAAGTAGAACTCTGGTTGAAATAACATGTGGTTTTCTCTTAAAAAAACCACACTGGTTCCTTCATCATTGCAGTTCCTGAAATCAAAGCTCTAGAAGAATCCCAGGAGACATACACACTCTAGCAGTCTGTTAAAATCCTTTATTGAGCCTTGATCAGCTCTTACACAGACTTAGTTTTCTTATTGCACTTCTTGTTCTTCTATTCATATCTCTTGACATTTGGTGAATAAAATGCTTTATAAAGAAAAAGTTACTTGTTCCTGTTGCAATCCAAAACCAACCAACAAAACAAACAAAAAAAAGCCTCCCACAAAAACCTCCATCCAGCTGCTCCAATCTGTAAGTCAGAATAAATAAAATACTTGAGCATCTTTATATTCATTACTTCACTTTTTTGGTGTCTTCTCTTCCATCTTATAGACCCTACAGAAGTACTCAAAGTGTAGATTTGAGCATGAAGGTTCACTGTGTTGGGATTATCCAGAAGAATGGACTAGAGCTGTGTGAGAAGCACAGCAATATAGCTGAAATCATTCTCATTTCTGAAGGCCATGCACCTGAAGCATAGTTGATAAAAACTTTTCCACATCCTAAAATTTGACAGCTTTACAGAGAATCTTTATACCTATGCATAATTGCTGTAGCACTTGAGGACCCCTGAGAAAGGTTCTCTGACAGAGATGCTGGGCTTAAGTAATGTACTAATAGAGTAATTGGAATTACTTTTTGCTCAAGATGTAAGAAGTACTCATACTTAGTGCTTGCCCCATGTTTCAGAGAAAAGGAGTCATGGCCTGAGAGGGAGAATAAGGAAGCTTGTTTGTATCTGTGTTGTCTGATAATCAGTCAGAACTCTAACTTTTAGATCAGCTCTTGAGAGTAAATGTAGAGAGCAGAGTTACCGAGACACCATGTTAGGAAGCTATGAAACCATAAAAAATTCTTGTTTTGTCTCTTCACTGTGGAGTGGATCCTACAAACTTCATTGAACAGTGACCTAGTTTTTTATAAACATAGTGGAGAGGTGCCTTAAGGGTAAGGTATTATAGCCTGGGGCCTCTCGAGCTGGTAAAAGTCCCTTATGCTACATACTTACAGATTGTTAGAGCATTCTTTGTATCATCAGAGTAGTTTCTTATCCAGATATATTTTCATATTAAAAAAAAAAAAAAATACTCACAGTGTTGGCATTAGCAGTGCTCAAAACCAGAATTCTATCATTTTCCAGAAATAAAAGGTCATGCTCAAATTGAAGTAGCAAAGGATAGCACACTTGGAATAACTTCTAGACTGTTGGCTATTTTTTTCTAAATGTTTTCTTTATTTTTTCTTTAATGTTCAGTGTGTCTTTGTGGTTTGCTGTAAAGAAACAATAACAACATTTTTCTCAACATTACATATTGTTTCTGCAGCTTTTCCTCACAATACATGGCACATTTGTTTGCAAGGAAATATATGAGAATGGTCACTACAGTGAATAACGTGGTCACAGAATAGGTTTTATTCACATCCATTTATGTATATCAGTTCTATGTGTAGCATTTTCCATTTTCTACCAATATTGCTGACATTTCTGTCTTTTTTATGTTGTCCTGTCTGAGGCAAAACTGGGAAGTATGAGTATAAATTCCACCTTTGCAAAATTCTGACAAATATCTTGAGTCTTTAACTTGCATATATGTGGATAATGCACCAGGCCAGTGGCTGTTCTGGATGGAGTAATCAGTCTGCTGGAGCTGTTCCAATTGCATAGGATCAGCTACACTAGAAGAGACTTGCACTGGTCCAAGACTGTTGGCAAACATTCTGAGTCATGGGAAAACAGAGGTGTGAACAAGTCTTTTTTACACCCTCATGGCAGCTTCAACTTTTATCACAGCTGCCATTAAAAGAAGAGGTGTTTATTTATGTGGAGTAATTTGTCTTGTGCAGGACAGATTGACAGTTTTACACCAGAACACTTGCTGTACTCATATAGAAGTCAACAGTTATGGGCTTAAAATGAGTGATCTGAGAAAAAAATATATATTTTTAAAGCTAAATTTCTATACCTTAGAGTTTTAAAATGTTATATTGTGCCTAAAAACTGTGGGAAAACTAAAACATTGGCTAAACTGATAAATTATTTTTAAAGTTTCTGTTTTGTTAATTAGCATTTTGCAATGGCTTTAAACTGAAAAATTCTCAGTCAGTTCTACAGTAGAATTACTGCCCTTAATAACAGCAATATGTTTTCTCACTTACCTTCCTGACATTCAGTTTATATTGTAGGTTGGTGCTACTTCTGTAGTTTTAAAATAACATTGTCTAGCTCTTTTACAGCAGATGTGCAGCATTTTGTCCTGATTTGGAAAAACAGGTGTCTCCTAAGGAAGGCAGGTGCCTCCCTTGAAGATGTAAACCCATTCCCTCTAAATTATTATAATTTTGAAATTAAGGGGCTCTCAGGCAAAGATATGGGAATAGGAAAATTAAAATAAAAATGTAGTAGTACAAAAAAAGCAAACAAATAAAACAAAAACACTGACAGGGTCAAAATACAACCTGACACCCCGTTGGGTTAGGGTGTTGGTAGCAGTCCAATTAGGTCCTCCTGGAGTGACAGATGTGGTTCCGTTGGAGCAGAGATGATCCTGTAGAAGGGTGTAGTTTTCCTCCAAAAGTCTGGTGGTGGTGAGAGGGGTCCAGTTTTCCTCTGGAAATCCAGGGGGAAAACAGGCTGCCTTGGTGCTCTGACTCGCAGAATTTTATCCAGGTAAGAACACTTGGCTCCTCTCCCTGGATGGAGCATCTCACAATGGGATGATGTAATTTTATCACGCATGCAGTGAGACTCAATGGGCCATTAACAGAAGATATCCCCCCTGGAGGGAGGATGGGTCTTGAAAGAGTTAAAGAACACTGCCCCACCTGGTTTTTACAGCTGGCCCATTAACAGAAGTTATGAGGACTGGAAGAGATAAAGAAACACTGCCCCACCTGGTTTTAACCTAAGACACTGTTATATAAAGACTTATTCTAACACATGAAAATGTGCATGTCCTCAGTTCACTGTGATCAGGGCTGATAGAAAACAGATCTAATCCTTAAATCTTATAACCACATTATAGTGCCACAGTAGCTAAGTTATTATACCTTGACATGCAGGTCAGTTTGGGAGAAGAATTATATTTTCTATAACATCTTGTTATTTCAAACCATAGCAGGAGAACGTGCATCAGTTTTAGGNATAGTGCCACAGTAGCTAAGTTATTATACCTTGACATGCAGGTCAGTTGGGAGAAGAATTATATTTTCTATAATATCTTGTTAATTCAAACCATCAGCAGGAGAACGTGCATCAGTTTTAGACGGCGAACAAGTTTCCACCATAACTCCGAATTTTAAAGAATTTGCATTCATGGAAGGAAATATTCTCATTTTAGACTATTTTCTAAGGTTTTCTCTCTTCAAAAAGAGTTTTTTTCAACTATTATCAAGCCAAACCCTTTTGACCTGCTTTACTTCACCTATAATTTAAAAAGAAGAGAAATCAACAGTCCTCTGTAAATTTTACAGCTATTTCCTACTTTAAAATTAATTCTAACCAAAGTAACTGCACTTTAAGCTTACAAAATGAGATAGACATAATTTTGTCAGAGTAATGAGATCCTGGGATGAAATTTACCATTCTTGGTCTCTACAAACAGATAATTTCGGATTTTTTAGAGTAAAATCCAGTTATCTGTTCAAAGAGGCCTTTGGTGGTGATGCTGTGAAATAATATAAACTTCTCTTTAGAAAGGCTGTAACAACAAGTACCCAAAGTTTCCATTGCGTATCAATACTTCTACTTATTAAAATTTTTTTTTGAAAATTACAGTCTTTTGCAAAAGGCTTTTTGAGCATAAGTAGTAGAAAAAAAACCTATTTTGTTGTTGATGTAAGGGTGTTTAATATGCAGTACATCCCATATGCACAGTCTAAATTATAGAGAACAACCATGGCCAGAATAGTCATCTTACTACTCTTCTGTTGCAGTGTAACATCCAAAAATTAAGCACCTCATCCCAGCGAGATGGTCTGGGGCAATGATGGTCCTATGCAACCCAAGAGGTGAGAGGAAGAAATCAAGTTCAGATCTCTGCAAGTACATGGAGAACAATGCTGCCTGTCCCTCTGCCATGAGCTTTCCAGTCAGAATCTCCAGCTCAGGTTTGCATCTGGGCAGGGCTGGCATCCAGCCAAGTGATCCTTTGTTACAGAAACAGAATTTTATCTTAACTTTCCTGAAACACCAGAACTCCAGCAGGCAAGGTGCCTTGAAAGCAAATGGGTTCAGGGCACTGAGTCTCCTTCTTTTCTATCTTTTCTCATCAGAAACAAGTGCAGCACTAATTAAAGCTCCCATTTTCTATGGCAGAATTGATTTTGATCTGGCCTTGAAGATCCAGATCCTCAAAGTCAGAATTAATTTCTGCCTCTATGGAATTTTCTGGGGCTGACACATACATTTTCTCTATGCCATGGTGTTCATTGTGACAAGGGAATGCACACTCCAAAACGGGTCTTGCAGTTCTGGAGCAAGATTATGGATTTCTTGATAATCTTGAGACCTGGATTTCTTGATGATTTTTTTCATTTATATAGGCACCCATGCTACATATGAAGAATTATTTCAGATGCATCTTTAGAATTTTTTCCTGGCAAAAGAGTTTCTAATCATCACCATAGACTTCTAGCAGCAGTATTCCTTTGGCTGCTGGTGTATTGCTAGGATTGTCTCTAGTATCAGCCAAAGCTGAAGTAACCTTGTACCAAGAATAAAACTGGCAACAAGAGGGAAAACAGGCCAGATGCTTTGATTCATCAGTTGTACCAATTTGTCTTTATCTTATGTAAGTAAGTCCCCAAACCTTGTAAAATTATGGGCTCCCTTTCATAGGCAAAATCCCCACAACTTAGATTCTAAAGTCACAGAAGTGTTTCTGTGAGACTACACCCCAAAAAAATGTTTCAGGTACACAAGAGGGTTAGGTGAGAACCCTGTAAGGAAGCTAACAGAAGAGTGAGACACACTCTGTCCAGATAAATCCTGGGGGTGATCCTGCTGTAATTATGAGTTTCTCTGCTAACAGATGTTCACATTCAGAATCTGCCTGACTGTGGGTAATAGAAGAGATTAACACTTGCCAACCAGTGACCTTGTGTTTTATATGGCTTTCCAAAATCTACCAGCCTTGGAACAATCAATAGCAGTACTAAATAGGACAAAAAATTGAAAACTGGATGAGCGTTTCCAGAGATGCAAGCTATATCCATTAAATTTTAATTAAGTGAAAACTATTTAAGAGCTAGAGACTTCTTGTCTCTTTTTTATTTTTTTTTCCACAGGTAGCTTAGACATGGGCAATTACTTTTCTATTTTTGAAAAGAATCCTGATCTCATGACAAAGTTTTCCCAAGTTCATTTATCTTGGTTGTTGACCTGATTGGCACGGCACACAGTTTGAGACAAGTTAACAGAAAAATTGAAGCAAATTCACTGGAGCTTATTTCAAGTTTGATTGGCAGTGACATTTGCTTTTAGAGGAGAAATAAGAAAAGTTCAAATGAAAATGTGTTTGTTTTTATACAGAAAAAATATACTGATTTTTTTTTTTCCAATAACAATCTAAGTATCTTTTAAGGTGCACAAGGTCATAGTTTATAGCCTTAAAAAGTGTGGCTAACAGGCAATAGGGAACAGAGCACAATTTAAATGATTAAAGATCAAGCTTGGTGAAAGAGGGTAAGAAGAGCTGGGCTAAGAGTCTAAAACCAACATGGGCTGTTGGGAGAATGCTTTTTTTTTTATGGTTACCTAGAAGTAATTAGGCAGGAAAAATATTTTTATCTGTCTTTTCATTAGTTACTAAAAAAATATGTTGGAATTCTTTGTAGGTGAAAGACAAGTCTAGTGGCTGCTATGTAATTCCTTGTGCATCTTGGGTTGATTTCCAGTACACTCAATTATTAGGATAGATTTATATATTAGTTGATCAAAGGAGTGCTCTTAAATGAAGCAAAGAGTACAGACTGAAATTAAGGAGGGTCTAGAAAATAAATTTTGTGAGGAACAGGTGACAAAACTGGGTTTGTTTAGTCTGGAGAAGGGGAGGCTCAGGGGGACGTTATTGCTCTCTACAACTGCGTGATATGAGATTTTAGTGGGGGGTGAGGGGAGTCAGTCTCTTCTGCCATGGCTCAACTGAAAGGACAAGAGAAAATGTCTATAAATTGCACCAGGGGAGGTCCAGATTACATATTAGAAAAAAAAAAAATCTCAGAAAGGGTCATTAGGCTTTGGAGTAAGTTGTTCAGGTAGATGGTAGGGTCACCATCCCTGGGAGTGCTCAAGAGGTGTACAGATGTGGCCCCTGGGGATATGGGGTGATTGTGGTGGTGCTGATGGTGCTGTAGGGTGCTTAAAGGTTGGGCTCTATGATTGTGAAGGTTTCTTCCCAAGAGGATTCTGTGATTCTGTGATTGATTCTGTGATTGATTCTGTGATTCTGTAAAAAAGAAAAGAGACCAATTAGAGATCTGAACTTGTACTTTAGTAAATATTCCAGTTTTAACTCACTAATAACTTGAATTTTAGGATCTTCACTCCACTACAAACTCAGCTCATTGTGTTATGCATCCTTTGGATGGATGGCTTAGCATGCAGGATGGCTGACTGGCCCTTACAGAAGTCTTCAGCCTGAATATAAATGTGATGGCAAAAGAGAAGCCTCACACTTGCCTGGTTTCTGTCAAACCCCAGTGATTCTGCTTCATATACTGAATATACATCGATCCTTTCCTAGAAACGAATTCCTTAGCACTGGAAACATGCCAGTAATCTGGCACATGTAACCTTCTGTATCTACATGGAAATTCTTTCCTGTATGCTTTAGTCAATGAAATGTTTAGTAGCACTGACCCAAAGCAAATTATAGTTGTTTCTAACATGCAGGCAAGATAGATTCACTCAAACTTCATTAAAGTTTTCAATTCTACCCTGAAGGAAAATATCAAACATGGCTTAAGTCAATTAAATAGATTCCTGGTATGACATGATTTTAATATATAAGAGTATCTCAAATATCTCAAAAAGAAAGAGACTCAAAGCATGTGTAGCAAAGCTTCAGGATCAAGACTGAGATTTATTAGTCATCCTTCAATACCTTGAGACCAATTCAATTTGTCAGAGCTGGATATCATTGCCATTTTCCACAGAATCCTGGGTTTTAAATCAAGGCCAACATAGCATCTAACCTTGGAGTGCAAAAGAATTTATAGTATTGCTGGAAGGGCCATGTCTCACAGGGATTTAAATCTTTTGAATAATCCATTCCAATTTTTTTCCCCCTAGAGGTGTAAAAGAGGACAGCTGCTACTGTGTTTAACAGATTAAGCAATAAAATCACATGTGCAGCAAGAGTGATCCACACAGCAGAATTATTATATGTATCTTCAAAATTTATCCTAAATTAGTATTTTACACTAAGAGAATCCTGTGTGGTCTTCTAATCTGTTATTTTTTGATTTACGTTCATTCTCTGCCATGTTTTAATTTGCTTTTCTTGTGTGTGGAGGCTTTGGGAAGAATACTATTAATTTTGAATTAAAACTTTTAGGGCAGAAATTACAGAATGACACATTATATATACCACAGTGATTTATATGGAGTACATAAATTTCGTGTGTGTGTGGGAGTGTTTGCATGTATTTCATACACACACATGCATCTTTCAGGATGGTGCAAGTAGACACTTAAGAGTTGTGTTTCAGTTGTTTACATTTCAGTCAAAATGCAACCAACAAAGCTGAAATTTTTCATGGCCTCTGAGGCTCACATGTTTTGGGGGGTTTTTTAGCAAAAATTAGTTAAACTCTATCTGAAAACAAAGTAAAAAAGACTAGTATACAGGGATTTTTTATACTACAAATTTCTGACAGTCCATCTTTGATGGGCTCAAACACTACAAATCCCTGAAGAATTTTGGAGTTCACTGAAGATGTGTCTTTTGGCATCTTATGAATATCTGCCTACATTTGGGTAAAATAACAATCTTTCAAAGCAATATTGTTTGTAAATGCTCATTGAAAACCTTTTCTTAGCTGGAATTCTTGATTTTTCCATGTGCTACCCTAATGCTGCACGAGACTTCCCTTTCCTCTCAGCTCAGAGCCCCTGCAGCTGGTGTCAAATCCTGGTGCTTGATCTAAAAAGCACTGCCTGTAAGATTGTGCTTTAAACATTGTTGGTGCCATTCCTGCCACATCCAAATCTTGCAAAGCATCTGTAAAAACCTACCTGGGGAAAGTGGGATTGAGAAATCAGCTGTGCCAGGATTGAGAGGGGCTGCTCTTCAGGGAGGGAAAGGAGGCAAAGGAGCAGGGGGAGTGCTGGCCATTTGAGGAAGAGGAGGGTGGGAGTGAAAGGTGAGAAGTGAGGCTTGGAGTGTCTGAAGAGCTGGGTGAGTAGAAGAGGGTGAGGATGTGGGAAAGGGGTTGGTTGTTCAGGAGCTGCAGTGAGAAGCTGAGGAGGAGGTTTGGACAAGAGCCATGGTGGGTGAGACATAAATTAGATAAGCACAGGAGGAGAGGAGATGGATAACAGGTCGAAGTCTGTCAGAGGCCAGGATTTGGACAAGAGAGCAGAGCCAAAAGCTGAAGAGAGGCATAAGGAGAGATTGGACCTACACAGGTGAGACGTACAGCTGGCAGTAGATCAGAGAAAGTTAAATGTGGCTGAAACTGAAATTCTTTCTCTTTCTGTATCCTATACAATGCAATGCATAAAACCATCTAGAGATACCTGTGTTAGTTATCACTGATGTATGAGAGAATTCCATTAAAAAAGAGCAGCTGTAGGCTTTGTCTTCTGTGTTTCTCACACAAGGCAAACATTACATTTCTACATGTACTTAGGGTGTGAACATCTCCTAAATATTTTACATGCTTCTTCAGGAGGAACTGATAGTTAAGTACAAAAAATTAAGTAATTAGGTTTTTCTCCTAATCTTTGAATAAAGAATTACAGAAGAAAAGTACTATCCTCTTAGCTGAATCACAAATCAAAATAGTCTAGATGATACTTTAGATGGAGAATATACACATTAATCAGGTGGAATTTAGAGAACAGTGATTAATATTTAGCTTGAAATGCTGTAATTTTTTAGTCACTTTCCTATTTGTTCATTCAATGAAGTTATCTAAACTATGGATTATTAGGAATAAAGCAAAGGACTACATATTAAGAAAAAAATAAACAAATAAGAAAAATTTCGTTGTTGAGTTGGGTTTTTTACTGTTTATGCTGGCAATTGCGCTGATGGAATAGGTGCTTGTTCTTAATTAATCTCTTTTTATTCTCAAGAATTAAGGTTTCTGAAGACTAGACACAGCAGAATTTCATTTAAGCAAATTTCATTAGTCATGTTAGTCAACTAAAATAAACAATGTTAATATTTAAAATTATACCTACTTTGAGCTTGACTAAAGAGAGTATGGCTTACTTTTTCACAAGCTTATAGGGTTCCCCACATCAGACAATTAGATTGCTAATGAAAATGAAATATTATTTTCAGGCAAAAGCAAAATATTTTAAAAGAGAGAAATAAAATGCTACTAATGTCAAAAGACATAGTTATAATTTCTATTTATTTATTTATTTTCCATTATTGCAAAGGAAGGCGAAAGGATGTAATCTTGGATCACACAAAACAATGTAAACTCTCCAGATCCTCCAAGATTCATAAACTGGAAGGCTGGAATTATTCTGAAGGCTGAAGAATTCATTCCTGTTCTTTCCATGCTTAGTCTGGAATAGAAAAAGCAAGCCATATCCATTCCCCAGCATCTTTGGCAATGCAGTGATGACCATGCTATTGAAATCTAAATAAACTTAAAACTGTCCTGAGATTCATCATTTCCTTGGAGTCAAACAGACCCTAAGTAGCTTTCCCACATTTCAAAATATACTCATTCATTCATTTATTCATAATTTATTTCTCCGTAATATTTAGTTAAATCTGCATTTATTAAATTGAATAGGACTACTGCATAGATAGCAACAGCTGAAAAGCCACACCAAACTGAACACAACAGAGGTGAAGTCTCAGATATTAAACACCAAATAGATGCAGGCACCAAAGGCAGTCAATGTTCTCAATTTCCAAGTGTGTTAAGAGCAGCATGAGAAAACACTTAGAGCAAGATAAGAGTGCTTCACAGCATCGGGGGTGCTGATTGGCTGGTGATTTGTAAGGCTGAATTGCATGGCAATCTAAATGCATTTTGATTGTAACACAACTTCGAAATTGCTAAGACTTTAAACACTACTGATTATTCTAAATTATTAAATGAGCTAGAAGAAAATTACCTATGAAGCCAAAATAAGCCTTGATGATTTATATTAGTGGTAACAAAAACATGTTGATATTAGTACGACTGAGGAATGAACAAGTACTTTGCTGCTGGGACTGGAATTCATGAGAATGCGCAGATGTAAGAGTTTTTCGTGTTTCCCAGAATATATAGGTATTTCTACATTTAATTTTCCACTGTGGAAGAAAGATTGGGAATACTCACATCCTGAAGTTTTCTAACTACCTTAAATGCCTTTTCTGTTGGAATATGTAACTGAATGTTAAAAAAAAATATAATAGTGTAAAGATAGACAGAGACTGAAAAAGGATGTTTCTTCCGGAAGAACACCTTTTCTCAAAAATATTCTTGGCAGGGATAGGGGGTAGTTTATATAGTTTAACCTGCTTTGCTGTTATCTCAGTATCTTAAGTACCATTTGGAATTTCTCATGTTTTTCCAACAAAGATTGCAGTCAGTTGAACAGATAAATTAAAGAACATTCAAGTTGCTTTTTTGGAGAGATTGGAGAAATATAATAGAACATAATAGCTCTGCTGTTGAAGTGGCAAAGCATGTCAAAAACTCTGATTACCTGTAAAGTTACTAAGGAGAAGTCCTGGGTTACACAATATAGAACATGACATACAAATTTAGTTTCCGGCTCTCCAAAATTTCCCATGATATAAACTGGTTCCAGGGCTAGAAATTACTGGTAATAACAGTGATAAGCTAAGCACTTTAAATTGTAGGTTTAAACCTCTTTGAAGTTCCATTCACTAAACAAGGCTAAAGTTTTAAAACTGAAGACATACTGAAGAACTCTTTTTCTAAGTCAGGTTCTTTTTGGTATTTTTGCAAAGCTGTTATGTAATTCAGGGCTCAGACACAGATTTTGGTTGCAAGAGATTGTTGTGTGTTGGTAACTAAGCCCCACACATGGGGGAGACCTCATCTTTTCTTTTATGCCAGGACCTTTGTACAGACTTCAACTGAATTTCAGACTGTTACTCATCATACTGTTGATGGTGTAAGTTGAGGGTCTTTCTGCCTCCACTGAAACTACCATCATGTTTTCAGCCACTCCTGATTTGGCTTCAGGTTTCTTTGAACATCAACAGTACATCAAATATGTTAAAAGTATTAGCAGTTCCTCCTAGTAACACATGCAGAGACTAAACTTTGTGGATTCTCTTTTTTGTATATTAAAAACATATGGATTGAAACTTCATTTTTGAGCAAATAACATTTTTGCATGGCAGGGTGCAATTTATTGATTTTGCAACTGAATTATTCAAGTCACTCATTGGCAGTGAAATTATACAGCTTCAAAAATAGCTGAAAACAATACAAAATTCTAAAAGAAAAGTGCCAGGTATACAAAACTGAGTTGTTTAATGAAATTATAATCTTGTCTGCATGTGGAAAAATCAGTAGTGTCTCAAATGTGAAATAGAAAATTATTGATAGTCATTAGACCTGATTCACAGCTTGGAACAAATCTTACATTTAATCAATAGCAGCATTTAATTTTCAAAACTTCTACAAATCTGTAAATCTGACAGAACTTATGACATGTAAAATCATACCTATATCCCCTATATTTTTAAAAAGGCTTATATGCTGTTTGAAATACTCAGGTTAATGCTCTTTTCAAATATTGATGATGGAGTTGTATTCTGAAGCTGAAGAATTTTCATGTGTGTGATAGCTTTCTTGACAATATTGATAACAGACAGTCACCCAAGTACCAGCCCACTGAGAGGAGAACTTAGCCTTTGGCTTGAAGCACTCAGTTTCCATCACAAATCTTCCCATCTACCCATATCAAATTGAACAGTGCTGTAGTTGAAATTCTTATGCAATATGAAATAAGGAATTTGCAGAGTTCTGAGTTCAACACTACCTGAACTATTTGGAAGTGAAAAAGGTCCAGAGTATATCCCCCAGGTATTAGACATTTCATGAAGTTTAATTTTATATTGAAACTTTATGATTTAAACTCTTTTGTTATTTAGATCTGTAGTATAAGCTATCACTAAAGGATTTTGAGACTTCTGCCAAAGCATAGATCAACAGAATCTCTGCTTCCCACAGTTTTGAGCAGAATTACCTTGTTTTGTGCATGTTAACTATTTGCTACAATTTCTCATTTATTTATACCCAGGTACTATGGGCTTTATTTCATCCCCTTTTCCCTTGCACTGTGTTGATTCTTTCGTGTCCCACTCCTCCCATTTGTTTGCAAACTTTTCATCCTTCCTCATTAACATAACACCAAAATATAATGAACAGCTCTCATATGGTCCATTCTTTCCACACTATTTTCAAGGTTTCAACTCGTGTGTGCTTGAATTCACTTTGTTATTACTATCTTAAAAATAATTATCTTTATCATGTTTTGATGGAAGCAAAAAAACCTAAAAATTATTTCAGAATTCTGTTTCATTTTCTTTTACAAATGGGCTCCCGCAATCTTTCTGTGGCTCACAACAAGTAGGCTTGCAAAACGTTGCCTAAAACTGTGATATTTTGTCCCCTGAACAATTTATTTTTTCCCCCCAAAACAAACAAACAAAAAAGCCCAAAAACACATTGGGCAAGAAAAAAACAAGTTTGATTTTTTGGTTTTTTTTAAAAAAAACCCCACACAATCAAAAAAGATAACTAGTTACTCATTCAGAGAAATAAAGGAATTTTTAAATGTTAACAAAATATTTATTAAATAGATTTTTTTATGGAATAAAAAGTGGTTTGTAAGTGACATCTCCATTCAAGGATTATACATCTGTTTAAAAAGGTCTGTTTCTCTGCAAGGAGAGAAAAAAGAACCTATGGTTTACCACCCAAGATAAGAAAGCATCTTGCCTTTAGCAGTAACTAATAGTGGATGTTTAACAGAAAGGCAAAAGTCACAGTGAATGCCTCTAGACACGCATTAAATGTTGTAGACTGGGATAGGAGGTGGAAGGAAATTTGTCTCCTGACCTTTGGAGGAATCAACACACATCTCAATACACAGGTGACAAATGCAGAATCAATCACAACTATTAACCATGTGAATGCTTGATTATTCAATCTGATGATTGAAATTAAACTTTAAAAAAGAAATTTTTTTTTTCACAATTTTTAAAAAACTTAAATTAAGTTGTTGCCTTTCCACTGAAAATGGAAAGCTTTCCAAAGGAAATGTAATTGGAGCAATAAATATTTATGCTCATTCTAAAAATAGCTGAAATGAAAAGCTTAAATTTTAATGAAAATATAATCTCCCTTTTTTACTATTCAAACCCCACACATATATGTGACTTCTTGAGCTACAGAAATTTCAATATTTCACCAAATGAATTTTCCAGTGTAGTTTATGAGATAGAGACACAAAACTTTGTTACTTTGAGAAATTCATTCAATGAGTTGTTACAGATATGAAAAGAGAGAATTAGAAAAAATAAGATGTTTTGGGGACTTGGTTTTACTCGTTGAAAGAAATTCTTCTTTTCCTTTTTTAAAGTGCTTCATGTTTCTCCCATAGTCTCTCTTCAATCAGGGAAATAAAGTTATTGTAAATTTTAGGAGAAAAAAAAATATATTCGATCTTGAAAAACACCCCTTTATTCTAACTCAGAGTGTACAGATGACATTTCTATTCAATTCTATTCCTTTCAATTGGAGTAAAGAGCTCACAAAATATTTTTAAGGGATATAAAGTGAAGTTCTAAAGTTAAAAGTTAATAAATGACAAAAGCAAAGGAATTGATGAGTGGAGAAAAAATAAAAATTATTAAAATAAAATAAGCAAAATAAAAACAATTGAAAATCTTTTAAGTTGTAGAAATCATTGTCATTCAGTGCATCAAACACATATTTCTTGTAATAGCTTGAATACTAAGTTGTTCACACTATGAAAATACCTATCTGATTTCAAGAACACCATTCTGAAGCTAAAAACAAGAAAAAAAATTTTACATATAAAATTGACTGAGAGAAAACACAATGTCTAAATAAGAAATAATTGCAGGTAATAAATTTTTAATCTTTTGGGATTGACTCAAAGAAATCAGATGTGGTTTGAGTTAACCAATAGTGGTAATTTGTAATTGATTACTTTTATCCCCACTTCACTGCTGCAAGTGGGGATCCCCGCAGAAGGAAGATGACTTGGGGTTTCAGGTGTTAGAGATGACTGAAACCTTTTCTCTTTAAACACTAGTTAGCTAGGGAACCTTTTTTTCCTCTAAATTTGAGAGTCAGAAGAAAAGAAGAGAGGAAGAAATTATTTTTAGTGTTTTGATGATATTTATATATTTAGTATAAAATTGTCACTACTTGCCAAAGAACTACAAGGAGTACAAGCACAATTCAAAAACCTTTAACTACAATAGGGTGCAATAATGAATCATCAGCAACCACAAGCAAAATAACCTCTAGAATTTCTGTTAAGGCAGGAATGTAAATAATATTGCATACTGAGAAATTATCTACCCGAGGTTTAATTGGATAGTTATGATAACAAGAGAAAATGTGGAAATTTTTGCTCTCTGCTATTCAGACGCTGAGACTTGCGGCACTTAAAAAGTTCTTGTGGCAGTTTAAGTTACTACATTAGCCACCCACTATATTTTACCATTTCCACAGAAGAATTAGCCAAAGAGAATGAAAAAGGGTCCACAGAATGTGCTTTCATGCAGGGTCTGGCACCTTAATGCAAACCCACCTTAACTGTATTTTTAATCCAAGGTATGAAATTCAATCCAAGACTCCTGCTGATGTGTGGGCAGGTGCTCCCTTCTGACAGCTTTGCCATGGAAATAGAAACCTCAAGCAGAAAAAAACAGGCAAGCAGCAGCAGTGATACCATCTTTATTTTAACAGGACTCACCAGAGTTCATCTGTCAGTGTTGTTAGTTCCCCAAGTAAAGATCAAAAGAAGCAATTAGAATTCTTTCCATCAGATTTCTCTTTTCAGATAGTATTTCTAATGGGAACTCTGAAACAACACTTTAAATACCTTTCATCTTATTTTCAGATTTAAAAGATTAAATGTTCTTCAATTTATCTGAAAATCAGGATCTTTTGTGTCTGTAAAGAAATTCCTGGAGCCAAATTAAGACATATAGGCAGAATACTTTATACACCGTTAAGAAGGATAAGATTCAATGTATGTCACCAGATGAGTCCCTAGTGGGGCACCTAGAAGCAAATGTGTCCCAAGAATATCTATTTTATGAAGAGTTAACTCACCAGAATAAATCCATGCCCATATACATTTTTTTAAAAAAATGTGATCTAACCCCTGGTTACATGTAGAAACATTTTATTTTTCCTGTAATTTCAGTGTTGGGTTTTTTCCTTCAATTAATCATCTGCCTTTTGCTAACAATATTGTCAAAGATTTCTTAGGTGACATTCAGTACAGAGCATTTTGATGTTCCACACATCAGCTTGCTTCAGCCTACAGCATCTGATGTTACAAGAGATATGAAACATGACATGACCAATGAGAATAAAATCTGTTACAATCCAAGGCATTGCTCTGAAACCTGAAACGACGTTTTCTGCATTTTTTTGCAACATTTTGTTGTTTGTACATTCTCAGTGAAACTTTTTTTTTTTTTTTTAATTTAATAGGGTGGCATTAAAGTAATGTGAAAAAGTTTATAATGAGAAAAACACTCATCCCAAATATTGCTAACACTGATATGATTCTAAGATAGCAGGACTTTTTATGCAAAATGTGGAAAAAAACACAGAAACAGAGATGGAACAATGAAATAATGTATGAACATAATCCACTCCAGTTTTTTAAATAATTCATAGGCAAAAATATTACTTGAGAAGCTGTAAATCTGACTGTAAAACCTGTTAATAAATGTTAATGTCCCCAGTGAACTGGACAGCATACATATGTGTGTGAGCACACAATTTTATATATACATACACATATATATATATATCTGTGTGTGTGTATATAAATATATACACGCCTATACACTGCAAGCAAAATTTCTAAATGCATGGATAAATGAAAAAAATTAAATGAAACCAGAACAGGAGTAAGGGAAGAGAAATCTGTAGGAAGAAGAACAAGTGAGAGTAT
>VWYP01032750.1:156867-175446 GCA_013400435.1 Pycnonotus jocosus | reverse complement strand
GGCATCATTTCCCCCTTTTACAGCCTTGACAAGGCCTTTTGAAATTTGTGAACAAGGAAGTAATACATCTCAGTCACACAATTAAGTACCTGTAGGCTTAATAGAACTGGTATGGTTTCATTATGCACCACTTGCACAACCTGGGGGAGCTCCTAATTTTGAGGAGCTCTATCCATGATGAGTAATACAGATCTATGGAGAACTGATGGCTCCAGTTCAGGAAGAGCTAGAATGCACCACTGTTCATGTTTTCTGCTACTGATTTTCAACAGCCAGTGGAGATTCATACTCCAATGTTTTATTAGAAATATTATTACGTGGCATATTCTGCACATTGTATTTAATCTAAGCATGCCTAAACCCTTTGCCTTCACTTTGTTGATCTTCAGTTACAGTCCAGGGATATCAGAGTACCATCACAATTAGTTCAAAGTTCCCACTCAGAGAGCGGAGACTGTTTGGAGACAGGGAAGAGCATTTTAGCATCAGCACAATGCAGTTTTTGGCAGAGGCACACAAAAAATTTGATAGCATTGCACTAAATTGTATTTCCAGCCATAATTAAACTATCCTAGAAAATAATCAAGCATAACTAAGAGCAATGTCAATAATCTACAAAATCAGAAGTTTATCAAGAGCAGTGGAACCTTGTATTCCTTAAATCAAGACTGAGCAATACTCACAGAACCAGATGACCCTGACCAGCTTCAGCATAAGCTCTAGAGACTGACCTACAGCAAAACTCAGGCATAATGAATCTTCTCAGTAATGTAGTATCTTCCAAGTTTATGTAATCATCCTTTTCATTTCCTTCAAGACTTTACTCTCTATGCTGACATTTCTCTCATGTTAATCCCCAATTTAGCTTTGCTACCACAACATGTAGTCCTGGTAATCAGACAGAATCTTTCTGCATGCAGCCTTGGTATTTTTCTTGAGCACTTACAGTGTAATAACTTTCATATCTAAATATATATTTTTATAGCTAAGTATTTTAATACATAGTAGGGTTGGGGTGCGGTATAATAAAAAAAGACCAACCAATCGAAGGTGCCTCAGAAAAGTAAATACACTACAGTCAGAGAAATGCAAAAGGCTCCAAATTTCTTCCTGTATTTATTTTTTAATTTGATTTTTCAGTCTTTTTCTGTTTATCTGCAAGACTTTTTTTTCAATTCAGATGCCAATAATTCTAAGAAACTCATCTGAGTCCCATCTGGACTAAACTATTAGGCAGTCTGATATTTTCAGCTGCTTTGAGCAGTGAGCTGACACAGCTGGTTTAAAGTTCAGAGTTAAGACACACCACATCATGAGCTGCACATGTCAGTCTGCCTCAAGTGCATCTGCAAAGCTGAGTGCCTGAATAAAAACCAAATGCCCTCAGAAGTGACCGTATCTGTCACAATATGAGTCACAGAATCACAGAATCATCTGGCTTGGAAGAGACCTTCAAGACCATGGAGTCAACATCAACCCAACACCACCATCATCACACCCAAGCCATGTCCCCAAGTGCATACAGCATCATCAAAGTGCATGTCCCCAAGTGCATGTCCCCATCATCACTCAAGTGCAGGCAGCAAATTTCTGCTTTGGGAATGAATTCCTGTGTCCTAGCAGGAAGGACCAGCCTGAAAAACACCAATTTCTTTGTGGGTTTTTTTGTTGAAACCAAACAATTTTGGAGCCCTTGGCAGCTGACACAGCTGGAAAGACCACTCTTACACAGCTGGAAAGTCCATGGCTTTGAGCCACTACCCTGAGGCCACCAAGCTTCAGAAGGACCCACTGGACATCCCCAACTCCCCACACCAGATGTGGTACCTGCTCCTGGAGCTCCAGGAACTGCTGCACTTGTTTCTCCTCGGAGTTGTCTGACAAGCTGTTGCTATCAGAGGAGCTGTCACTGCTGCTGTCCCTGGATGAAGCAGTTTGAAGGCCACCTTGATGGAAGGCGGGACTGCCACGGGAGAAGAGGCGGGAATCACAGGTTCCTCTGGCTCATCCAGCATCTTAGCTAAGCACATCTCAAACACATCCTGTCCTGAAATGCCTGTTAGAATTGCAGTAAGCTATGTACCATCATCTCATCAAGCTGACTGAGAACATCTCTTCTGTATTTTTAGAGATACAAGCCACAGCATATAACTAATCTGAGAATTAGCAGAATTAAACATCAGTGTCATTAACACTTACTGCTCACACCTCAGCAACACAAGTATTTTCAGTTGCTAAGTTAGGCTCATTTTAACAAATGCTAGACACAAAATGTATTTCCTGTGGGTAGTATTGTGTGGTTTGGAAGTATTTATTTTTTATCAAACAACTGATTCTCTGTGAGAAAAATATCATTTGCTTTCTGTCAGTCATACAGTGTTCTCTTGACAGTCTGAGCTATCTGTATAAACCAATATACTTGGTATGACTTTATCAACTCCCCATATGGCTATAAGCTTACTTAGGTTTGTTACTCTATACTTCAGATTATATCAGAAGAGCTCAGCCTTTGGCTCACATACAGTGTACAGCCTGAAAGGAGAACTAAGCCACTGGAGCCTGCTCAGAGTGCACTGCTCTCCATTGCCAGAGCTTTCCAGAGTGCACTGCTCTGGGCCCTTAACACTGTCCTGCCCTGCCAAGCTGCACAGAAAAAGTGCCCACATATATTTCATTTTCTTCTGTCACTGCCAAGACTGAGGTAGTGTCAGCAAGAGTTGGTGGCATTCACTTCCCCCCAGTCACCAAAATGAGCCATAGGATCTATTCTTCCAAGAAGACTGGATCCAGCTGGATCACATAATTCATTTAGAAGAGATGAGAGCTGTGCCTCAGTGTCTGCTGTGAAATCTGAGAAAACTGATAGACTATTGGTGACAGCATAATGCTGCCCTAGCAGGAAATGAAGACAGCCTGCCAAACTCTACTGATTTGCTAATGATGCTTATCTGCTGTAACCATCCGGAGAATTAGAAGTGGCAGAGTGGTGAGAAGAAAATCCTTGGGGAAATCAGTCTTAGACAAACTTCTGGAATTAGCCAAAGGAATAAGAGAGCTCTAATTTGTTGAAGATTATTATTAGAGTTAAAAGTTCTCTTAAATGAGACAGCAAAACTTAGAGGTGATTTTGCAGGTTTTGGCCACGGGATGTCTTTAGAGCTGCTCATCTCATATACTATATCCACTGGAAAAATGGATTGAATTTAAAAGGGCTTTTATGAAGATGTGGAAAACCTAATGAAAGTTCCAATCTTTGAAAGATATGATTATTAATCAGAGTATCTATGAAGGTGAGGGTAGAGATGTTCTGCGGGTGGATGACCTTAACCTAGCTGAGGAGTCAGTGCAGCTCTGAGGGCTGAGGACAGCTGGACTGAAGGGCTCCACATACCCAAGGGAAAGCAAATGAGCAAACACTCTGCCATGCTAAATGAAGACACAGGGTCCATTGTGGGTCAGAGCCTGTGGCTGCTTCATCACTGCTGTTGAGTTCAGAAGTAGAGCAAACCTCCAGAATAGCAATCTAACACAGATTGTAACATGTTAGAGTTACGGTCTATCCAAATTAAGAAATAAAAAATATCAGGAAAGAATTTCACAAACAATTAATATGTAAAAATCAAATATATATCTACAGGGCCTAAGTTCTACTCTTTCCAAAACAAGCATCTTCCACTATTTTGACAGTTCTCATTTGTTCTTAGTTGGACTTTCTCACATAAGAAAATTCACCACCTTAGCTGGAAACAAAAAACCCGAGTTGTCCAGAAAAACTGTGCACAGTTCACACATAAACCTGGCCTGGCAGGTTATCGGGGATACATAGAAGAGGTTTTACAGTTATGCCATCTTGTACCACAGTCCTAATGATCTGCATTCCCCATGGAGATGCCTTAGGGCAGAATTATTTTGCCTTGATATGGATCTCCCACATGCAATTTTATCCTGCAAGAAGGCAAGAAGGGCTTTCTCTGCCAGATATCTGTTGTTAGTAATTCATCAATAGTATTGTTGTAATGGAGTATTATCTGATGTTCTAGTCACGTTAGATATATCCAGAGTGGGTTTATTTCCTCTTTCTCCTGTTCCTGTGGATGTTGTACATTTTTGAAGCACTGGCATTAAAATAGCAGTTGGCTGCAAAAAGGTTTGATGAAATCTTATTTTAGTCTTGTATGCAGTCTGTCAAAATCCACATTCTTCTGAAACTGGAGAGATTTGCTACAATTTCTGTTTTATAAAATAAAATTGGAAGAAAGGTTCAGACAATGTTGAATTACTCTTTTGCCAATTTTGGAATGGAAGTGTTCTATATTGAAAGAATCACAGGTTATTCCTCTGCAGAGGAGAGATAAGATATATTATAAATGCTCTATATCAAGAACATCAATAGCTTACTAATGACCTGAAAATCAAAAATTAACTGTTTAAAAATGGAAACACAAATGCTCACGGAACATAAAGTGATTTGCAGATAACATCAGAAAATCTGAGGCATAAAGTGAGATAACCAGCAAAGGACATAAAAGAAAGTGAGAAAAGCTTTTATAAATACAGTCAGGATAAAAGACTGAGAACATTTCACTGGTCTTAAACAGGAATAATGAAAAAATTATGAAGGAATGTAAAAGGACAAAGTGTTCAGTGCCTGAGCCTTCATAAAAAGAATATCTGTGATCAGACTCTTAACACATTTCAGTGGTAGGGAACACCAGCTAGAATTAGGAGAGAACAGATAGCAGATATTTAGTTGCAACATGATAATGGAGCCTGCTGAAATCCACCTTGGAAGATTAAGAAATAATTGAAACAACCTGAACTACTTTGAGGACACACAGAGGACTCATCAGAATGACTGTAGTGTGACTTTCCTTTTCTCCCACAGAAAAGGAAAAAGAAAAGATGGAAAATTGTAGGCCAGTCAGTCCAAGATTAATACCTGGAATGATACCACAACAAAATGTGAAACAATCTGTGTGTAAGCATCTAGAGACATAAACATGTTAAGAAACAGCCAGCTTGTATTTATCAAAATAAAGTGCATTAAACCAAGATAAGTCCTTTCCAAGTGAATAACTTGGCTTTTCAGAATAATTTGCCTTTTTGGGTGGAAGAAGGCAAGTATACAAAATGGATGTTCAGTTTATTGAAGTTGTGGCAATTTATTGAAGTTGTGGCAGTCTCAGACAACCTCCTCAAAAACAAACTCAGGGAATATGGCTTTTATTATATCACCATAAAATAAACCCAGCAGTTGTGGAAAATACCTGCTTCAAGAATAGTCAATATTATTCTTAATTGCAGTTTGAAATACTGAAATCCTTCTTGTTCTCAGCACATCTGTAATGGGAAGGGGTGATTTCCTGCCAGCAGCAAGAGCAGCACTGTGCAGAGGAAGTGTGCCAGACCTTATCTGTGCTTATCACTGGACGAACCAGTGAAGCTCGAGGCAGAGGGTTCATCTGGAAGCAGTAAGACATCTTCTGCAGAGAGCAGCCACTAAGCCAGTTCTCTGCCTATGCAGGTGACTGTCAGGGCAGAGCAAAGTAGCCATGACTGTCTTCCAGTGATCCTGACTGTCAGTGACTGTCAATGCAATTAGCAGCTATATCCTAGCTGTAAACCAAACTATTCCTAGGAAATAGTGATTGGTACTGTGCTACATCACTGTGGTATCTGGCTGTGCTTGAATTGCTCTTTCCTGGTACCTTTTGGCCCGAAGATCCTATGATGCTGGCAAGTGAAAAAAATGCCTCTTTCAGAGGGTGCCTCAAAAAGAATTTTCTTCAATACATCAGTAGAAAGGAAGGACACAAATACCTGCCTCATGGCCTTGAGGTACAGCAAACAAATTCAATCTGGTTGTACCAGCCCTGTGATGAATGTCTGGTAACAGTCCCAGATGGCAGAGGCACATGACCATGCAAGTTCACCCAGCTGGTCTTTACAGTTTAGAACTTGAAGTAGCTGCAATTTTATCAAAATATTCACCAATTCACAGATTGTACAATAATATATTTATACAAATCCACAGTGACTGAGTTGATACTTTCAGGTCATTAACTACAAGTCCATATTTTTGATATATATGAAATGACCATAAAATAGATAACTTGGGAAGAATGAATGGATTTTTGAATACACAACACACATTATTTTGCACTTGTATATTTGTTTAAAAAGAGATGTACATTTTTTTTTACACAGAATATCAGTAAGTTACTTATTTTATTCCTAGGTTAGTGATCTTTTTCAACTGACATACATGAACTGAGCAATTATCTGAGCTAGTGAGGCATACATGCAGTCCCCTATAGTAACTTCAGCTGACAGGCTGCCATAGTTAATTGGATCACATTGGATTGGTTCACATGTGCCTAAGCCCTGTATTACATCTGGATATAGTTCACCATATTTTAATGTATTTTTCCTAGACTTTTCTGAGTTTCTTTATTATTATACATTAATAGTCTTTTAATAATAAAAGCATTTAAGACTGTTTTTTCTCCTCTTTAAAAAATAGAGATCAAATTGTAGGTTCCATTCTTACCAAGAAGTAAAACTACATCTTTAATAATATGTATTCTGTGACTAAAATGCTTCTTTTCCTAACAGCCTTCTTATTGGTCATTTTCTTTCAATAAGCAAGGTCTGGGACAATTACTAGACTATGCAAGAGTCATCTCTCCCTCAGGAGGGTTTTAAATTATAACTTACCTTATCGGATCTAACTTCAAGTAGAAACTGATCTAAAGGTTCTGCCTGGGGCCTTTGTGGAGTCACAGAAATTACATCATTAGCAAGAGCCAGCTAATGGCTTGTCTACAAGGGACACTCCAAAAAAGCGGCAAGATTTCATCCAAAAGCAAACAACACAAAGGAAGTATGCCTGTGTTAACAATGAGTTAAGACAAAAGTGTCATGGCAGATACTTTCCTTGAGTGCTGTGTGCAGTTTTGGACACCACAATATAAGAAAGACATCAAGTTATTAGAGAGCATGCATAGGAGGGCCATGAGGACAGTGAAGGACTTTGAGGGGAAGTCAAATGAAAAGCTGAAAAGTTGAGGTCACTTGGTCTGTTCAGCCTGGAGGAGACTGAGGGGAGACCCCATGGCAGTCTAGAACTTCCTCATGAGGGGAAAATGAGGGGCAGACACTGATCTGTTCTCTGTGGTGGTGACCAGTGAAGGACTCAAGGAAACAGGATGAAACTGAGCTGGGGGAAGTTTAGGTTGGATATCAGGAAAAAGCGTTTCACCAAAGGGATGGCTGCACACTGGAACACGATCTCCAGAGAAGTCTTCACAGCCCCAAGCCTGACAGAGCCCAAGAAACATGTGCTCTCAGGCACATGGTGTGACTCTTGGGGTGTCCTGTGCAGGGTCAGGACTTAGACTTGATGGTCCTGATGGGTGTCTTCCAACTCAGCATATTCTATGATTCTAAGATTCCAAGTTCCCATGCCAAAGAGTAAGTATTCTGACATCTTTGCCTTCTTAGGTTCCTGCTCTCAGCCTGATGAGGGTGAAAAGCAGGGAAAGCAGGAATCTTCATCATGGGTCCAAACTACAGCCAATATTCACTACATTTGAGTCAATAGCAAGATGTTGTACCAAACTTGCTTCTTCATCCCTCATCAAAGCAGTACTACCTACATTACCAAAACGACTTTACATAAAATATAATTGGTTCTGTGGGGCTCAGAGGGGAAGAATAATAATGATAGCAGTCTAAAATTTCTATGCCAGGTTATTGTCCAGCCAAAGCAGTTCTTTGATAGAAAGGAACTGCACCAGAAGAGGCAGTGGCTCAGCAAAAAGATATTAGAAAGCAGTCAAGAGGTCAGTGAGAAAGGAAAAAATAAGCCTCTGCTTTTGTCCCCTTCCAGAATTTTGAAGAAATCTTCTCCGTTGTCTTCTCCCTCATTTGTTGATAGCAATGACAGAAGCGCTAATGTAAAAACAGCTTGTGAGTGCTTATACCACAGGCTAAGTTGATAAAGGTGACAGGTAGCTTTTTTCATTGTGCTATGTACTGACTGAATGTCAAGGCAATAGAAAGATGCAGCCCCAGAGGCACTACAGAGCTCACTATTGATGACACCACTGAGACCTCATTAGAGAAGACATGCAGCTCAGAAATGTATTAGTGCAAATGTGTGTCTGATGTCTGGATGTAATAGATTCATCAGTCACTCTTCTCTAGCACTTTCTCTTTGTCCACCCAACTTCAGTTTTCTTCTGTGACTGGCTAAAATTACGATGAATTATTTCATCAACTTTCAGGCAAAAGAGCTCTGGTCTACCCTTTACAATACTGCAAGGTCCTGGCATTTGCCAATTTGCGTGGAGTAAGCTACTCTAGAATTTAAGTTTGAAATGCAGGCTAGGTATGTTAGGAATTTAATACTAATAACCTCAAGGACAGTGTTTTGAATAGTTCTCCTGAACTAATTAGTTGATGACTTTTTAAAACTTAACTGATAATAATTTTATTGTCACAGATAATAATCTGGAATGCAGCTAACAATCACTTTAATTAGATCCTTCAGTAATTTTTCAATAGGTAAGCCTTATCAAGATAATAGGTCTGATCTTTGCATTAGGTGGCACCTTCCATTGTTATCAGGCTTTGGAAGCCTCAGGGGAAAAAAAAACCAACCTAGTTTCAGCAAACACAAGGCAAGGTTTTGTTTTCCCTCTTTTCTTACTATCACTCTTTCCTATCACAAAATTCTTTGGTACTATCTCTGATATATTAGGAGCTTCTTGCTTCTTTCAGGACAAAATCTATTGGCTAGCATTAGAAAACATGGGTTTACGTTGTAGGATCAGAAAATGGAGGCAAATAAATGTTCTAAATGGAGGCAAATAAATGTTGGGGTGGGTTTTTTTGAGCACACCTAAATTTTAGAGGAAGCTGAGACACAATGTTAAGTGAAGCAGGAATGATTGTGCATGAAAAGGTAATGAATTATTTAAGAAATATAAAATAACCTTGCTAAAAAAAATAATTAAAAAACCCCCACAACCAACCAACAGTTTCTCACATTATTTTTATTTGAGATCTTTAGGAATCCAAACAATTTTAGAAATCATCTGCAGATTTGACAAAACCACAGGTCAGAAATTCAGGGCATGTGATAACCAAAAATGACCACTCCGTGTAGAACAGAAATTTGTCACTTTCCACTCTGATGTCACAAGCTAAAAAGCAGTAACTTTTCACTTACTCTTACAGATCTTGCATGTGTAGAACTATGGGAGAATTACGGTGTAATTCCTGCTCTTAGTCTTGTTCCTGCTCTTAGTCTTGCACTTCACTGACATTTGGTGTCAGTGCAGTTCTATCCACACAATACTTACATATGTACTAATAGACTTGTCACCACTGTGAGCTACATGCTAAAGTCATTCCTTAGCATCTAGCCAGCCTTTCCTCAGGATGATGTCAGTGGAAGCTCTGAGGTACATGTGAGTAAAATGCTGACTGAGCATGCAGCCACAGAGCACAAAGTGTAAGTGAATTGTCATGGCCTTCATTTGAATGAAATTAACCAAGAGGCATGGCTGAATGAAATAGATCTCTAATCCTAGTAACTAAGTTCCACTGGACTTCAATTTTACTACACTCTAACTCAACTACCATTACATAACTGATGCTGATGTCATTTTGACTTAAGAAAATATGACATCATTTTATGAGACAAAACAACAGAGACAATAATCTTATTACAGGATCTTCTTTCTAATTTAAATTCTGTAGGCCATGGTGGGCAACTGGAAGTTTGGGGATTACAGATAGCAGGAGACTCTATCTGGTTTAGGAATGTTTATTGAAACAGTCTTAGTGAATTGTTCAGCAGAGCACAGAGGATTAAGCACACTACTCAGCCTGGATCCACATCATCTGCAAATCTGATATTTATAGTGGTCTCTGCATTGCCCAGACCTTTAGCAAACTATTTTTAGTGGCTAATTGTCCAGCTGCATTACATCTTCACCTAGTTTCTCTTTCTTAGCCAAAAGGAAATTGAAACCCAGAAGAAGCACAAAAGCCAAGCCAAATATTAAATGGCATTGGAAATGCTGGAATAGTGGAATATAAATGTCTTGAAGAAAAAAGGAAACTGAAAAATCATCACAGGAAAATCTATCTACTTTTGGGAGGGCATTTTAAAAAAATTGTACTTGTCTGTGGCAGTGTGTTGAAAAAGCATATCTAACAGCTTTTGTGGTGGGATAAAGCAACAAAGAGGTATAAATTAAAGACTGGCTTTTAAAAAGCAGATTAGAACAGTAAGAGAGAAATGCAAATGAAGGGTCAAAGCAGCATGAAGCCAAGAGAGCAAGGATGTGTGGAAAGCCCAGGGCAAAAGGGAGGAATGGATAAAATACATGCTGGATCAGAGGTTTTCAGCTGTTACAGCAGCAGCACTGAGGGCTGGATGAGATACAAGCTTCTGTCAGTAGTGCTTTAGGAGTATTAGGTTTGCCTGAACCAGTCTGACATTTCCTCAGATGTGTTTATCAACTCTCTCTGAGGGCAGCTGGCCCCTGGCATTTTGCAGCTCTGAGGGGAGGAGCAGGAATTGATTCTTCATGATTGATGCTACTGTGCTTGAATGCAGTTACTAATTCCTCTGCACAGCTGCACAGCAAGCTTCCCCCATCCCTGAAGCACAACTGGAATGCAGCCTGTCCATGCTCTATGAGGCTCTGTACTGTAACACCCCCAATTTATGAGGGACACCTGTAATGCTCAGCCATCTGCTTTTTCACCAAGTGCCTGGAAGGGAACTGAGGAGATAGGTGGTTATGCTAAGCAAGCTATGCAGAATGGGGCAGAGAGATTAAAATCATGTTGAAAACTAGGCATTAAAAATCCCTGATTCTAATGTCAAGGGTTTATCTCCACAGTTTCTATCAGGTCCAAACTTAGCCCCATGTTGAGATTTCTTCTCTGCTGCTCAGAACTTGGAATGGGGGCTATTTGTGTTAGCACTGTAGTGATAATAACCTCACAGGCAACATTTTGAAAAGCTTCACAGGCTGAGAGAGTTGAGGTTGTTCAGCCTGCAGAAAAGAATGCTGTGGGGACACCTTATTGTACCTTCGAGTACATATGTTGTCCTACAAGGAGGCTGGAGAGGGACTCATCACAGAGAAGGGGTTTAGCTTTAAGCTAAAAGAGAGTTTTGTTTACATTAATTATTAGGAAGAATCTCTTTCTTGTGAGAATGGCAAGACATTGACAAAGGTTGCCCAGAGAAGCTGTGCATGCCCCACACCTGAAGTGTTTAAGGTGAGGTTTGATGGGAGTGAGAGCAACCCGGTCTGGTGAAAGGTGTCTCTACCCATGACGGGGTCGGAATTAGACAACCTTTAAGGGCCCCTCCAACCCAAGCCATTCTATGATTCTATGGTTCACTGATCTAATTAGCTGAGTGACATTTTTAACCTAAACAAGCAACAGTGGTGTTCCAGCAGGTCCCAGCTACCAAACTGTCTCCAGTTACATCTCTGTTGCTGTGATTGCTCAGGACTCAAGCTTTCTACCAAACATTAACTCCTTTATCATCCACAAGGTCCATATTTTGGGTTTCTCCATGGCTCAAATCTGGAACAAGTAAACCACCTGAGCAAGTGGGAAGCTTGAGTCCAGAAGGACCAGCTCAGGCTCAGAGGCTGCACATTGGATTCAGTAAGCTCCAACTTCCATAAAATAGCCATAAGTTACAGTTAGAGCAAAGCTGAGAGGGTCAGCTTAGCTGAAAAAAAAGCAGTCCATGGTGCTGGATACTGACTCGGATGTCAAGCTCCTGAACTCCAGATTGCTGCATTTCCAAGATATTGGTACCTGACATGAACAAATTAAAGCTCACTCAGGTATTTCACAATTTCTGCAAATCACATGGACAGCAACAGAAAAATCCGATTTTTTTTTAAAAAAGCAGGCACGTTTACCCTCTAACTGCACAGAGAAGGCAGCAAAGATACACTGCTCAGGCCAGCACTCAACAGAAATGTCTTCAAGGAGCAACCAGATCATTTTAAGAACAGTCACAACAGCATTTTCCAGTTCTGTTCCTGCTGTCCTGCTGGTAAGGAGCCTGCAGTTATTAAGCAGCTAATTATAACATCTGAATAAGCTTTTTATTTCCCCCAATACATCCAGACTAGGAGTTAAAAAAAAAAATCTAGTAGACTTAAACAGCCCTTTTGTACAAGGTGAAGCGAACAGTCTGCTGGCAAACACACACACATCTGATTGCCCTGGAGATCTGCTCCATGTGCACTGTGACTGCCATTTGTAAAGTTTAACACAGAATAAGCACAATTATTCATTGAAAGAGGACCAAAACATACCAGCATTTCTATCAGCTTCACAAGACAATGGATCTGCAGAGCCCAGGAAACTCATTAAACTTAAGGGAAAATATAAAAAATAATAGGAAAACTCCCATATGGTCAAAACAAAAAAAGCAGGGAGAGCTTTCTCAAATTCTTCTTAGCAGCCTGCTGGCTGAAGGGTTTGTCACTAAAGGTTCTCTGTACCAGGATGCAAAACTCTTTCTTAACTCACTAAAAACATTTATAATTTAACTGAGTAATTATCAAAAAGCGGTGAAGAAGCTATATTACAAATAACACGCAGAATGATATCTGGATGCAAATACCATTGTTTATTTGCAAATAAAACACTTTAAAAAAACCCCTTAATCTTCTTGCCTTGAGGACTCTTCAGAAGGATGTGGTGGTATGTATAATTGTATAATTGCATAGTTCAACTGTACAAGTTTTCAATGATGTGTTTTTTCAATCAAACAAAATATTAGTGCATTGGTAGAGACATGCCTCTGTACAGCTGCTACATGCAGTGAGAAATACTCATCCTTGTGGTTCTGCTCTGTACTGATTTCTATTAGAAATGGCTTATGGTACGGATTAAGGTTCTTTCTGCGGCAGAAACGAGCAGATGTGTTCATAACCTCTTGTCAAGAGGGAACAAACATATTGTGATTTGTGCCTGTTTACATGTGCAGGCACCCTGGTCATTAACAAGTCTCACAAACACAGCAGGGGATTGCAAGAAACAGCATCCTCGTCCAAAAATAGTCTGTAATTTGGTGACCAGCAGGAGCAAGTCCTGTGTTTATCTTCAGAAGGAACAAATACGCTTTACTTATGAGAAGCCTATGTACTGGGTCTGTCTGAGAGGTAATCAGATATGTGCAGATTGGCAGTCAGATACACGGAGCATTAGGTAGTTTTCTGACAGCTCTGTTGTCAGCAGAGCAGCCTCTCTGCTTTGAACAGAAGTTGACACAGTTGATATCAGCCCTATTTTACAGTAAAGAGTCTCTATTTACCATCTCTGAATTAATTTATGTTCATATTAAGGTAATCTGGAACTGGATACATTTAGAGAACCAGTCCAAGAGAAGTAGGCAAGAATTATCTGAATTATCTGTTCTTTTTTTCCTAATACTTTGGAGTTGGAGTTCTAAATTTTATTTAAACTTCAACTTGTCCCTAAAAATAATTCTACTTGCATGCTATTTTTATTTGTCACTTGAAGGCCAGAAATATTATAATAATCTGAAGTGTCCATTAAGTTTAGTGAGGCCAGCAGGGACCTTTTTTTGGCTATACATAACATACATAGATTCTAAATGAACAGTGCTTCATCCTTTCTCAACTCAAGCTCTCTTGCTCTTTTTCAGACATTCTCAAGTCCTAATGAATTACATGCACACGTAAGATTTTTAAAGGACCATCTGCTCTACTGCCATAGGTATTTCTTTATATTCAAACCCATTGTATCATGCCTACATTCTGTACTGCCAGAGCCCGGTGTTTTCATCATTAGATTATAAACTGCATGGGAAAAGGCCATGATTTATCTTAAGACAACATCTCCCTAGTGAAGTGCACCATCCAAATCTAAAGACAAACACCAACATTAAAGTATAAGCAAGGCTAGTACCACATATTGTGCAGTTGATTAAATATCTTGAGTAGTTGCAACAAGACATTTCTGTTTGCTTTTCCTCTATTCCTCAAGTGTTAGGAAAGACTTCCTGAAAATACAGAAAGCACTATTTTTCTTTAAAACACAACCACCACTAACCTGGCAAAGACTGAATGGTTTCATTCATCTGCATTTTTTCATTACCAGAGAGGCCCCCATTATTTTTAGGCTTCCTTCTTCATTGCAGTAAATAATGTCTGTACTAGAAGCCAGGTGGGTTCATTAGTTGTCTCTCCATCCATAGCTAACTGGCTCAGAAATACAGTCTCTTGCCAAGAATACCAGTAGGCACAGATTTATTTAATGTTACTCCCCTGTGAAGATGGCCTTGCATCATCATTCAAAGTCCTATTGCATTTAGCTCCCCCTTCATCTGGGGATGCATTTGGCCTGAGTCTCATCTTGAACAGCATAGTTACTTACTCTTAAAAGGAAGAAATTCCTTGGCAGACAAGGAAGAAAAGGCGCAAGGAAACAGCTCCGTCTGGAGGTCAGGACATACCATACTGGATCAATATTGGTGATTGTGGTGTGCAGACTTTTTTCTACTGACCTTCAAAGGGCTCTTGCAAATTTGTTAATGACACCCTATGAAAGGAACTCCACACAAAATAGCAGGGCTGTTAAATTTGTAAAGATGGGAGGTCAGGCATCAAAGTGTGGAACACCATGAAGAGTCTGACCAGGAGCGGGATAGCTTATGTTGGTTTCAGCAACTAGAAGAACACAAGTAAAAGAGCAATGTCTAACCAAACACCTTTTCCCTTTTGGTGTTACTGTTAACACCTTAGCAAAAATAAACATTTTTTACTGATCATTGAGGACCTTCTTCATGGTTGTATTTGCATTAGGACAGAGGAAAAAAAAAAACCAACCAAAACAAAACCAACCCTGAACTTTCAATTTTGGCTTTACCTCACTGGCACAAATCCAAATTCTGATATCACACTAAAGCACTTGCAGGAAATATAGAAACATTGATGGAAATTTATTTAGTTCTTTTCTGAAAAAAACCAAACAGAAATATTCTTTACTAATCTTATGTTTAGAAAGTGCTTGAAGTTGGGTATGAGTTGTTTGGGGTCTTTCGAAATTTGTGTTAACAGCATCTGCACAATATTAAGGCATGTTGAATATTCAAAATGTTTACATTTCATTATATGTTATTTTGACAAAACCACTTTCATGGCCATTGACTTTGATTCCCTATTCTCATTGTCAAAAATCATATCACACTGCAGTAAAATATGCTTAGATAGATCAATTTTTTTTTACATATCTGGAAAAAAAATAGTAGACTCATGAAGCAAACAGTCTCTTCTTGTATAAGGCCTCCTGCTGTTGAACTGAGCAGATGGGTACAAATTTCCTGGAAAAAAAAAAAAACCATAACAAGGAGAAATATCTCCATTGAGTTCAGAATGCCTTACAGTGTACAAGGTATCTGTCTTTTCAGACACCATGGTAATTCCCAAGGGCTCACCTAGCAGTCCAAAATGGAAACACAATTAGTACTACCTAGGCTCCTCACCACAGCTTGGAGAAACAAATATTTTCTAATGTACAGGCATTTTCTAATGACATTACTCATGACTGCATCACTGGACCTAGTGAAGGTCATCTCACTGTTTTTGAGCAAACCTTTGACATATTTCTCACCTTCAGTAGCAGCAGTTACTAATAAAGCTCCCTTTATAGATAGAAATTAAGTGCAGATGACACTACATGTACAGGATGAAGGAAATTTTGGAGTTACTGCTTGGCTGGGCCCAGGGAATGGTATATAGGTGTCCCTTGGGGGGTGGAGAAGGAAGGGAAGACCAGCTCGGAGGAGGGCCTGGGTGTATCTCCTGCTTTCCACTCATGCCCGTGCGTGGATGCACTGGAGGCAGGAGAAGTGGCACCGATGGCTCTTGCCATGGGCAGCACTGCCAGCTCCCAGGGGAAGGCTGGAGCGGAGCGCTGCAGCCCGGCCCGCCGCGGGGCTGCGGGCAAGAGCACGGCACCCGCTCTGCGGTGTGCAGGGGGCAGCAGAATTACTGCCAGGACTCTTAAGTCCGCTATGTTAAAATAGGGCCTGCTTAATTGTGAAGAAAACTCTTTGGAAACGAAAATTCCATCGCACCCGCAAAAACTGGCAGCAGGGTTGACGGCAGCCGCGTCAGGCTGCGCCCGAGGCCCAGGGCTGGCGCTGCCGGCCGCGATCAGCGCGCCCCCGCCGCCGCCGTGCCCGACACCGCGGCCCGGCCGACTCCCCTCCCTCCCGTTCCTAGGAGCTGGCTCTCCCCCTGGAGGCCTCCGGCAGCATCGGCCGCGCTCCGCCGCTTATGTAACGTGGAGCCTGGCGGCGCCCGGGGCTCCGCGGAGCGGCCTGGCGGGGGGGAGCGCCGCTCCAGTGCTGACGCGGGGGTCAGGCCCACCGAGCATTCCGGAAAGCACCCGTGGCAGCTCACACGAACAGCTCCAGCGAACAGGAATAGCTGAGCCCTGTCCATATGGTGCTTCGCGGACGTGGGGAACTCTGTAGCCAAGCATTGGTGCTTGGTCTCCCCTCCCGTGCCTGAAGCCCTGCAGCCGGGCACTGATGCCCTGCGCTGTGCCCGGCCTAGCGCTTGAGGAGCTCCTGCATGTTCGTTCTGGAGGATTTGCGACAGACGAGGCAGTCCATGCAGCCTCATGAAGTACACGTGTGACTTCTGCAGGCCATCTGTACCATCCCAGGGATCTGTTAGTGCCCTGGTTGGTCATGGTGAGACTCACCTCCCTGCCAAAGGAGAAACGCTGTACCCAGCCTCGACGAGACCCCCCGGAGAGAACAGATCTTCCCAAGGGTTTTAGCACCACCTCCATGGTTCTGTCACGAGGACTCTGGGAAGACTGCTGAGCTAAGGAGTTGTGTAGGATGGTAGCTGGTAAAACGGAGATCAGGATCAAGCACTGTCTTCCCAGATGGGGTGGGGAGGTAGTGTAGCAAACAAGGAGTCATTCCATGCAAACTCCTATGTGTAAGTACCCAAAGCATTGCAAATTCAGATGTATGCCTCGTGGCATAGCACAACTTCAGTCGTAAGGGAGAAATAGCCTGTCAGCCCCTTGCTCCTCTCACCACGGTAATGGCAACTTTACCAGCCTGCATCCTATCTTCACAGCTTTGATCTCTGCTCAGCAGAGGAAGGAGGCTGGAGAGAAGCTGTGATAGGAGCTGTGAGGGTATATACAACAGGGGCTGCAAGTGCTACAAGGCAGCCCACGCGTCTTTGTGACACCTCGGGCGCACTGAGGTGCAGCCTGGGCAGCGGCCGGTGTTCAGCGGCCAGTGTTCAGTGGCCTGTGTTTAGCGGCCTGTGTTCAGCGGTATGTGTTCAGCGGCCAGTGTTCAGCTGCCTGTGTTCAGCGGCCAGTGTTCAGCTGCCTGTGTTTAGCTGCCTGTGTTCAGTGGTCAGTGTTCAGTGGCCTGTGTTCAGCTGCCTGTGTTCAGCAGCTCCACATGGGCTGAGCCCCGCGGGTGATGCGGGCCTGCGCCTTCCCCCTCACCGGAGTGCGTGGATTAATTGCCCTCTTTGACGGTGATAACGATTGCTGTCGTTCTTGCGGTGCTGGAAACCAAACACCCTGCTGACAGGGTATCTGAAAAAACCCCAAATGCGTATCTTTGAAGTGTTGTGATCAAGGCGATTTGTGTGGAGCTTTCTAGCTCTTTCTATACCCTAAAAGTTTAAAAAAAAGGGAGCAAAGAATCATTCCACCCCCACTGTTCAGCCTCCAGCACAGAACTAAACCCAACAGCCTGGGTTGCCTGACAGGCTGTGAAGATTCAGATAATCCTGTCCAGCTTATTCTCCACTCAGGGGCAATTGCTCCTTTTAAACCCCTATCAGCATTTTGCCAAAGCTGCCATCAGGGAAAATGTGACATGAGCTGTGCAAATATTTACTGAGCCATTCCCACGCTGCTTCCCAATGAGGTTTTTGTTCCCCCCCACCCCCTGCCGGCACGAAGCACAGCCATGAGTTTAATTTGGCGACCGCTAGTTATGTTAACATTCAGGTTTTACAGAACGCCTTTTCTTCCAAAGCGCTTCCTTTAACAGGAAGCCCCGGGAGCCTACACGCATGCTCTAGTCCGCCACCACCAAAATACCCCGAATCAGGCTCGTTACTTGTGGGTGCAGTCAAAAATTCTGCCACTCCGGAAAAAAGAAGCCAAAACAAAACCCACAGGCCCCAGCGAGGATCGAACTCGCGACCCCTGGTTTACAAGACCAGTGCTCTAACCACTGAGCTATGGAGCCGCCGCTCAATGTGTATTCCGGCTGTGTCTAACGACCGGTCTGAGCCCTCCCNCGGCCCGCCGGAAACTGCCAGAACTCGTCAGGGCTGCGCCCGCCGCGCTGTTTGTCCCTTCTCCCCGCGGGCGCCCGCCCGCCACCCCGCTCCACCCCGCTCCGCTTCTGGCCCGCTAGCACCGCCGTGCCGCTCCCGGCGCTCCCAGGCGGCCGCCGCTGTTCCGTGGGAGGGCCCACGGCCCCCGGGGGGGGCCTCG
>VWYP01032750.1:17435-156829 GCA_013400435.1 Pycnonotus jocosus | reverse complement strand
GCCGGAGGGTCCCTTGGGCCTGCTGCAATAGCAGGAAATAAAGCTGCCGAGCCAGCAAAAGCACCGGAGAAGAAATACGGGGTGAGGGTGGGCCAGTGTCTGACATACAGCCCGATCTGTATTGGCTAGGAATAAAAAATCCCTGCCGTAACAAAGGGTGGTGTTTTTTTCTGCAGAGGTTGGGTGTTCTTGGGAAGTTTGAGCAAGGCTGCTGCGAGCAGAGGTGCTGCCCGGGGCCTCTGAGCATCACTTGTTGAGTGAGCCTTTGAAGCGCTGAGCATGGACCTTAGAGAGGATTTCTAGGCAGTTCTCCCCCTGGTGCCTGCAGATCAACTTTTACTCAGGTTTTGGAGCTCAGAAGCTTCAGCGGACAGCTAAAAGGCAGCCATGCTGTTGGCCTCATCTAAGTGTACTGCTGGTGTCCAGTGCTGGTGCTGGGCTGATACCATCACTGCTAACAGCACACATTAGCCAGAGGTCTGTGATCATTTATGTATGGCCTGAATATTTTTTTAAAACTTCATGGCAGATAAAATTATTACAGTCATATGTCTTTCAGAAAGCTATATTCAGGGCCCTGTCTTCATTCTGTACTAATATCTTCATCAAGAATTCAGACTTGGATCAGTGGATGGGAAAGTGATGCAATGGGGGGGGCTCATAAACCTGGCTTGGCATAACAAAATCTTGAAACAAAGAATTTTACACTCTGGAAGTAATGGAAATCAGGGTCTGCAGTATCCTGTGCACTAGCTGTGTAAATATGTGATTTCTGCCCAAGGATTTTTTCCTTCAAAGTATCTTCTCACATTAACCCCCTGATAGTTTTTAATAAATGACATCTGTGAAATTTGAAATAAGCACTGAAAAATCATAGCTGACTCATAAAACAAAGCTCCATGCAGCAGCTGGATAGTAGATACAGTCATCAGAACAACGGGGCAGGTCCATTTTCTCCACTGAATGATACTCATTACATGCATGTATATTTGAAGTTTGAAAATATTTGGTGAATATGAAGTGTTTAAATCCAGTAAGCATTTCAATTCTCCACTAACTCTGGGTATAAAAAGAAAGTCTAAGTTGTATTTCTAGTCATCATGACAAAGATATTTGTGTTAAAATTGCAGATATATGTACTAATCATACATTATTTCCTGTGTTAATTTAGGGACCTGTCTCCTCTGAGATATGCTCGATACTAAGCCAGGTTGCAGACTTTTCAGTCTTCAAAACTGTGACTGCCAGTGGCAGCTTTAATGCTTTTCTAGATGGTGTGTGCATGTGTGTGTCCTATCTGCACATATTTACATATGCACTGGAAGTTTAAGAGCACTACATTGTAGCAAACTAAAGGTCTACAGATTATTTGTTATTAGGATAATATTGTGATTAGTTGTCACATCCTGGAAAACAGAAAAATACCATTGCCTTGCAAAAGACCATGCAATTTTTTCCCCCATGCCAGCTTTCATGCTCAGCCTGAGTTACCACATGCCCATCTATAAACTTGGAAAAGTCAGTGAAATTCATGCTGGAGACTATCATGCAAGTGCATCAATGCATAGAAGTCCAGAACATATTTAAACATTATTTTTAAAAAGCCCCAAACACTCAAAAAGTCCAAAACCAAACCAAAAATATTCTTTATGAAAACTTGTTATATGTTACCATACTGTTCTCTTAAACGACAGTTGTGTTCTTCTGCTACTTCACATCCTTGCTAAGGCAGAACAGCCAGGAAAGAGTTCAGAAAGGTTTTCTAAGTCCTGATGGGGATGGACCTTTCACCACAAGGGCAAGAGCTGCCAGACATTCCAGCTATAGTTCAAAGAGACCCTCTTTGAACAAGAACAACTGTACTGGGTTTATTATTTAAAACTCTTGCATCCTTAAGACACACAGGGCTCAGGAATTAATGGGCATTAAATTGGGCATGGACTTTCCCAGTTAACCTGGGAAAAGGAGACTACTGTACACTGAAAAGAAAGCAATATAGAATATAGCTCCTTTAAGAGCTGAGACTCAGAAACACAGGGTTGTACCAAACCTGTGTGAGAGCTGTCAGCACAGCTGAGGCAGTTGGCACTTGCCTTCTCACTTAATCAGGGACTGATTCCTGGAGTCAAGGATGTTCATCCCTCAAACACCAAAAAAATGCACCTGTTGTGATACTTGAGGAGAACAAAACTAGAAGTGGCAGCATGTACCAATGGGAGGAGTAGAGTGTTTTCTGTATTCTTCAGAGGGAGCATTATCAAAACCCTCCCCATTATAATTAAAAATAAATTCTTACCCCTCTTATAAATAATCTTAAATGACTGAATGTAAAGATTTGAAATATTGGCCTTTTCTCTCTGTTATTGTTTTGTTCTAGGCTCATTTACATCAATGAAACAAGATTGATTGGTTTTCATTTGGTCTTGGATGACAGGCATCAAAACCCTATAGTAGTAATACTGAATCTTGATCAAATAGTTATTTAGTCCAAAATGAGTGGCAAGGTCAGAGGTGTCTGGATTGAAGATAAGAGAGTGGACCCAGTCCTCAAAGTGGAGGCAATTGTGCTTTAAAATTTTCATGCACTGGCACTTTGTTCCTATGTTCATATCACTTTAGGGAATGTACAGATCATCTCTAAAAACCCTTCTGATTGCTGTGGAAATAAGAATCAACAAATAAACCAATAAATCATTTACATTCTTACCCATACTCTTCTATTCCTCGACACTGCTGTTTTATCTCTCCCACCCTATTTTTCAAACACATTTTCAGAGCCAAACCAATATCTGCTTGGCAGAATTTCTTTAAATACATATTTCACCTCAATATTACTAAGTAGCTAATCTTTTTATAACTGAAGGCGATTCTTTGCATATGAAGTCTAAAAATGCTGTCTAACTTGAAGCTACTGGAATCTGTTATTGCAGTAATCACTCCCTCACTAAGTCTGTATCAGTGCCTGAACTGGGAAGCCCTCCCCTTCTTCAGTGCATTAGTATTGACAAAGCTAGTCCTTCAAATACATTTTTAATAACCTTTTTATATGGTGCAATATCACTGAAAGTTCACTGCATTTATTTTTGTCAGTTCAGAATGATGGGATTTTATATGAAAGGATTGAAAAGATTTTTTTTGTTAGTGCTCTTCATTTTAAAGGCTCCAAAGCATTAATGCTGTGAACGTTAATATTTTGGTCTGATACATAATCTGCCTCTGCACATATTGCAGCTGGGCTAATGGGAGAAACCAGAAAAGTAGCTTTGTGGATCAGGAGCACAGCCAAATTGCAGGGATGTCCTCTATGGTTGATGATTTCCATTTCTTTTTTGATTTTTTCTTTCATGTCACTGTACCAGAACAGTGGCATAGGCTGGCTTTCATGTTATTGGACACATCAAAGGGAAGTACCGAGGACCTGTCTCTTTAGTGTTTTCCACCTTTCTCAGGCACTGACACTCCCACTTAATGAGTCCCACATGCTGCAAAAATAGCATCCCTGTGCATGAGCGGTGTGCTAGCCCTTGTTGTGCCAGTATGCAGCACTCCAGCTTTGAAAGCTTTGAGCCTAGATCTAGTCACAGCTAAGCACACGGCAGCCGTGCCTGTGCCGGGCAGCACGGACTGCTCCTGCTCCTGAGCTCCCCATGGCTTGGGCTGGGAACACAGCACGAGGCTATGGGTGGAGGCAGCAGTGGGTGACAGTGCATTCCCCCAGTACATTGCAGCCAGCTGCCTCTTTCCCATAGAAAGAAAGGTACCAAAGTAGAAGGGTCCTGCTGGAGCCCTGCTGCACATGTCTGACCAATAAGTTTCCTGGCAGAAATCCAAAGAGATGCATTTGCAGGATCAGCACGTGAGGCTCCAGAGATCTGCCCCAACCAGTTGCCTACATTTCCCACCAAAGCAAGAGAAGAACCAGCTTTTAAGTGATAAGTTGGGTGGTTGCATCTCTGTATGCACTTACTGGGGCTGGCAATGACTGGGAAACTTCCAGGCAGTTGGAACAGATGAGCCAAAGAATAAAATTATCTGCCCTGCACACTGCTTACCAATTTGATCCCTTGGTCGGGGCTGAGGTCCTTGGAAGAGGACATGGCTCTTCTGAAGTGAATCAACAAAGGATTTTGACATAATCCAGTGTCTTTCAAGAACATGAAATTCACTTTCTAGCTGTCACTCACAATTAATATATTTATGCATGCAGAGGGGTAAAATTTAGTTCCCTTATATTACACATCTAAAAAGTTCGCTCTGCAAATCTGTTTTCTGAGGAAGGAAGGAATTTCATGAGAGCAGACCAAGACTGCTTCCTGCAAAAAGGGACTGCAACAGTCTCTTTGCTTCTCATCACAATTTAAAAAAAGTATCCTTTGCATTTCCCTATATTTATTTTTTTTCTATATTCACTTCCATTATTGGTTTATCTTTCCATCGGGGGGGTAGGCCAGAAGGAAGGCTCAGCAGAGAGCTCTGTTGTGTGATACTGAAGCAAATGAAAACACCAAAGCAAGCTTTCCTTTTTAAATAGACAAGCTGATAGGAAATTAGTTTCCTATGGGGCAGAGCCAGGGGGAGTGGAGTTCATACAAGATTTTCCACACCATTTCATCCAGTTAAGAACAGGCATCAAGCTACAGCAAGGGTCACCAGGTAATTTTCTTTGACACAGAGTGCCTGCTTCTCATTCCATTAAACCACGTGAAGGTAATGCAGTGAATATTACACTGACTTGCCAAACTGCATTAACCACAGTGCTTTCTCTACAAGACTTTAAGATGATGCCTCTTGGAATAATAGCTGCATGAGGCTTGTGGGAAATATGACCAAGTATTTGCATCTTTGCAAAAGTTTGAATCCTTCAGCCTTCTTGAAGCAGGAAATATGAACAGTATTCATACACACACTAGTATTCGTATAAAATATCATATTAGATATTCAAAAGGAACAATAACAGGTTATTAAATGAAATTCACAATCTCACCACCAACAAATAGGATTGGGGTTTCCTAAAAATGAAAAAAACATTAAAATCTTGAGTATGATCTCAGACAATCTTGGGTGTATAATCAACGCAGGTTCTGTTTCATCTCTACTTCAATTTTACACACTGCAATGTTGTAAGGAGTAGAAACAACTCACTCTGACATTCCTATGTAAACAACATTGGGCATTATTGGAAGACCTGGAAAGTAGGACAATCTCTTTCAGAGCCCCGAGAACAAAGGCTCATTTCAGTTTATATGGAATTTCAATGTAGCCAGTATATTTCATGGCAAACCATGTCATAGCTACAAATTCCTCAGTTATTCTCACTATTTGGAACAGGGGAATTATCACATCTTCCATTCCTTCGTTTGATTTCAGCTGAATCCCTGGAAAGCTGTGTGTCGCACTTCTCTATCTACATTTTAGGTTGACATGCTCCTGTGAAAAATGACAGGTGTGATGGGCAGATTTTGCTGGCTTGCACAAGACTTCTGTTTATATGTAATAAAAGTTCTTCTTGATTTATATCTGCACTGCTTTTATGTGGCTAATCTAGAGCCCAGGGGCTATTCTAATTGAAACCTAGGAGCTCTATATCCCAGTAACAGACTCTGTACCAATACTACCATATTGTCCAGCTAAAACATCTCAGTTTTAGGTGGGAAAAGAATTCAAGCGTTCACTTGGGCCAGTCATTGAAACTTCAAGCAGTCTCCTGCTCCTGTTCATTTACTATCAATAGCAGTATCTATTGCATCACCAGCAGTATTAAAACTGCAGTATCTTCTGCACCAACTCATTTCAGACAAGCTGTGAGAGTGATGACCATCATCTCCAAGTCAAGCTGCACCTGAACCTCAACCTGACTCCCAACATTTCTGTATCCTGTCAGCAGAAACCCCAGTCCTATATTCATGAGCCACTAAAAGAATTAGGAGCCAGGACCAAGCAGTAAAATCACAGCCTAACTTCAGTGAAAGGAAATATTTGTTCTTTCTGTTCCTAGAAATGAGACACATGGTAGTAGCATTTTCTAAATTACAATGAAGAGTTTGTGAACTTCAGCTGTTTTCCAGCTGGAATTCTGTCCCACAAAAATCACAGTATTGAGTATCTAGTAATGATAGTGAAAAAAACTTGCTCCAACAAGAAATTAATTTATGTGGAAAGATCTGGGCTTTTAATTAAAAAAAGAGAAAAAAAGGAAAAAAAAAAAGAAAAAAAAGAAAGGCATTTACAAGTAACTAGTCCAGTTTCTAAAGTAGATCAATTTAACTTTCAAAATATGGTGGAGAGTTGATTTTAAAATTGACACCTGCACATGCCTGTATAATTTTCTTTTTGTTCATGTAATTTTTAAAACATGTTGTTATTATATCATTTTACTGGTTTATATCACACTGGTACTACTGAGCCTTGAAATGTAATTGTTTTGGGACTCTTAGCACTGATATGCTGGATCTTTTTAATATATTACATTATTATTTATATATTACATATATAAAAATATAATTATATATATAATATATAATATAATATATATACATTTAAATTATATTATATTACATTATTATTGCTATTTATTTACACAAATGACACAAAGAATTTATAATATTAATATTACATTAATATTATAATCAATATCATAATGATTCCATTCTCTGGAAGAAAAGAATACCTGACAGAAGTTGTCATCATCACAGCTCCTAGTGGTATCTTGGTTGTAATTTATTGACAAATTCTGTGACTATTTTGGCAAAAAGCCAAGTTTCTTTTCTTTGAAAGGAAGCCCAAAGAATTAATTTAAAATTCCAGAGTAAAGTGGCTTGGAGGAGCTAGCAAGCATAGTACAGTAAATAAAATCAGTCTGTTTTTCATACAGTAAATATCACTGGCTGAAAGTCATATTTTAGAATACATTTATTCTGGGAAACTACTAGATAATGAAAGTAAATCTAAAAATCTAATGTCATTTTCGTCATTTATGCAGTTTTTTTGCTTTTTACATTTAATTCTGCTTGGATAATGAAAACAGACTGCTTTTTTCCTTGGCAGTATCATATTTCTGATTATCAGACACTTGCCAAGACTGCAGTGATTGGGTTTCAGACTCCTCAGGGGAAATGGTGAAATCCTGTTTACAGCAAAGGGGTGAACAGGGGAATTCTTGAAAACATGTGTGTGCAGTTTGGTCAGATCAGAGCCTGCCCACATGAGTGACAGTCTGCAAACAGCACATACCAGGCTGCAGAAGTCTGGGTCACGCAGTGAAACTTTGAAAGTCATTGCAAGTCCCACCAGAAAGTGCTCCCATAAACCATTCCCTTTCCACACTCAACAGCCAGGAGCCAGAACTTGGGTTTGGTTTGGTTCCAGGAGCACCTGGGCTTTGCTCATGTTCCAGACTCACACTGGACACAGGAGCTGAACTGCCACTTTGGATGCCAGCAAGAAAAATAGAATTGGTTCATCTCAGGGACTGGTTCTACCTTGTTGAACACCATAAGTGAAGTCACATCTGAAGAATGAGAAAGGAATCCACAGCTGTAAGAACTTTTTTTCAAAATTATTTTAAGACCTAGCTCCAAACAGCGGGATGCAGGCCACTGTCAGAATTGAGAGGTCTGCATACCTGTGGCAATTTGGGCAGTAGTTGTTGGAGAACAGTTAAGTGCCTGCGTCTCATTTTCAGTTTCTGTTAAATGGAGTAAAGTTGAATCCCGAGAAATCTGTCCTTCAGTGAAACACAGCTACAGACATTATCTCAGTAATGGGCTGATGCTGGATGCAACATCCCTGAGTCTCAAGAAGGTTTGGATTTGAATTCTCTGGTTTCAGTACAGTCTCATTTTTGAACTGTAAATCCCTGATATCTTCCAGTGAGATAAAAATCCAACTCAGTAGAACTCATTTTCAGGTCCTACAGTTGTTGAGGTCAGGGACATGAGGGATTACACCTAAGATGATCTTTGAGTTTATGATCCTTTCCCTTAAAGTTGCTTAAGATTGTAATACAGGGGAATTTTATTATGGTTTAATATTAAACATCCTCATTTAGCTAACGCTATTAGAAAAATCTGATTTCTTGCAAATTCTTATACACTAGGGGGTGCAAACATCCTTTTAATGAGTCCAGAAATAAATGGTCTCATCAATACCAGCAAAGAAAGTGTCTGGTCCTGTACTAAAGCTTGTGTGGAAAATATCTAATGTTTTAAGTCACATTTGGCTCATACAAATGAATAAATAAAAGCACTGCTTTCAGCAACAGCTTTTTAATGTTTTCTGGGTTTATATATGGAACAGAAAAGATGCTAACCTAGGAGTTACATAACAGGAGAATTCAGATCCAGCCTGCTTTGCATGCCATTGCCGGCAGCTTTCTCATGTCCTGTGGTGACTCAGACACTGCCGTAAGCTTCGCGGAGGGATGGGCTCAACTTTTTACCCCACATTTTCGTATCATTACGTGACAAGTTAGCTTTCTGACTCAGGCACTGGCTGAAGTCTGTCTTTCAAAGCACTTATTCTTTTGTGCTTTGTTACACCAAGATCTGTCTCTCGCAAATCATGGTGTGAGGCACAGTGGGCTGAGCAAGGCAATGTTGTTTCACCTGCACGGAATAAAGTGCTAATTTTCTCAGTTTGTGCCAGCAGAGCATTTAAGCTTTTATTTAACAGGAAACAGTGGTGGTTCTGATGGATGTGATGGGATTGCTGACAGGCATAAGTGTTAATCATATGTTTCTGTACCAGTAAAAGCAGTGCAGCAATGTTGAGTACCAGTACAGATTTCTAGCTCCAGCATCAGTCAGTCTTCAGTCCCTCTGCTTATGCATCGTTACTTACTCATGCATCTTTACTTTCAGACAGGGAACAGAGCATGTGAGGAGGTATCATCCTCTCATAATAATGCATTCTCCTTTTAGGTCACAGAAATAATTCTGCAGCTACAAAGCAGTGCTTATGAATGCAGGAGCCTCTTGTGCAACATTTCTTCCTTTGCATTCATTCATTTGCCCATTCCTTATCTCAATAAGGCATGATCAGAGCTCCCCAAATCCCTTCTCCTAAATGATATACAGAAATTACTAAAATCTGAACTTATAAATTAAGCTTGGAAAAAAAAAATCCCATGGTTTTATGCATATCTGTTTTGCCTAGATTCTGTTTTTCCAAATGTATAGGGAGTTTGTAGATGTCTTTGCAACTCAAACACAAATGCCATCTTGTGATTGATGGAACCCTATCTTAAATACCTCAAACTCTGTTTTACTACTTGACACCATTCACACCATCAGCGTTTATTTCTGCAGAGTGTTTCATATTACCTTTTTTCCCCTGTGTTGCCTTCATCACTGCATCAAAATAAAACAAGAGGATTAAAGCAGGTCAATGCATTATGGTTAAATATTTTTTCTAAGGGAGAGCAGACCATTCCAAACACCATTAAGACAGAATCCTGATTGAATCTGGTGCAGCCAGATTAAATGCATGTTAATAGAGGAGGACAATTATTGTTGACTTCCTAATGTAAACAAGAACTTCAGACACTGATTTCTATCAGCCCATTAGAGCTGGCTGAATCCTACACACTGTTTTAACAGTTGCTTAGCAATGGCAAATAAGCTGTTCTGTCTCTTATCACTAGCGGTGTAGTTAGAACAATACCTATTATTGAACTGAATAGGTATGAAATTAGTTTATACTGTTCCTCTTTTTGAGATGGCACTTGGCAGCAAAGTGAATTGTTTAGGCTGCAGGCAGAAGCAGCAATTTTTTTCCTGGAGCTAAAATGGAGATAAAATGAGACTGAGGCTTTGTGATGAGTGTTTATCTGAAAGCATCATCAAAAAAAACCTCTGCTTGTGTATGTTTGTGTGTGCAGGAAGGAAGAGATTTTCCTTCAGATATCTTCCTTGAGTGAATTTCCAGGGTTGTGACAACACTAATGACTAGAGCCTATTGAAAAAGCAAGTACAGTAATGCCACACTGCAATATAATTTCCTCCCTCCTTCCTCCATGGGCATCTCTAATGAAGTTCCTCAGCTCTGATCTGGGGAAATATAGTGGAGGTAAAGCTACCAAAGCCACGATCCAGAAGGACACTTTAGGCAGTTGTGTCATTTACTGTTGCAGCTCCTGTCTCTTAAGTGTGCACCTTCCACCATGGAGTCCCTGCAGCTGCAGAATTCAACATCTGCAGCAACATTCACGCCTTGCATGCAGGGTTCATGGTCACCACAATAGAGAAGGCTTAGCAGAGCCGTGTGGTTCAGTTCTGGTGCTGCAAGGTCTTAATTATGTCTTTCCAGTTAGGATTTATACTCACACCTCCTGCCTCCCACAGGAGTACCCCAGTAACATGGCTGTAGTCTGCTTTGAGGTAGATGCTTTACAAGACAAACTCTTAGATAAGGGCTGTGCATCCAAGCAAAAATTTCTGATTTTAGGCTGGCTTGTCATCCTCTAAGTCTGATGCAATGAAGTATGAATTATTTTAAGTGCCTTGAGTAATTTCAACAGGAGAATTGAAGAATGCTTCTACTTTGCAATAGACTAGTTTTGTAGCTGATGCTTCGGGGCAGCGAAAGTTTTGGGTTTGAATATCTCTGTCTGAAGAAATAATTTTACTTTAGGATTCCCTGACAGAGAGAATGACTAAGCTATTGAGGAGATAATATGCCACTGTTTACTCTTTCTCCAGCTGCATTTCATAGAAAACAGCAGCAGCTGCTGTTGGACCCACATAACTGGTCCCTACAGTGGCTCTCAGGTCACTTTCCAGGTTTAACCAGGACAAGCTAACAAAAGAATTCCTGTTTCTGAAACCTGAGTGTAACACAGTGTAAACCCCATATTTGTGATTTTCTGTACCCAGCTTCTGAAGCTTCTTAGTACTGAAGCACTTTTGTGCACAAGCAGAGGTAGGAATTGGGTACCTTTGAGATGAGTGCATGGAGTGGAGCAACACATTTGGGCTCCTGGCACTCCACTGGCAGCACTGCAAGGAGACAAGAGGCAAAGTGATTCTCAGATTGTTGGATGCAAATGTACACATGGATGGACAGGATGACAGGGCATGTACCAGCTGAATTTAAAGAGCAGCTGGATATAGGTTTTGAATCACAGAATTGTTGAAGTTTGGAGTGGCCTCTTCATATCATCTAGTCCAACCCCTCTGCTCAAGCAAGATTGCCTGGAACCAGTTGCCCAGGACTGTGTCCAGCTGGGTTTCAAAGATCTCCATAAATGGAGTCTCATAACGTCTCTGAGCAACCTTTGCCACTGTTTGACCACCCTCACAACAACGAAAAATAAAATCCTCTGTTCAGTTTGAATTTGACATGGCTTAACTGGCTCCTTTGTCTTCATTTCTTTCAATCAGGTGTTAATATGCACTGGTAAGATCACAGAATCACAGAATGGGTAAGGTTGAAGGGATCACATTGGGGTCATCTGGTCCAGCCTCCCTGCTCAAGCAGGGTTACCCTAGAGCACATTGCACAGGGTTGACTCCAAATGGATTCCCCCCGAGCCTCTCTCTTAACAGTTCTAGCTGTCCCAGCCTTCATTCATATGGAAGGTGCTCCAGTCCCTGGATCATCTTCATGGTGCTGGACTCACGGTAAGTCCATGTCTGTTGTGTACATGGGAGCCCAGAACTGGGCACAATTCTGAACGCATCATGCAGGCAAATGTAGTTCCTCTCTGATCTGAAGATCTGAACCTTCACACTCGCTTACTTTTTCAGTCCTCAGTCCCTTGGTACAGCTTCCAGCAAGTGTGCAAAGTGCAGCTTTTGCACACTTTTCCATCAGAAGTAGGTATGAAGCTATCAGGTTTATTATGCCAACAAGCATTCACAATCTGATTCCTGCAATGCAAATCAATCTCATGTTCTCAAAGGAGCTTTGTTACCAACCTCACTGCCTTCTGAAAGGTGCCAAATACTCCCTATTTTATTAATAATCCATGTGAATTTCCTGTGTACTTCATGGGAAAAATCCCGTATTAATTTCTTGCTGGAGCCACTGGGTTCTTATAATGCCTACAGTATTAAGCAGTCATTTACACTGATTCAAATTAGCCCAATTAATATTTTTACTAATAATTTGATTGCTATAACAAGACACAGCAAGATCAGGTTAACCTGAGCTTAAAGCTGGAGTCAGAGATGAAAGGTTTGATCACTCATTCTTACCTGAATTCTTGTCCTGCAGCTAAATAACTACTTTTGGATAACTACATGAAAAAATTAAATTCTCAAACAGAAATATGAAATGGAGTGGAACAGCAAAATTTCCTATTAAAGGTGTAAAGGACTCCTCATGGGAGAACCTCAGCCAGGAAGATGGGCAGGCTGAAAAATGGCATGGTCTGCCAAGTCACCAAGCAGCCAGGTACCAGAGGGAGCAGTCCAAGGGTGGAATCATATCCCCACCTCTCCCGGTGTTGAGGGGGGGGTGAAAGCAGGACTTGCCTGTTAGGGGTATGTGGGGGAGGCCCCAGGGACCTGGAATACCAGCGAAGTTGCCAGTCAATGTGAAAGCTGAGCTGGCCAGAAATGAGCTGTGGACTTGGCAGAGGGCAAGAAAGGAGAGAGAGCACCTGGCTGTCAGACCTTCTTGAAACAGGGGCATCATAAGAATTTCCACCCCAGCTTGATGCACAAACCCTAGGCTGACTCCTGCACAGTTTCAGTGGTATTAACGTGCTTTCCAAACTTTTGTGGTGTAGGCTTGCACAACCTGGAGCTGGAAAAATGCTGGGAACCTAAATGACCAGGAGAACAGTCACCAAAGTATTTCTTTAAAAATGCTACAGCATTGTAGGCAAACAAGAATGTCCCAATCACATTTAAATCAGTAACAATTTTTTAAATGATTTGTTTATTGGGATTTTTTTGGGGGGGGGTGTTGGGTTTTTTCTATTTTAAAATAATACCACTGCAGAAATCCCAATGTACCACAGAGCTTGCCATTGTGCATTGCAGAAGCCAGGTGGGGCTAGCTTAGGTTTGATCCTGGTTATATTAAAAAAAAAAAAAAAAAAAAAAAAAAAAAAAGGCAAGCCGGTGCAGTGCCAGCAGTCTGATATTCATGAGAAACTCTATCAGAACTAATCTCTGGAACAAGATAAAAAGACATCACATATTTGTGTTCAGGTGTGCACAAGGCTGTAAATTACACTTCTCTGGTTCTAACATCATGACTGCAGCATACAGAGACACTTGGGCAGACACAGTCCTTGCCACACAGTAGTTATAGGCTACACTCTGGAAATACTGAAATGACTGAACAGGTGTGTGAACCTGTAGCAACCATCATTTGTGATTGCCTCAAACTAGCTCTCAGAAAGGCCAGGCAGAGTCTAGCTGGTATGAAAGTCCTGCAGAGATCCCAGTTTTCTCTCATGAGGAAGACTGTGTGTGCCATAAAATGAGGTGTGGGCTTCCCAGTGGTGAAGAGTGATGGGGCAGATGGTATTTGTGATGGATTCAATAAAGGGATGATATTTCAGGATGTTTGAGCTTGACCATAACTAAACACTGGGGCTTTAACTCATCACATAATCTTGCATGTGGATAGTGCCAGGTCTCCCACCTAAGGCTACAAATAAATCTGTCCCTAAATGCCAACAGATGATTCAACTCTACCTCTTGCCTTCTGAAAAATCTTCACTAGAACTGTAATCTCACTAATCCTCACTCTTGAGGCTTGCAAACTAGATTATGGCTTTAAAAGCACGAGGCTTTCTGGTATCTCTCTCAAATCTTACACCATCTCTGTTGTTGTCTCACATCCCTGAAGAGATTAACAGCATTTCCACTGTTTCAAATATGGATATTTCTTTCCAGATCTGTCTAGCATGAACAATGCCGTTTTCATTTAAATAATTCTACCCATTTCAGTCTGTTTTTAAAACCATGACAATTGTTGTCATACCACAACTATCTAATGGCGTGAGCTGGAGTTCTGGGCCTGATAGCTGTCATCTGCCACCCAACTGAAAATTTCAATAAGGTCCCCTCATGTACAGCAGCCAAGTTTCTGGCACATGGAAACTGTGTGTCTCAGATCCAGAGTAGAATCCTATTCATATATCCTCAATATACGAAACAGAATTTAAAACCAAACCAACCAACCAACCAACCAACCAAAAAAACCCAGCATGGAATCCTGCCCATGGAATCCTGAAGTCAATTTTGCACTTCATTTTCCTGGAATGAACTTTCACCCTGAGGATTTTGCTGCCTACTCTCACCTCTAAAATTGTCTGCTAATGTTTCACATTTTATAATAGCTTTTTATTAATTTTTTAATATTATCTTCTTTTTTGTGAGCTTTAACCAAAAATTTCTGAAGGAGGAGGAGGGTTTGCATCATTCACCAGCACAGAGTGAATAGAAATCTCATATAACTTTCAATAGAGAATGAACTGCAAGAGTTTGCAATATTTTTGCCATGGTGTGGCTCTAGCCTGCAATTTGGTCCCATCTTCTGCACTATGCTACTGTTGGCTGCTGGAATTTGAGGTTAAGAAAAAACCAAAACAAAACAGGAGAAAAGGCTGTCTATATGCAAACTACTGTCATTCCACTAACAGATCTTTTTCTCCTTTAATGTGTTACGTATAGTTTGCTCAGGTGTTAATTAAAACAGTAGCATGAGCTTCCAGTAAGTTTTATGGGGATTTTTAAAAAGATGAGGTTATCTCTTCACATCTATTCTGCTGTTATCATGCACCATTAACAGGAGGCGTTTTTTCTTGCCTCATTGCAAGAGAAATATTACACACAACTATGGAGTTTAATTTCTTATCAGAAGGCAAAACTAAACATCAAAATTTCTTAACAGCTAAGCACCATATCTACCACAATTACAAGCTATAATACTGTTTCCCATACTCTGATATCTAAGCTTGGCCTTATCCAACTTTCCCATCAATCACTGCCCACTACTCTTTGGTATCATGTCATCATATTTCCATAATCATTAATCATGTTACCCAATAAATCCTTGGGCAATTATTTAAGCTGCTCTCTTAACAGCTGTCCACTTCGCATATTGCCACCTTGGCTGCTCATTTACCAGCATGTCTTTGATCTGGAAACTGTTCAATCAGATCAATGACCTGCAAAGAAAATGCAAATGGTTTGAAACAAGAGAAATTCTTTCATGTGGAATATTCACATTTGAAACAAGCCTTTCAACTCTGCAGCTGAAGCTTTCCTTTATAGTGATAAAGTTCTTTATAACGATTTAACAAATTACAGCTAGGTAATGGCAAAGCATATTGCATTTAGCAGCAGAGCAAGTGGTAGGTGTGAGGAGGAGCTGGGAGCTGCCAGTCACGCATGCACTCCTCCTTCCCAGTAACCCAGGAGATGAGATGCCAGACTATTCCCTGTGGGAGACAGATGAAGTGAGAGACAAAGGCCATTTGCACATTCAGGTCTGTGGGAAACTGCCTTGTTTATCCCTGTGCCTTTCCAGTGGTCTCAGACCCGCCTTCCCCATCCCATAGTGGGTTCTGCTCTTCCCTGCATACTCTTTCCCATCAAGCTGTCCTGCTCCCTTTCCCATCCTTTCCAGCTCTCCTGTGCATGATGGGGCTATGATGGGGCTACTCACTTTGGGGGATCATTTTTGTAGCTCAGGCTTTGATGATAAGTTTTCTCATGTGTGAGAAGGCCTCTTTGGCTTCAGGCAGATGTACAGCTCCCATCTGTCTGTCAAGAAGATTCATGAGGAACAGGCAAGATTACTAAGTACAGTTTACTATCTGCAATGACTAAATGCCAAATGCAGATATAAATTGTAGTGCACTTGGAAAGCTGATTAATTAAAAAACCCTAACGCCACTGACAAATGCTCAAGTTTCAAATGTTTCTTTATCAGCGTCATCTGACTCTTCCTAGACTGAGAGCAGATTATCATCAAGTAATTTTCAGCCTTCCCTAGTGAAGCTTTCTCAAGCATTTTATTATTTTGAAACAAATCTTTTTCTGCAGCCCTGCTTTCAAATGGTACCCACTCTTAGTCACAACTTGGCATAGTGGTGTATAAATTTCCCTGCTAAAGAAAACAAAAAGAGAGGAAGAAAAAGTGATATACATCTTTAGGAATTATTATATTCTATGTTTTGTTTATTGTAGTGAGGGTTGTGTGATAAATGATGCCACAGGGTTGTGTAGTTCATCATTTTACCACAAACCTGCACTGCTCCCATTTGTACTGCAATCCCACCTCCAGGCCCCCAGTGGGGCAGCCCTGTGTGCTAAATGCTGAACACATCTATAGAGTGACAGGCCATTCTTCAAAGACCTTATGAGCTAGAGACTAGAGGTTCCTAGTGGTCAGAGAGATCCCCTTTCTTCAAACAGATGAACAGCAGATTTTGTTTCCATGACACTTGTAGCCACAGATAGGCTGGGGAAACAGAAGGACAAATTTCGATAATGCCGTAGGTAGAGAATGAATAAAGAAGTCTGCCTTCATGAGACACAGGAAGGATACAGTGGAGACCACTGGAAGAATCTGGAAATAGGCAAAAGCAGTTTTCCTATAGTATATGTGGAAAACAGACTTCAGTGGCACAGCAGTACGGCTTTGCTGCTCTTCATTCAGGATAACTTATTTGCCTCTTGACTCTCTTCATCACTTTATCAATAATTTAATCCCCAACTTCCTGCTGATAAATATGTGATATGTGTAGAGAGATACAGGAGTGAATACACAATGTGTGAGCAGGTGTTGGAGTAGAACTCATTATTTTAAAATAAATTGTTACTAGTTTATGACAACAGCTGTTACGAAAATATATATATCTGCATAACATCTGCATTGACCAGTTAACATAAGGATGTAATATTTATTCTTAATTTCAACACTTTATTTGGAAAGGTGGGTTGAAGCTGATGCAATTTGGTACTTTCCTCCTGACAAAGTACATCATAACCTACTCTAGAAAGAATGGAAGAATTTGGAAAGCTGTCTAAATTGTTTTGTTTAATTTATACATCCAGTGAAAATCCAGGCCACCTGCCATTCACAGCCATGTGAAAACTGTCATTCAGTTAAAAAATGGGTAATACAACCTGCAAACAGAATGTTATGGAATGGTTAAGCAAGTGACAGAGACAAATAAGTGAGCTGAAAATTGAGTCATGTAACTGGACAGTCCTTTGGGGGTTATGTTTCAGATTTTCTGTTACTCACAACTTGAAGTACAGCTCTGTGCTGAGAAAACCATTCTTATTCCAAGCTTTTGCTCTTGAGACATGCACAAAAAATCTGTAGGCATAAGAAGATGCCCAGACTACAACAGCAGATCATGTTATGAGCCAGCATAATAAATGGCATAGTTCCTTTGGCTTTGGCAGCTTCCAGGAAGCTTCTATAACATCGTGTGAGGAGTGAGATTTTCTGCTATTAAGACATTCTCCATTGGCTGTTTGTGAACAGTGCTGGGTACAGCCAAGTTATGAGATCCAAGAACAAATGATAATGCAGATAATTTTGGAGAAAGAAGCTGGCTGATCCCAACTGGGAAGTCATTTAGGTATTTAAACATGTCTGGTACCACTTTAAAATCCTTTAGGATTTCACAAGATAATGATCAATATGATTCAGATGATCTAAATCCTTTTGGAAAGGATGCAAAGGAAGGAAGAAAATATCTCAGCTCATTTAACTACAGCAGCACTCAATAGCTGCTACTGGAAACCCAAACTCTACTGCTGGTCTCTCATGAAAAGGAAAGAAGAGTGTTCCTGAGTGCTCAGAAGCAGCAAAAGCAAACAGGAGTGGTGGAAATTATATGTAGAAGAAATATTTAAGTTGAAAAGATGAAGACTGGGAGTAGGAGGAAATAAGAGAGCTGGCTTGGGGGAGGAAGGAATAGCATGAGACACATGTTCCCTTTCTGGTATGTGTAATACTACCACTACAAAATCTGCTCCAGAGAGGAACACAGCCTGGCACTGACAGGGAGCTGCTTGCACTATTGCTGCTGACAGCCGAGGTTAGCAAATCAAGGGTAGTGAGGGCCACAGTGTAAGGAAATGAAGCAGCAGTGGGGAATGAGATATGGCTGGAGAATGAGAAATAAGAGGTTTAAGTCCATCCCATTTTGTACAAATTGCACTGGGAGCATGGTGTTTTCTGATTATATAAGCCAATACTCAACAATCTGGCCTGATAGACACCAGCCCACGCACCTGAGGAAAAAACCCCAGGCTGACCTTCCTGCTATGTTTGTTCCTACAATTCCTACTCCTTGTATCCATTCTCTTCATTACTTTCCAGGCGGGTGACAGCAAAATTAAGGTGGATGACACTTTATAAAATCTTTTTTAAACTGAGATCTCCTCCTTTAATTTTGTTGGTTTTAAGGATTGGGATTTATGGATGGATTTAGACAGAGATGCTCCAATACCATACTACAAGACCTCAGTGATTAATACAAATGGCTTAAAGACACAGTAAGAAGGACGGCAACCAAATATGGTAATAACAGCAAGCATCAAACACCACAAAATATTACCTGAGATGTAAACCAGAATTCCAGCTGTATCATCACTAAGGTCTTTAAAGACTACTGCAATATCCAAAATGCCTTAAAAATCTTTTGGCTTTGTTTTTCTTAAACTTAGTGAATCTCTTGTACTGCTGTCTATGAGTGAGAAATTGTAAGCTAGCTTGATCAGGGTGATCAGATACAGTAATTAACAACTTTACCACAATATGTCAGGGATTATGAAATAAGAGTGAAATCCTGATCCTAGTGAAACCAATATTCTCAAGGGCTGAAGATGTCAGCTCTTCACTCTCTAAATTTTGTATCATCTGGATAGAAAATTTTTAATATGGCTGCATAAATCATCCAATTGGATTGGTCTCATAGCAAAAAGTATTTATATTAATAGCTGTTTCAAGAGTATGTCACGAGTAAATGTTCCAAAGAACACATGCAATTGTTCTGCAATAGAAAAGCTATTATAATGACCCATTTTCTATTAAGCAATTGCAGAATATTTTAACCCCTTTTCTGTTAGTTTGTTTTGCACATAATTTCTTCCCAAATTTATTCAGTACCAATCCTGGGACTTCAGCAATGTACAGTTAATTGCTGTGACTGAGTTTTTAACCTGGTGAGAAGCTTTCTCTAGAGCTGGTCTCTACCAGGGATCCCAGTAGGATGGGCATCCCTGTTGATATGCTGCCCTCTGGGATGATACAGGGTAGGACTTGTACTCCAGATTTTTGTCAGTGCCTCATCCTCTCAAGTTCTTCTGAGGTGTGGCTCACCCAGATGCTCAGTTCCTTCTTGTTGTTCTCAGTTGCCTATAATAAAATGAGAAATGAGAAATAATTATTTCTTTCAAACTGTCTTTTACTGCAGGATATTAGTGTCTCTTCTTCTGACATTGCCAGTTCTAAGTGATAAACAAAAGCTGCCACTCAAAACAAGAGTAAAGAGTAGCAGGGAAGTGAAAAGGCACTAGCTATGAGGAACTAGCCAGAATAAATCCTTCTGGAAATGTCCTAATAACAGTTACACCTCACTCCCATAAGGAAAAAAACTAAGGCAGGCAGCAACGCACTCTTAGGGCTTGAATGCAAGCAGACAGAAAAGCTGCAGTGTAAATACAGACCAACTGACAGGACATCAAACTGCTTCAGAAATACATTCCAGCAGTGAAAGTCTACCAGCAGGGAAAGATCATTTGTAAGGTTTAGTTAGAACAAGGCAAGAGTAAACACTGTGTGCATTCCCCTGGTTTTCTGAGACAGAAGAGGTTTTCCTCAGGCCAGCTCCTCCTTTGGGAAATGTGCAAAATATTTCAGAAGTCCTGTCTAAACGCATGTAGTGAAGGATGTAGAAAGTAATACTATAATATATTGAGTCAAATGTGGGTCATAATGGGGAAGTTTAACCATCATCCTCAATGACAGGGAAGTTTAATTATCTTCCTCATCAATTATATACATAAATAAGCAAATAAAAGGGATCTTGGAGAGATCACACACACTAAGAACTGCAAAAACCAACTGGTTCCTTTAGCTTAACTAGCCAGGCAAATGGATGGGGCTCTACTTCTATGGTTTTGCTTCATATTCTGCTACCAATTCTTATGGAATTAGAAACCCTCTTCGTCAAAGAACATCTCTTTTGGAAAAGAATTTCCCTTCCTCCCCACCACATTTTCTGCATACCCAGGGATAAGGCCTCCCCAGATTTACCTGCTATGAACAGGTTTTGTTACACAGGAGTCTGCCAGCTTTCTCTTTGGACACTACCGTCCCATCTTCCTGCAGTTCTGCATGAAAAGAGATGAGGTTAGGTTGCATCAGGATACCTTTTATCCCCTAGTAAGCATCAGGATACCTTTTATCCCCTAGTAACCCAGACTGCCCTGCTTATATACACTGTCTTCTGTGGAATAAAAGTAATTTCAGTGAGGGTTGTTCAAGAGGATTAGGGAAACTGGGAAATTTAAAAAATCAAGAAATAGTCTGGAGAAAGCATCTGAGCTGGAGCAATGCAGAGAGTTGGTGGCTGGCAAAGGAACAGTTAGGACGCATGCCATAAAGGATACCCATCTTCAGCCAGAATCCAGTGCAATCTTCCCATGGAGCACTCAGCATTAGAGAAAGAGGCCAAGGCTGCCTTTTCCACGCACAGTCATTGCAGTCAGAGCAGGAAATGAACAATTCTGTGCCATGTGGCAACTTTCTTTTGCTCTGCAGACCTGCACTCTTGGTGTTCTTTCTACAGAAATCTGCTCTGTGCCTGAAGAAAAGGGATCTGTTCTTGTACAGCCTCCTGGCTCTGTGATGTTGTACAGGAGTGGAATCCTTTCCCTCCTAATTAATTTCTCAGAGCTGGGTGAGGACTACATTCCAGCATCAAGGCCAGCAGAAAAATCTAGAATCTCTTATGATGGAAAGAGAAGAAAGGCTTTTCCAGCATATGGGCTTATCATGCCATTTACTCACTTACTCCAAACAACTTTAAAAAATCCCTTGTGCGAAATTAAGAAGAGGGAACCAGACAAGTAGAAAGACTTTTGGATCTTTCTTTTCCCGCTGTACAGTCAGAGAAATAAAAGAGGATATTTGTGAAAAGCCACCATGAGCCTGAAGTCTGATAAACAACAATAACCTTTTTCTTGACACTAATTTCTTTATTATATTTTTAGAAGAATTTAAAAGCCACTTATTTTTGAAAACTGTGATTTCAGGAAAAAGTATAATTTTCACATTTCCTCTGATGTGTTATATGCCCTGCTGTGTTATGACATTTCAAGTTTCATCAAGTCACATTAATTTACATTCTCACATGTTTTCTCAGTGGAACCTGCTCTTTGGGTCTATTTTCATTTATTACTTGATCCCTTTAATGTATTTGTTTTACTGAATACTTGGGCCATATTAACTGATCTTTCCATACCCCATGCTTGCAATTCATTAGCAATCATTTCTCTTCTCTGCACGAAGAAAGGAAAAAAGGAATGAATGAGAGAGAAAATGAGAGAAAGACAAAAGACTTGTAAAGAAAGCAAACAGCAGTTTAGTACACAGCCTGGGATTCAGCCTGCTCTGTTGCTTGGGCTTTGGTTATGAGAAAATTTTATCTGGTGTGACCAACATAAATTAGCAACACAATAAAATAGATCCCATGGAATAAATGTAGATGATTGGTTGTAAGCTGCCCATTATTTCAGCCTCCTCAACTTTGGTAAATGTGTTCACAGCAGTAAACCTGTGTTAGAGATTTGTTGTGGTACTAAGTAAAGCAGACTGTTGGATCCTGTCATGCAGAATGCCAACCAATTGTCCAGTCCTGTGCAATGATGATGTGAGGGAGAGCTGGGCATCAAGCCCCATTCGTGGGCTTGTTCCTTACAGCAATATTTTGGTTTTCCATGCCTCAACTTGAGCTTGAGCTGATGCCTAAATTCCCAAATTAGAGCCCTCTAAATTCAGTTTGTTTACAGTGGCCAGCACAGCTGAAGTACAATATTACCACTCTTTGCCTCCTGGCATAGATAATTTGAGATAACTTTCAAATGATGAGACATTAAGTGAGGGAATCAGCCTATTTTGTACACTCTCTCCCTGTATTTATTAATTTAATGACTGAATGAACCACGGTGTTTTCCCCCACTCTTGCTACCCTCTGCTTGCTGCTGGCACATGAATACAAAATGAGAGGTCATGCTTGGAAAACTTCGCAACTTCTCAGTGATTTCCATTCCTCCTCAATATTAGGATACTTGATGACACCATCCTGTGCAGGCAGCTGCTAATCCCCCAGTCCAGAAACCAGCAGCAAGAGTTGCAGTGGCTGAGCAAGGTATGAGTCATTCTCAGTCAAACCTGGTGAGAGCTGAAAGCCTCAGGCATCAGGTAGAAGGGAGCACCCTGCACCTAAAAAAATCCTGTTGCCTGCAGCTCTCCACCAGTGAGGAGTCACATGCAGATCCACTTTGATCACCATGATAATCCATCCCCTCTGCTGTTAATACACTCCCTTGACCTACCCTATATGGAGATCTTGCTGTAACTCCCACTTTGAGTTTGCAGCCACAGCATGATAGATACAGGCAAGTGGAACATTCAGCAACTTAGCAGGTTGTAGCTTGTATTGCCCCACCTATATCCATGAGGATACACACCTACCCTTCCCACACCTACCCCTAGCAGTGAAGACATTACATAGAGTCCAGCTATTGACTAATCTAAAGCTACATAGTTCCATCTCTGTCTTAAAAACAGCTCTGGTGGTGGAAGAACAAGGGTGGGGGGAGGAATTGTTCAAGAGAGACATTTCTGGCATTTTGATTTCTTTGTCATTAAGCTGTTTGGAGCAATCAGGCCAGGCACTACTTTAGTGACAGCTGGATTTAATTTTAAACCTCTTCTCCACCCTTAGTTAACTCTGGGGGAGCTACCATGCAAGTCAAACACTGGAAAACTCTAAGGGCAGAGGAGAGATTCCCAAATGTGACCAAAGGCACAGAGAGCCCAGCTTGTCCATTGTGATGTCCTCATGTCCCTGGATGAGTAGAAGGATGACACTAAAGCTTCCTGTAGAGGGTTGAATGGAGCAGCCTCATGTGTCATAACATTGGGAAAAGGGGGACAAGGAAGACTTGTCCCAGCCTATGTATCATTGATGGCAAATGACCTGGTGCCAGTGGGAGAGTGATCAGCACAGCCCAGGAAAGCAGCACAGATATGACAGCATGCCTGTCACCCACTGCACACTGGTGACAGAGTGGAATGTAAACTCTGTGTTTATGTGCAGAGATTAGAGACTACAATTGTCTCCAACCAGACAGACTGTCCTGCAGTGGGGAACAGAGAAGGATGCTTATGTAAAATGGCCTGGCAGCAGTGCACAGGAGGGACAGGCACACTCATTTTCCACTGTGTGCAGCAAAGAAAGGGATTACTGCTGAGGGGGGAGGCAGGCATGAACAGGGGGAGAGAAATTAGGAGTCCAGATGTCTACTCTGTAAATAGATTTTCCGAGGGTTTTGGAAATAAAATAGAAATAAGCCGTACCATAAATTCAGATACATGTGCAAGGAATCTACATTTACTCAAGACTGAGATTGTGTTATGTGACCTTAAGCAAAACTAATCAGCTGGACTGAGTCTCCTCAGTCTTCTCCAGCACCTGTGAACCTGAGAGAACAGATTTTGCAGAACTAAAAGTCAGTCCCTCCCTTCCACTGGGATGCAGCTGTCTAAATGTCTTGGTCCCTCCTAAGAGATGTGAAAATATAGGGTGGGAGAACTGGAAGGGAACAGGAGCTGCTATGATCCTCTCATTCATGGCTTTGGCAGTTATATTTCATATTAACCCTGCTCAGAAAACAGTGGCCATGAAGTAATTCAACCCATTCTGGAACCTAGGTGCAAAACCGAGCAAGCTTAGATTGGTCACAATATAGTCAATCAGAATTTAAATAGTATTGTAAATAGTATTCAGACTTAATGAGGGCTGAGAGAAGGAATGCCAAAATGCCAGAGGCTACTTTACCTTTTCCCTTGGAGGAATGTGATTCCTGACACTAGCAGACTAAAAGGAAGAAATAGTTTAGTTCTGATGCTTTCCAAACACCAGGTGCAGTACTATCAGTGCAGCACCATCTTACCTAGACTACAATTGACCTTTTAGCTTCTTTTTTTTCTCTCTCTTTTCTCATAGGAGGCACCAGTCATTGTTGTCATGATAAAAATAGAAAAGTGCCATCTGTATGTGCCTAAAGGTTTATGAAATGAGAGAATAAGAAACTAAACCAAGTGTCTCTCCTTGCTATCACTTCCCAGCTCCCCTCTTGAGCGACTTTTTGTATGCTTAAAGATGCTGTCCAACTGAGCAGCCTGTCACAAGGAAATATGCACAGCAAAATGTTCCAAATTTTCCTGTTTTACTTACTGCTGGTTGACAGCAGGACAGAAAGTCATCCCTAGCCAGTCAGGAAAGTTACTTTTTAAGTGATGTGCATGGTATATGGAGACTGAGATCAATGGAGGACAGTAGAAATTTAAATTGACAATACACTTATAATTGTTGACATTAACTAATCAGATAAGAATTTTAAAGTTCACACTGTGAACACTGATATTTTCTGTGTGAAGTGAAGACAGTTTGAACTGATATTTTTTCTATTAATAAGTGTTTGAAAGGGTGGTAGAAGAAATTATTACTGTAGTAATCAGAGCTCTCTGTGTGAAATCACTTCATAGTCTTTGAGATTCATAAAGCAGGAGACAGTCTTTATTCAAAATAGTATGAGCCTTTACCTGACTACCTAATGAAAACATAAAAGTTATCATTGCTTTAAATAATCTTTTAATTTATTCACCAATATGCTGTTTTCATGATAATCTCTTGAAAACAAGCAGGGCCCAGGGCCCAGCCTCTGAAGAAATTTTGGGAGTTATCTAGAGAGGGCTGTCTGCCACCCTCCACCAAGGGACAGTGACTCTGCCGTGTGGCCAGGCCTCTCTGCACCAGGCAGTGCTCTGCCAGGGTGGAGCTACCCATAGACTATGCCAGGCCTCTGCCATGGGCAACAGGAACACAGGAGGCCAGCCCTGTTATTTCCAATAAAATGCCACTGGCTTGTTTGCCTGCCACCCAGAGGGACCCTGCCTCAACACTGGAGTAGGTGCAGCTACGTTTGTTTAAGCACGTTTCACTTCTCACTAACACCAATCAAGCCCAGACTGCAGCACACACCAGATCAGACACTTCCCTGTGGTGTTCAGTGCACCACTAGCATGCATGGAAGAGCCCTGCTGGTTCTTAAAAATACAAACATGTTGATTTGTAAAGATGAGAATGTTCTTAGCATCACAGGATCATTTAAGTTGGAAAAGACCCTTAAGACCATTGAGGCAACAGTTAACCTAACACTGTCAGGCCTTCAGCACATATCCATTGTGTCATCAGTGCACAGAATTCAGCATCAGGTAGCTACACATCATAAGTTCTAGCTATGGCTTGGATTGGGAAGAACATTATTCCCTTTCCCCATGATATAGGTGAGACTAATACTGTAACTTGTATTGATGTTCAACGTGAAATCCAACTAACCTTCCCTTTGACTGGGAATTATATTTCCGACATAATACACCTACAGTATTATGCAAGAATCTTCAGTCAAAAAATCCCAAAGTGTTTTTTGACACCTTCTGAGGTTGTTAACCTCCTTCCCAGCAGCCTGCTTAGAGGGGTGAACACATTCACCCCAGGTTCAAATCAAATCCTTTGGTTTTCTCCTTGTTTTCCCCACTCCCACTTCTGACTTTACCTTATGATCAATAGAGTTCAAGTTTAGGGAATATTATCAGAGCCTATGGTTGCAACCTCTAACATTATAATCTATAGGGTTGCTGAGAGCATTAGAACATCCAGGATAAATTAATTCAGTGTAAGTAAAAGCTTTGAAGCTAGAAGCATCACCAGGGTTTTGAAGCTTAAGCCCTCTTTAGATTACTTGATTAAAGTAGGTCCAAAGCTTCACCAATCAATATATTTTGCTTAGGAGCAGTGTTGATACAGAAGCATATTTAATGGGATCTGCAGTACCCCACCCAGAAGATGCTTCATTAAGGCGAAATGAGAAAACGTGCATGGGGGAGAGGGGCAAAATCATTGCCATGTGCTTGTGAGTGCCTGTGAAGATTATTTGCAGCCATGGTAGAGAATAGCCTGTATAGAGGAAAGGGGAGCAGGGAATTGACAAGAAAATTATAGGCTTGGAAAAGAAGTAATTGAATCTTCTATTAGTTTAAAACTGTAAAAAATGACCAAATGTAAATAGACATACCTGTAGCCATGCATTATTAAGGGGACAGCCCTGCTCTTTAGCCACTTTAATGTGTCCAGCAATCTCCAGTGGGACCAGGACCATGAGTCTGGTTACCTGGATGGCATCATCTCTGGCAAGATTACCAGCATGGTATCTGGGGGCTAATATTGACAAAATGACAACTATTTGTACTAAAATTAAGAAAACTCAAGCCTGACCAGTAGGTCATAGATGACAAAAGCCAAAAATACAATCAGATCACCATGTTTTTTCTCACCTGAGAACAGGAACAAGCAACAGGTAAATGAGGTAATGTGGAAGAACACAGGTTCAGTTCTGCTCCTCTTGCTTCACCTCCCAAGTTGGTTACACACCTCTAGGGTGTTGGGGTGCCAAACCACGGCCTCCAGACCAGTACTGGGGAGAAGGAACAGGCTGTTGCTTGTATCCTGATGGAAAATATAATCCATTTAGATTTCTAATTGGACTTGATTAGACATTTAAGCAACTTTTCTGCAGTAGCAATTTAAAAGAATTAGTTATATTTTCCAGCCTACTGAGCACACCAGACAAGCAAATCGTGTGCTATCTTCACAGCACAGCGTGCTCCCTAACGAGGCTGGCCCCAACTTGGTTCCATGGAGCCAAGATGCTCCTCGAGAGTCAGAGAGCTCTCCAGCCAGGGCCCAGCCCAAGGTGAGCAAGGAAAACCTGCAGACAGTAGCCAGATTCTCCCAGAATTCGGATCTTACCAGGCAAAACTGTGCTTAAGAGGCAGATTCAAAATCTCGCTGGGAAGTCAACCAGTAGATCAGAGTCCAGTTCAATGAGGTAACCAGGGCTGGATACAGCACAGTGACTGCTGGGCAGGTGCCCAGTGACAAGACAGGTCTGCTGGGAAGGTGGTCAAGTTGGTCAAGCTGGGAAGTCAGTCTGCTGCTCATGGTCTCGAGCAACAGGATCCTTGGACAGGCACAGGCACAGCTCAGCCTGAGCATCACTCAGACACAGACTGACAGCCCAGGGCTCAGCTGAAATGGGGCTCCTGAGTCCACAGGCAGCTGTGTAGGTGGAGACCCCAGATGAGGCTGGTCAGGCCCATTAAGGTGCCCTGACATTAAACTGATTGTGCAAGACAAACATTTGCATTTTTATTTCAGCAAGAACCTCATTGTGGAGCTGGTGTTTGTCCATGTCATGGAAACAAATATATGCCAGAAAAGCTACAAAGAGAATGAAATGAGTATGGTAGGAGACTTTTATGTTTGAAAAGGATTTTGCCCTGAATTATCTACCCCTGCACAGCTGGGATGTGCTGACATGTCCCCTAGGTAGTTCATTTGGCACCAACCACCTTGGGAACCCACAGCCAGGGGTCCAATCAAACAGTCTCTTGTCCTCTTCACAGCTTGAGCAGCATTAGCTCTGACAGGCTGAGGGTTCTCTTCATCCTTTGCACCATTTGCCCACAGTCCTCTGACATGTAACTAACTTCCACATCCATGCTCTGGGTTACAGAGTTCTAGTGCAAGAGAAAACACAAGCCTTTATTGCCAGAGGTGACTAAAATTCAGCCAGATGAGCTGTGTATTTTTTAAATAAATGATTTTTTTACAATAAATCCACACACTATTTGCTTTTGTGACAGCCAGAGAGTGAGATGAAAATTTGCAGTTTGAAAGTTCAAATTGAAAGATAGACAGGCAGTGAGATGTATTGGATAATTTAGGGATTGGGAATGGGGTCTTTTTCATGAGTTCATGCATCAGCAGCAGACTGAGGAGGTGAAACCCAGCTGGTAAGGAGATGCAAACAAACACTCTGGCCCAGATAAAAGAGTTGTCAGTGCAAGACCCCCCTCAGCTTGTTATCCTGCCCCTTGGCAGCCCCTTTGCATCCCTGGTCATGCTGCAGCTCCAGCTCTGCTTAACTCCCTATGCAGGTGTGAACTGAGCCTTTGCCCCAGATTTCTGGTGGTTGCTTGCAAGAAGAATTTCTGTCTTGGCAACAAACCCCTTCCCTTTGGCAGCCTGAGTTGTGCTGAGGCTCCAGGCTTTTTCTTCCTCCTAACCCCAACCTCAACATTTGGAGTGGGCTAAGTCTCTGGCAAACCCTGACCGTGCCCCAGTGAGCAAAACCTCTGAGGGACTGATCCTTCTGGCAACTCATCCTTTTGACAGCCACTTTCAAGCTTCTCATTTTGTCAAAATCTGTATGTTAAAGTAACATGTCTTCTGTCTAAAATGAAATATGTTTGTCTCTTTATTTTTATACACATCAGACTGTTGTCCTCATAGCAAGCTCTCATGTATTTTAGTAGCATTCACAGTCTGCATGAATAAACAACTGGAGGCACTTGAAGAGATACAAGCTATGTCTGCCTTTGTCTGCCAAATAATCTTCTGTCGCTGAACAAGAAATTATTATAATTCTACCTTGCAAACACAGCCAGGCACAAGTTATTACTTAGCTGTTTCAAGATGAATTGTTTAAAAAAAAATTTAAAAATCTCACAGCTTTAGAAAATAATTAATCAATTTTTGGTGGCCACTGTTACTTATCCCCCACAGAGGTCACCCAAAGAGGCTGCCCCACCTGGCTGCTCAGGGCTCCCTGGCCATGCCCAGCCATGTCCTCAGCAGGGGCTTGTCCTGCACACTGGGCTCCCACATGGTCCCTGAGGCCACTGCAGGGTGCAGGAACGCCCCTGTCGGTGGAGATGAGGGCACCGGTGCAGTGGAGGTGACTGATTTCCTTCCTGTAAGATACAGTGTCACAGACTGTTGATTTTACTGCAGCCTCGTTGGAAGGGAGTGGTAAAGCAGCAGGGCAAGCAAACAGCTCCTGTCAGTGTGGGAGTACTAAATGCCCAGACAATTAGGCTTCTAGTTCACCAAATCTCAGTAGCCCCCCGATCTCACATTTGTTTACTCTCCAGTTTACTAAAGCAAGCACAGTGCCTGAGTAAGGTGAGAGCTGTTTCAGAGGTCACATGCTGCTGGGTTAAGTCAGTGGAGTCTGTTTGCAAATAACTGTTTTTAAAACAGAAGATAATAAAAATGGTGAAAGGCCCTTAGTTCTCAGATTTTATGTTTAGGGCAGCCAGTCTGCCAACACCTAGGACTGCCCAACATCAAGCTAAGCAGGATAGTGAGGAAGAAGAAAGGAGGATGGAGACACGACTTTTCAGCAGGAGAGGTATTTGCTAATATGGTACCTGGGAACTGCTTGATAATTCTCTCCCAAGCAATTCAAGTCCTCCATCCATTCCACAGAGGTAATGGCCTTCAGCCTGAGGTTCAGCAAAACCCTCCAGACAGTTTTTTAATGTCATTTCAGCTTGGTACCTGAGTGCAGAAGTCACACAGGGCAGCTGGGCACATAGTGAGGAGCAGACACAGTGCTGGGACAGCAGGAGCTGTAGCACAGGGAGAGGGCAAAACACTATAAAAGGTGCTGAGAGAGAAGTCCCTCATAAAGGAAGAAGTGTTAACAGAGACAAAGCCACAATGACTTCCTATATCAGATGCTGAGCACTTGCTTCTCACAGGGATTCTCCCCGGTCCTTTCCCTATGTACAACTCCTTTATGCCTGTGGTAGCACCAGGAGCTTCTCACGCTGTCATCTCTTCCTTCTCAGCAGAGAGAAGGAGCTTTCCTTTCCTTGCAGGAGCTTTGCTTTCCTTTGCCTTTTTCCCCCTGTCCCCCTACCCTGCTTGCAAAGCCCAAAATGGCTGACTGAATGCTGTTTGCAGCCTTGTAGGCAATATTCCTCAAATCCATTTGTTTTGGCATGGTGGATCACCCACTAGATCTTGCTGCAGCATGGCTCCTCTCTGCTGTGCCAGGAGCAGACAGCAGGCACTGGCCACAAGGAGCAGGAGTTGTGGCTCTCCTCCTGATGGATGATCTACTTGTTATGGTGGTATAACAGGCAAAGCCCGTTGTATCTGATTACACCCCAGGTAGCATGGCTTCTGTAACTCAGATGGTGAATGAACCAGGTTGGAATAAGCAAGTGTATTAATTAGTATGCTGATAGCTGAATAGAGCTATTTTAAAAATCACTGAACAGCACTGCACTTTACTATGATTGCAGGGATTATGTAAGATGATGATTAAAACCAGGTCCCTGCATCACAGACTGATCCGTGTTTTAGAGATGAAAAAACAAAGCTGCAAAGGAATGAGAGGAGACTGTACTATTTTAAAAGATTCTCTCTCTGCCCTAATTAAGGGCAAAGGAGCCATGTCAGTGTTTACATTGTCATTCTAACTCATCCTACTTTTCCTATCATATTTTGCCAAGAAACCACATATTTTTTTAAGAGTGGGTTTGTACATATGGAAATGTCAGCGATCTGCTGCATCATCCCACAGTACGTAGCCATTTTACAGGGTGTCCCTGATGCACAGCTTTTGCCTCCTATGCTGCACCTACCAGGAGTGTTTTCCTCCTATTTTCCTCCTATTTGCTGATGTGCTACTACTTATTAAAAAAAAGCAGGAAAAGTAAAATGTGGGCACTACCTTTGTGTATTGTCTAACAGATTGAAAACAGACAGATAAGGAGAAGTTGTATCTCAGCAGCAGGAAGACACTGCATTTCAGGACCAAGCTGCCAAGAAAAAAAAATTTGTTTTCAATGACAATGTTCCCAATTATTTGGGAAAAGCCTCTAGAAATTGATTGTCATTAAAGACTTGAAGAGAACATTGCTTATGATGATGAGTAGAGATTTTAAAATTTTGTTTACAGTCTCCTGCACTGTAATGCTCAGATTGCTGTATATACACAATCATTATTTGATTCCTTACACCACAGTGAATAGCAGCTCTGCTGATCAAATATAAGGTGGCAACCAATCCTAATGCAAATAGAAATATAAACAAACCCTGCAGATTTATAGCCAATAAAAATTATGTCAAACAGTATAAGATGAAAAGCAGAGTGTATGCTTGTTATTAAGTCTGACAGATGTTTGCTGTAGAGGGTTTTCCATGAAGTTTCTCACCATTGTTAATCATCCATACTTTACGATGAAGTTTAAAAACCTCTTTAATTATCTTACATGGATTGAATGTGTCCACTCAAAGTATTGCACTGTGTTAAAGTTGAAGATTTATTCCTTTATAATATTTCTTTAAGAAGCAGACATCACAGAATCAACTGTTACTTCATTTCCTGGCATAACACAGGACCTGGAGCACACAGAACAAAGCCTTTTGTGGTTATTTATATTCTCTTCTTTCTTTCTAGGCAGCTTCCCCAGCCAGTGTGCATTAAGCCAGCAGCAGGGTCTAATGCCACCTCTTCTCAGGCGACTCTGTAGTACCAGATGCTATTGTGTGAAGACAGGAATTTAACATGGAGACCATACAAACGTGGGCATTTTGTGTGCAACCTTTCATTTTGTGTGAGACACCTGTCAAGTACTTGCCCTTGCAGGTGAGGTGGGTGAGACTGGGGCCATGTTTGCCCTCACGTGCCCTGAGCTCCGTCCTCTTGTTTATTCTGGTCCCTGTGGCACTGCTGGCCACAGCTGCTGAACTTGAGCCAGAGCGCAGGGATGTCTGGATGGAGCCATGGATCCACATCTCACTGGAAAGCAGCCAGACTGGGCTGTTGGGATTTCTGTAGCCAAAATTTGCAGTGTGAAAGCTCATAGGCCTCATATGGCCCACATCACACACTTACACAACCCCTTCTATTTCTACGTGGTGAGGAGGGGCAGGAGCGCTGCCATCCCATTCTGCCTAGGGACTGCTAAAGGGAAGACATGTAAGGGCTGGGACGACAGAGGCAGCTGGGTGCCCATACCAAGGGTGGGTATCTTAGCCATGGGGGTTTTTCTTCTGCCAGTGCAGCCCCTGAGGGTTCTCCCAGAGCACAGCCATGGCACCTGCCCTTCTGTGTTCCTCATGGCCAGGGCAGGCCCTGAGCAAGCTGGACACCACAATGGCTGAGGTCCTGAAGGACCGAGGTGCTGCAGGGGCCAGGGGTGATGAGCCTTCAACACAGGGGTGGCAGCATCACCCATGTGGCAGCTGGCCAGGAGTGGGTCACAGCTGGTTTTAGCCCACTGCGGGCTGAGGTCAACAAAAGGGAGAGACCAAGGCACTGGGTGCCACTGCTGCAGGCAGTCAGAGGGGCAGGGAGTGCTGCTCCTCCTTGGATGTATTTTACAAAGGACCCAGCACATGGAGGGCTGCTGGAGACCCCCTTGAGATTGGAAGGGATCTGTGTGCTCCTGAGGAACCCATTGCAAGGCAGGAATTCCTAGAGTGGCTGCAGGCAGCACATGCTGGAGCAGGTACACCCCTGAAGAAACAGCAGCAGGAAGATATGCTACATAAATCACCTTGCCTGCCCGTGCTGCCCAAGGGCTTGCCAGAGGCACTGTGACAAATCAAGCACAATCCATGGTGCAAATAAGGGTGTTGAGTGTGGAGAGGAGGTAGAAGAGGTGTTTATATGGTGTTTGATTGTTTAAATTGCAGTTGCACCGAAGTTGGTAGCACAGCTGGCATTCAGTGCATCTCTTACAGTGTGCCTGAGATAAATGGCTTAAAACCCTTCTGCAATGCCCTATGGTGAAACAAGCCCACGACCAGGCTCTTGGCAAGCTTGCTGGTTTGTACATAAAGGCTAAAACAGGTTCTGTGGGGACTGCAGGTCTCCATGCTCCTCCACGCACATCCCTCCAGATCCACTCACTGACTGCTACGTGATCCTTGCCTAGCAGGTGGCAGATGGGAGGGGGCATCCATTAGAGGAGATGTTCAGAGCACAGTTAAGAGGTTTTGCCTTCTCATCAGTCAACTCTCATCTCATCTCCTTGGCCAAGTTTTTTCTCTCCTTGTTCAATTGCAGCAACAGTGGGCACTGAGGATCTGTTACAAACAAACTTTTCCAGGCAATGCATGGAAGTAGCATTTGCCTGGACAGATTCTGAACTTGGGCACTTTTATGCTTTTTTGTGTGTATCTCAGACATTTGCTTCTTCTGCTCCACTTTGTCCTGGGATGTTTACATCCATCATGTTCCCCAGAGGCCTAGAGCAGCAGTCTCCCATACCAACCACTCTGGATGGCATCAAGGCAAGAAGGAGGTGCTCTTAGGTCAGCTTAGGCCGAGAAACCACCCTCTCTGCTTCAGCAGCATTTCAAACCAGCTGTGAGAAAGTTTGATGGAAGAACTGAGGGGCTTGCTTTCTTCTCAGTCCCTTTCAACGTTAACCCATAGATATTTAGGGCTGTTAACAGAACACTTTCAAAAACACAGGGTCTGAGGAATGCTCTGTTTTCTAAGATTGTACTATTCAGTTTAATTTTAATTGGAGAAAGCTATGAGACCATTACAATTTTTTTTAATACTCCTTACTATTCATTCTCTGAAAAGAATTCTTTTGCACTGTTTTCTTCGACTCTAGACTTAGGTGGGAGAATTGATGCACAGATTACAAAGGTACGTGTTTCAGGATGTTATATGTATGCCATTAGACATTTTAATACTGGATCTCTTCTGATTGTTGCTAACTAAAAAAAACCCCCAAAACTACCAAAAAACCCCCACCAATTCCCATTGAAATCAGCTTTGTTTCTGGCTGCAAAACTGATGAAAAAGGAAGATCAGACCCTAACTTAACATCAGTTTAGTATGTCTAGCCATTTGCACATGACAGCAAATTAACATGAGCTGATCATCTACAGCAGTGAAGATCCAGGTAACATCCCACAAGGACCAGAACTACTTAATAATGAAGGAATTAATTTGTTAAAAAAAACCAAACCAACAAACAAAACAACCACTGTTCTTATGTCTTAATACGTGGGCATATTCTGAAACTAATATTCAAACAAATACAATTGTTCAATTGATGCAACTCAGTAATTTTTATTGCAACTGGAAGACAATACATCACAGAAACTTTATGGTAGGTTTTGGGAAAGTGTTATTTACAATAATAATTGATGAAATAGTTTGTCTTTGGCAACATGATTACACATCAAGAAAATGTAAAATGCAAGTATGCCTCTAAATCAACAATTTCATACTTCCTAAAGATCAGCTGATTGCACTTGCCTTCGGACTGCTCATTTAGGTAAACACAAATACAACTTAACATCACTGTTCATTCCCCGTCACAGTTCGTATTTTAATATTGATGAAATTGGCAGTTTCAGACGCCAAGTACAGAAAAAAAAATTGGCTTATCACTGTACTAAATTAACTTATTGGCCAGTTAAGGTCCTGTGACCCTTAAGCACTGATACTAAATCTCTTGGTCTTTTGATTGCTTTATCACTTTTTCTGTAAAACAAAATACTTCGGAAATTATAGATCAGAGTATAAAAAAATGTACAAGTTCATAATGCTTTTCATACACACACAAATCATTCCCCCCCAACATTTTACATCATGGCAGTTTTAAGTAGTGAGTGTGAATGATGCAGGCATGGAACTGGTTATCAGATACAGGTATGACTTTCAATTGCTGTCCCACACACATACTCAGGAAATGTACAATGCTCTAGGTAACTTAAAAATGTACTCAAGTTCAATGTCATCCAAACGAAAAAAGAAGGTCTTGGGATTTCAGGCCAGAGTAAACAAATGAAAAAGATTCCCATTTCTAGATTGTCAGCCATTCCAGAGTCCAGCATGTAGTTTTAGTATTCGGTAAAATCCCTTCTAGCACTAAAGGCCAGCACAAGTTGTCATTTATCTCTTAAACCCTCAGATGATGAGCTCCTGTAACTGCTGGCCCAATCCAAAGCCTCATGAAATCCACTGAAAATAAAAAAAACTAAACAAAACCCCCTTCCACCGATTGTGAAAGGATGTTACATCAGGCCGATATTCCCCTCTTTGCAAAAGGAAATGTGATACAGTAGAAAAAACATTGTATCTTCAGATAAATATACCTTGTTTTCAACACTAAAACAAAACCCAAACTCCCCAAACCAGAAAAGGCTACTTATTAGTAAGAACAATTCAAAAGTGACCTTGAAATAATTTCTGGTTTTAAATGTATACCAGCAAAATACAGCACCATAGACACATTAGGTTGAGACTCTGGTTTTTTTTTGGTCAGTGAAGCTAATACTTGTTTGCTGAACTGTGGAAGAATTATAAGGTCATGTACATGATCAAAGATAAAGCAACCCAGCTGACAAGTCTCTGCTTAATTCAAGAATAACCAGTACTAAAAATAAAAATGCAAAAATAAAAATTCCTAATAAACCACCATCAATTAACACTTTCTAAATAAAAGGGGATTAACAGATGAATTTACAAATGTATGCAGATTTATACAGAACACCGAATGTTGTGTGTAAATCTTTATGAACTTCATCTCAAAACAGAAACACACAGAATGTATAGTTTGACTTACACATCCCATTTCAAAGGAAAAGAGACATCATTACAACTTGGTAACTGTGCTAATTGCAATATAAATCAAACAGAAATTCAGAGTTTGGCAGGTAACTAAGAAGAGGGTTATCACTTAGGTTATATAGCAAAGTGTTGATGTATATTACATAGAGTAGTATAAATAATAAAAAAGTATTATTTAAATTAGATCACAGTGCTGCATTATGTGCATAACAGTGTTTGATATATTACTGGAGGGCTGTGAAGAACACTACTAAAACTTAACTGGTCAGACAGTCAACACTGATACTCTGTTACAATCAGGAGGATGTATGGTTCAAATGCTCTTTTGGTGACAAAGTTAAGAAAATGTTTCAAAATATTTCCTATAAAATATGCCAATGAGCTATTCAGGCAGTAGTGATGTGCCCAAAGGAGCTGGGTTTGCATTCTCCAGGAAGTGAAGTAAATTGCATTGTAAATGCATTTTCTCAGTAGTTGTATTCAGATCCTGGAGCACAGGTTATTTTCAAAAATGCCTAGGCTCGGATTAAAGCAAAAATTGTAATAATAATAATAATAGTGAAATGGTAAAGGCTTCCAGGAGCACTTGGATGTCTATAGCTCCACTGACTGCTAAGGAGACAAGACACCTTCAAGTTCTAGAAAACCTCAGATTGTGCACTCTCAGACCCACTGTGTGATTCTTGGGGTGTCCTGTGCAGGGCCATGAGTAGGATGGGTCCCTTCCAACTCAGCATATTTTATGATTCTATGATCTGCATCTTTAGATGGATTGGGATGGGAGCCAAAATCTCAGTGAAAATAAATTACCACTACTAAGAAACCAGGATAAAGTGTTGTTTTGATAATTTTATCCATGGTGCCATTTGGTGTACAATTTAGGATTTAATTCTCTGCTAAAGTATGTTGACATATCTCTACCTCACTCCAGTGAAGAATGCAGCCTCCAGCTTTTTTCTGTATCTTTTCCACAGGTAGACAGTAATTCAGCTGAACACTGGGAGCCAATGCATCTCCTTTGGGACTCCCTTCTCCCATTAAGGAAGGAGAGGAACTAGAATATGAACCTCAGCTCAACTGCTGGAAAGAAGGGTCTAAGGACAGTTCTCTAGTCCTACAGGGCACATCTCCTTGCTCCCACATCTGGCTTTTCAGCTGTAAAGCCCTGTGATCTTTGTAGAACTACTGCCAGTTTTGCCAGGAGAAGATCAGAAGCAGACTGCTTTCAGAAACAGCTATGGGATGATACATTTAAGCTGTTCAAGACCTGTGCTTGCATTTCTAAATGCAAGCAGAATCTGCACCAAAATGCAGTAGAACATCCAACTGCTTGCAGAATGCAAGCACGATCAGCAGATTTCACCTCCCTGGAGATGCTGGTGAAATCTGCTTATGGCATTAGCTCTGGCCTGCAAGAGCTTCTTGCTGCAAAAGGCATATTCCAAAGGAGCTTGCCATGAAGTCTAGCAACCTTTACAATTCATGCTTATGTGAAACTTGCTACTGAACACTTGCTGACCTCCCCCCCACCTGTCTTGGAGAAATGCTAATTTGGCAATACTTAGAGTGAGAAGAAGGGAAAGTTAGAGATTAGACAACTTCTCACCCCAAAATGGCTTAGAAGGAAAAGCAAAACCACACCACCTCCTATCTGGCAAGTGAGAGAGTTTGTAATACAGTGCAATTACTAGTCTGTTTTGACATCATTCAGTTGAAGTAAAGACAACTCGATTAAAAGCTGACATCGTATTTCTTGGAAAACAAATCTATTTCAGTTCTTACACACAAAAAAAGAGAGAACTTCTCTGATGGAGTAGAACCAGTTCTGACAAAGTTGCCATTGTCAGCCAGGCACAAATATAGTTTAAAAGAGGTGACTCCTAAACACTTTATACAATCCAAATTATGTACTTCTCATCAACAGTCAGAGTAAGCATCAATAAGGACAAGTTGTTTTTAAACACCAGAAATAATCCATTGATGGCAGCCCAAACTGCTGGTTCCTGAATATAACTTTGTAAAATCCTACCAAAGAATACCTTCCTAGCAGATCAGACTTGGAGAAACAAATTTTATATGAAAATACATGCTTGCCAACATTTTAGGTTTACCAGCAAGTATATAGAGGACTTGTTGAAGTCTTAGATAGGTGTTATATATCTATATCTATATATATATCTGTATAAAGATAACCTGCCTAATTAGATATTTATGCAAAATGACTGTTTTCTAAGATGAGTAATACTAGTGGTAATTATATATTTAGCCACCAAGAGTCCACATTAATGAATGGTAACTTGCTGTTCAGCAGATACTGATCTCATTTGCACTGACACACTGCAATCAGAGAAGTTGCTCTGGAATTAGCGTCGTGGAAAGAATCTGGCCACTGGCACACCAACACGTTGCTTTCCCTGGAGGACAGAGATGGCTGAGCCATGGTTTGTATTTTCTGCCACTAGATTTTTTCAGTGCTGTTTTTTGGTAAATATTAAGCCACAACCGAACTGATACAACTATGCATTAATGAGCAAAGGTGGTGGCAAAGTGATACTGTAGTATCTTCTATTTCAAATGACTCTCCCAAAAGTCTGTAAAAGATGAAGACCAAGTTGTCTTGTACAGGGTTGTGTGGTTCACTGCCTAAGACTTTGGCTGTAGAGAGCATGGATGTGGGAAGAAGCAGATTATCCCAGTCTGATCAGACAAGGGAAATGTTATGGCTCATTCATCTCTGTGCTACCTGGCCGAGGGACTGGTCCTTCCTGTTTTCCCCAACGTTATCTAAAGGGCTGCAGGCAGCCAGCAAAAGTTAGTATATATGTACTCCTAACTTAACTAATGCTGGGACTCAACCCTGCATGCACTGGCCCCTGCAAACTGAGAGGAACAAGGCTGTTTCTTGCACTATCCATGGCTCTCTCCTTCCTTGTCTCCAAAGCTGGCAATTGTGCTGAGCTCTGGCAGCTGTCAAGTAGCTCCTGGATTCCAGGACATGCTGGCTGAGATGGGAGGAGATGCACACTTTTGCTGTGCTGCCCTGTTCTTTACAAGACACTTGTGGAGCACAGGACCAGGTCCAGACCAGCCTGTTCTTCAGTCCTTCCATCTCCTAACTGAGCACACACCACAGGCATCTCCAAATACAACTGTTAGCTCACTGCACTGAGTAGGAAGTCAAACCCTTCTCTAACTCACTCTTCACAAACTACATCCATCTTGGTGAAACTGCTGCCTGAAACAGCTGTTAGTGATAAATCTAAACCTATACTCTTTAAGAAACCGACCATTTTGTTCTCTTAATTGGTTGGTTTCTGGGATTTTCTTTTTGCCTCTAGGATATTCTAAGTGTAGAATTTTTCATGCCAAATGCAAGAATCCAGGTGAGAGAGATTGTTTTGTTTATTTCACAGCTTCTCTCTGCTGGAATGATTTACAGACTCACAGTCATCCTTACCAGGAGAGTAGCACTGTACCTGAATCACATGCTCTGTAACACTGGTTTTTATCCGGACACCTCCATAAGGCTCTTAAACTAACTTCAATTTTTCATGGCAAATTAGCAAAGCTATTTTCTTGTCTTTTTATTCCTGAATCAAATCAGAGAGTTTTCCTCAATTAACCTCCCATTTTTCTCTTGATTCTGTCATACACACTCACTACTAAATTTGCCCTCAGATTATTGCGTCATGTTACACATGTACAGACGAAGAAAAGACACACTTTTACTTTTTTCTTTTTTTTTTTTTTAAAACAGAAGTAGGGAGAGGGGGGCTGAATGTGCAGACAAGGCAGTATAATTCAACCATCCAAGCCCTACCAGAGCATGAAGATTTTTTTTTTAATATTGCAGAGTAAGTTCCCCAACAGTCAGTGTTTGTCCCTGAAGAAGGTTAAACCTTAAACACCTGCTTCAAAAAAACCCCAACAACAACAAAAAAGAACCAAAACAAAAACAAAACAAAAAAATAAAACCCCCAAAAAACAAACTCTAAGCCTAAGGGCTTTAAAAATTAGAGGCATAGCCTTTCTCTCTATTTTCTATATTTATATGAAAATAATTCATGCTTCATGCTAAATACATTATTTACCTTACAAGAACTTTGTCATTTTTGAATAAAAAAAATTGTTTGCTTTTTGTTTTTCCCCCTTCCCTAAAGAATCCATGCAATGTGGATCAAATTTCTTCTGCTGGCTATGCTGGTTGAATCTGGAAATTTGTTGTCATTTTTGCACAGATGAATCCTGACTGATGGTCACTGCATACTCATTTCTGAGCACAGTGTAGGAGCTCTTTTGTTGAACTTCTGAATTTTACTGATCACCAATATGCTTTCTTTCTGTTTTTAAATACGGAATACTACTAATGGCAGGTTTTGTAGCTTTGTTTCCCCTGTTAGATCAAGGATATGATCCACAGAAAAAGATTCTGATGTACACGGTATCTATTGTAATTTCTTAGACTTGATTACTTTTCACTTAGAAGACATAGTTTGTTTTTCCCTATTACTATTATTTTTTGCACGCAGTGCCAATCTTCAGGCTTATGGCTTTTTGAATATTCTTTCAATTTAATACAGAAGACAGAATTCAATGGTTAACAATGCTACTAACAGTCACCCCCCTCCCATTTCATTGCTTCACTGAAACCCATTGCATACATAGTTTAAATTTCCTCAAACTTAAGAGTTATCAGTCTTGACATTATGAGCCACATGGAATAGTTGACACACTAGAAGTGCATTACTGCTTGCACAGTTGCCACCTGTGGCTGTCTGAAGACTTGTATGGCACAACATCTCCAAGTGGCACCAAATAGTTCTTGGTTGAGAAGTACGCGCCTCCTCTTTCCCACAAATCTCTTTATTCACATTCACTTCTAACCCAATTGTAAGGCCATTAAAAAAATTCTTAAGGGCCAGGCCTGAATGAATACTAAATTATGCACAGCTCTTCTACTATAAGAGGGATTTCTAAGTGCCCAATTTTACTCCCATCACATTAATGTTGATATCACTGCGTATTCAACCATGCATTTTTGACAAGCTGGAGAAAGCAATGGCGATTTTGGCTTTCTTTTTTTGTTAACTTTTTGTCTTCAGGTAATGAAAAGCTTTTGTTAATTAGCTGAGTGTCAGTATGAGTTCTATGGCTTCAATCTCCTTTAAAAATAAAAATCTTAAGGGTCAAAAAAAAAAAAACCAACAAAACCCAATGAAACAAAACAAAAAGAATAGAAGAAAAACAAAAAAAAGGAAAAAATTGCTGATATTGCCACAAATCATTAGATTTCACCTGACGTGCTGAAACAAAACTTTGTAAGTTCAAACAAATCATTGATTTGTTCTAATTTTTTGTGGTTTCCTTTTGCTCTTTCTGCCCCTTTGCCGTCCGATTGGTGATGTTGTTCAAACAGGATCGAATTCCTGCCAAATGCAGGAGTGATCCTGCTGCTTCTTTCATCTCCTCATCGTCACTCTCAGGGGGCTTTTCTGTACGTCTCTTTTTAAGAGGCAGTGTGTCACTTGGTACTTTTTTTGCCTTCATTAAATGTTGCCTTTTCTTGTGCTGGGATGCATATCCACTGTCAGCTAAAGAATCCTTGGTCTCCTTCCGACTTTGCTTTTTGTCCTCCTCTTCCGTTTCACTATGGCTCTCGTGGCTCTGGAAGCTAACTTCACTTCCTTCACTGCTGTCTTGGCTACCTTTAGTTGCAAATTCATACTGGTCGTCAGCAGAGGAAGAGGAAACGGAGTCACTAGCAGGCGATGTGCTCCTGTGGTTGGAAGATTTGGCACTGCTGTAGTTGTGATCCTCCTTTGGGTCACCGCTCACAACTGGAGAGCCGCAGGACTGTTCGCTTTCCGTCCGCATCCGGCAGTTTGTTATCCCATTCCTGTAAAAAAAAAATCCAAGCAGTCTTAGAAGCCACAGAGATGGGATCCTGCTTCAAACAAAAAGATGATAAAGCCAACTAACAGATAAATTGAAATTACAATCTGAAACTATGACTATCAAAGTAATGTCCATGCAAGCTGGTTTCAAAGCCTAATTGCTCGTAAATTGGACTTCACAAACAAAACAAGCCAAAAGACGCAGAATAGCACAAGAAGCAGGAATGAGCAGGGGATGGTAACAAATAAATTATGTGTAAACAGTATTTATTTAAATTTCAATTAATAGTTTACCCTTCCAAAAATTAAAAAGAAAAACCCCCAACATTATTTTATCTACTGGGTAAATAAACTCTGCTAAGTTGCATAAAGAGCCCCTCATCTTTTTCATATAAAATGATACTACCAAAAATGTGGGGAAGAGACAGTAGCTTTCTGGGGCAATTCCTTGCCTCCTCTGAAGGACACTTTCCAACTCTAATTCCAACTTGCATTCCAAGTGCAGGAGATGTTTCACCTGGAAGCAGCACAACTTCTATTTACGACTATTTCCAAGAGAAGGAGCAACCAGATCCAGTCACAGTTCTGATTCTGATTGGTTAATAAATAACCTTAAAAGCAATACAATCTTAAGCCACTAGCTGCCAAGAAAATATTAGATTGTGTTCAAAAACAAGCAGTAGAAAAATAAATCTGGATTTGCTCTAGAAGCTGTCATTGGTTTTATGGCACTCTGTGCAGTGGGAACTACTGCAGCGTGATATGTTTAAAAACTAATAGTTTTTTTTTTTCTGGAGTGAAAAGTATTAGAGCATTACCACTGATTTTAAAAATATGATGCTTACAATACTATCAAAGAAGGCACTGATTCTGTGCAATGTTTAACTCCTGCTGAAAAGGAGGAGAGTAGGATGCTTGTCATTGAGTAAAGCCATCATCATTGCCACCTGCCAGTTTACCAGCCTTGAACCTGAGTTTAAAAAAATCCAACAAAAAAGCAAGGCTGTTTAAACCATCACATGATAAACTGATTTAAAGCCTAAAGCCTCTTGCCATATTTGTGCTACCACTGGAGTGCTTTCGCACACTTGAGGCAGTGTTGAATTAAATGCATACACACTGAACACAGGTGTTTCCTAAGATGAATGGCACAGTGGCAAGTCCAGAGTATTACTGCTCTTCTACTTTAAAAAATGGGAAAGTACTTTAGGTTTCAGGCAATGGACCTCATGTATGGTTTCCTTACACAAGAAACAGCAGAGTATTATCCATTTCTGAAAGGCAAGGTTGAAAGGTGGGAAAAATAAGAGTGGTATATAATTCCACAGTTCCTGTTCATCTAAATGCCCTTTTCTGCAAGAACTCACTGAGATAAGAAACCCCCTTGCATTTATGAGCCAGTGACAGGACAATGCTAGAAGGCAGCAAATTCATTAGTCATTCCAAATGTTATTTACAGTGCTTTCAAAGAAATGTATAGAATAGAAGGTACACTTATTAGCAAAGAAATCCTCTTGCCAACCTCTTCTGCTCAACAAAATTACTTTCACCTAGATTTCTGAGTAGATGTATGATCCATAAATTCCATATAGAACCCAGAAGGAATACACAAAGCTCATTCAATTATTAATAACTAAGTGCAATGCCATTCATGATTGTGCAGCAAGGCAGCTGCATTTACTCTGTGATGGCTTGCAACTGCAGGGGTTGTCATTAGAGGATGCCAAATGCTTAGATGAAGAAATCATCCATACTAAGCTAGTTGTAAGGTGAATTTATAACCAACTCCTTAAGATCAGCCATTACAAGCAAGTATGTGATGCATTTTAAGTGACAGATTCTTCATTGTTAGGGTAAATTTACATTTAAAGATGTTAAAAATGATCATACATTAGCATAAAATTAAAGTTACTTGATTTTACTAGGCAGCTAAAAGTCAGAGCAATATGGCTCACTAAAAATCACACTACTAATTTTCCATTAAAAAATAACAATCAATTCTTGCTCCAAAGAAACATATAGGACAGAATATGTGGGAACTCAAATGAGATTCCCACTGACTGCAAGTGAACAAGGCTTCCAATGGGTTTGATTTAAAACAAGATGCCTATTTTTATGCTATTTAGGTCTACTCTTGTTAGTTTATACTGAGAGACTGTCAATAAAAGGAAAGCCACAGCTCCATCGAGCAGCTCGACCACGCTCCAAAGAAATATCCCTGACTGGCCCTGCTCTTGAGTCTCTAGTGTTGCCTTTACATAAAGGGGTTGTAATTTGGATTCAAAAGCTCTGCCCATGGGACTTACTCCAGATCTCAATACTTCCAAATCAGCATAAAAATAGAAGGAAATGCCTGGGGAGTACAGAGGGACATCCCAGGGGAGGGTGTACTATGGGGTTAGCATCCCACAGTGAGTGTCTGCAAACAGAGATGCTGGTAAAGAAAAACAGAAGTTCACAAAGAGGCGCAAAAAATGGAATTGCTTTTAAAAAAAAGGGGGAGAAAAGGAAATACCAATACACTTCAGAAGAAAGGCTTCTATGGTGGAACTGGTCAGGAAATGGATAGCATTTGCATCTCAGAAAAATCTTTGGGTTTCACTTACATTTTGAAAGATTTCCAACCAGTTCTGCTTGAGGAAATACAAAAGGAAGAGAAAGCAGGTCAAGGAGAGAATTAGCAAAGGATATTTGCAGAAAAGTAAAAAGTTATACAGGCAGAGTGTTTTAGGATATTCACAACATCAGAAGTCATGTATCCTGAAAGTAAATTAATCTGATCTGTATTTTAATATGCAATAGCTCAAACATTAGATGAATTACTTATAACTGATATTAGTAGATTAGTAAGAGTTGAATGAACTAATATGTAAACAATTCATATTCCACACATGCTTCTGAGACATTCTCAAGCTCTACACTGCACTTACATAGTCATATATTCATTACAAAATGAATCTGTGATCTACTTAGTTCAATCTACACAGAACTCCCTCGGGTTTCAGGACACAGATTTTGGCTAGTTCAATCTATTTTTGTTCACAGTTCTGGCTGTAACTCTCACTTTGTTACTGAAACAATAATAGATTAACAAGCGCTTGCTCTGATGTTGAGTATTTCCTCCCCTTTTTTTTTCAGAACTTTATTTCAAAATCTCCAGAAGCTAACGTATTTTCATGTTTTAAAGCAGTGGCTTGCTCTTTCAGGAAAGTCGATGGGACAGTCTCCAGAGCTTTTCATCCTATTGACATGGACTGTCTTACTTGCTTGAGGGATCTGAGCCTAAAGCAATGTGCACCGATTCTTTTTAGAGCATTTCCATTTGATTGTAACACAACAACACAATCCTCAAGCAGTGCAAATATAAGTTTGAACTTTTGGAAGTCTGACTTCATTCCCATTGTTAATGGATACAAATTCTGCCACCAATGTCATAAGAAGCCAGACAGGACTCACAGCAGCTGGGGTCTCAAGTTAGAGGAAATAATGTCCTTTGCACAGTGTTAGTGCCTCTGCCTTTCAAAGAGGTCTTCCTCAGGAGGAGACAAAAGTAAGTCTGTCATTTTACCAAGCACAGGCATATCTTCCTTAAATTTCTCTGCTAGCTTTAAAGAAAGATAGGCAATCACATTCTGTTTGCAAAATGGCAAGAGTTTTGCTGAAAAATACTTACTGCATTTCACACTTGAGACAGGTATTTTCCTTTGATGAACAAAGAAAACCTATTTGGAGTTTCAATATCACCTTAATCTACCTCTGATCCTTCTGGATGACAGTTACTGTGTACCCACAAATGACAGTTTTTGTATGTAAATGGAAATACAGTTAGAAGATACAAAGAAAACAGTACAGGTAAGCTGGGTTTGTAGATTTTGACACGTTCCAGGTTTGCAAAAAAACCCCTTTTTTATTTCAAAGGGAAATTCAGGACAGTCAGAACTTTTGGCTACAGCTAGTCAAACTGCTTCTTAAAACCATCACAGACCAGCAGACAGAAGGATGAGCAAGCATATGAAAAGTAAGTGGTGCTCACTTGCTCTACAATGAGATTCTGTCAGAGGTTACTGAGTTAAGTGAGTTGTTCACAGTAGTGACAGAAGCTCTTACAAAGGTACTTCAGAGAAAAATTGTATGCAAAGGACCACAGTAAATACAATTAATGAACTGCCAGCAGTATCAGCAGCAGATCTGAAATTGAGACAAATGGGGCCTGTGCATTTTGCAAAGAAAGAATAATCAAGTTAGCAAGCATTATTGTCCTTTAGTTACTAAAGGATTCCTTTGGCTCCCAAGGATAACTCATCCTGCCTGCTACGGGTGGGGAGGGGAATGCAATGCAACAGGGATGATCTGGGGTTTGTTAAGCTGATCATGCCAGTGGGTAAGCACTACAAAGATACAATTAAGAATTTATGAAAGGAAATACCTACCAATTCCTTTATCTAAGCAAAAATACAATTCACAGATAATGTAAGTGAATGAAAATAATTCTACTCATGCTTTGGCATCTACTCTGCACATGCTTCATATGTTTGTTTTATTTAATCACTGCTTGAATGGCTGCTTCAAGGGAGGAAAATAGAAGCAAAAATAAAGCCAGCATGAGAAATAAAGTCACAATAATAAAAGCTATACCCAAGGAATAATCTAGTAATCGCCCTATAATTTTAAAGTGCAAATAATCCTAAATAACCATTTTCCATCTTCAGATAAGGTTAAGCAAAAAACTCATTCTTGTCATGCCCCAGTGATCAGGAGATGCATAAGGAACTATGGCATTAATAGCAGAAGAACAGGTATTTTAAAATCTACTCATGATGAAGTAGGTAAGGTTTGTTAGCGTTGCATTTTGTTTTGTTTTTTTGTTTTTCTGACTTTTTTTTGGTTGATTTTTTTTTTAAATTCTTCAAAATCAAGTAAGAGCTGTAGCTCTGCCAATGCAGGTGCACTTGCTTTTCCTATGAAGAAGAAAAATGTTATCTTGGAAACTTGAATAGAAATTTTTTTTTTAACTGAGGGAAATTCTTTGGGAAGCCTATCTGCAATTCACAGGTAATTGTGAAATTCCTTGAGAATATCTGTGTTTATCCCCAGCCAGTAACTGTGTCTCATGCAGCTGCTTGCTCTTCCTTGCTCCAGGTGGGATTGGGAGGAGAATTGGAAAAAGGTAACCGTGAGTTGAGATATGAACACTTTGAAATAAAGTAAATAATAACAAAACCAGTAACAACAATGACAATGAAGATTATTAGAAGAGAGGTAACAGAAGGGGGAATAAAACACAAGAAAGATAAGAGATGCACAACACAACTGCTCCCAACTCAACCCATCCCTCAGGAGTGATCAGCTCCTCCATGCCAACTCTCCCAGTTTATGCTCTATGGAATGGAATATCCCTTTGGCCAGTTCAGGTCACCTGCCCTGCCCCTGCACCTCTCAGCTTCTTGTTCACCTGCTCACTGGTGGAGCATGGGAAACTGAAAATTCCTTGACTTGGGACAAATTCTGCTCAGTATCTAAAACCATCAGCATATTACCAACATTATCCTCATACTAAAGCCAACACACAGCTCTGTACTGGCTGCTAGGAAGAAAATGAACTCCAGCCAAAACCACGACAGCGAAACTACGTATGTTTGGTGATGAAGAACTGGATACAATGGAAAAAAAAACATGTAATTTTCCATTAATTTTTATTTTTAACCTTCTGTAATTTAAAACCCAAGGTATTTCTAACAAACAGTACCAAAAGTAATCTAACCTATTACCTAGGCATATATAAAGAAGTTTTTTTTAAAAAAATTACCAAGGATATTTGGTAATAAAACATCTGCAAAATAACCTGAACCAAATTACAAGGCCTATGCTAAACAGCTGGTAAGATTCTCTGTGGGGTGAATTTCCATCAACCTCACCTCAGTGGAACTGTCCACATTAGGCAGATGAGGGGCTCAGGCTCAGTAGTTCTACTGCATGGCAGCAGGACTTGGACATAGTAGTTAGGTGGGTGGTCACAACCCACCCACACACTGTGGATAACTGGAGAAAATCACAAATATCATGGTGAAATTGACATTACATAATCTCAAATGTTAGACCAACTTCCAAGCTTGTGCTCTTCCCAAGGGTGGATGTATCAGGTAATACCTGACTCCTATGGAAGGTGATTATATATGGTAAGACCTTTGTGCTCCTGACCAGGACACATAAATGTCCTGTGCATTGGCCACTTTGACAGATACTGTCCCTACCAAAGCAACACAGAAGTCCTCCTAGGAAAACATTTAAAAGGTATTTTCCCATGGATGATGATAGGAAGAGCAGGAGCTCACTTTCACAAGCAACTCCTTGCTACATGTAGGGTACTACTGGCTTTGCCTGCTTTCATTGAGTATCTCAGTCAGTATTTTCTTTTCTACATATCCAAACTACCACTGCATTTGCTTTTAGATTATCCCATGGTACTATTTAGGGATCTGGTCTGCCAAAAATATCGCCGAAATATGATGGATCTCATGCTAGAGACATGCTACACGCTGTGCAGCTTTGAAGCGTTATTTTTCCCTGCTGTTTTTGGGTGGGTCTTAGACTTGTCAGCCACAACATGGAAAATATAGATGGTAAACAAGCTAAAAGTGGTGTGAATAAAGTAAATAAAAAGCTACTGTCAAAACACATCCAATTATGCTCTGTTGTGGAGATTTAACACCAGAGGATGATTTTCAAAGTAAAAATAGTGTGGGATGCCTTTCCATTTGTAGATTAGTTTGGAATGAAAGGCCTATTTGTGCAATTTAAGCCAAATGCACTACAAAATAATGATGATCTCCTCAACTGCAATTCTTTATTCATGGAAAGTCATGTTTGTTAAACAATTTTCAGGAGGGTTTTTTAACCCAGAGTACTTAATTCAATTGTACCTTATTTTATATATAAAATATAAAGTAATTACATGTAATTACAAGGGAAGAGCAACACATCAATACCTTGTGCAGGAAAAAATATGCCAATGCATTCAGTCACACTGTCGAAGATGAACAGCACAGTAAACTTTTCTATTGATGGGAGTCAACACATCAGAAATCACAGATTTCAGCTTCTTAGTCCAATGCTATAGTTTTGGCCTCCATTCCAAATAACAGAAACACCCCACCTAACTACAACTGCAAATTTAACCCAAGACCAAACTTTTTGTTACTGTGTTTTGGCACTAATGGCACTGCACCACAGGACAGCATACTGAAGTTATTTGCACCAGCTTGGGGGACAACTAAACCGAAGACCATTAAGATATTGAGGAAATAAGACACAAAATTAAATAAACAGCTCAGACAGCAAGAAAGTGCAAACAGAAGACCAGCATCTTACAAAAGAACCTGTGAGTCCTACATACAGTAACTAAAGAAAAAGTTGAGAGGTCTCATTTATTATGCAACTATCTGCTACCAAGAAAATGCTAATGGTTCCCTATGAGAATGGTGATAACTACCTTCTCCAAGTGGCTTTAGGCCTTTCATTTACAGCTCCAAAGGAACACTTCTCAAGAAAACACACATTTGATTTAAAAAGTCTTAGAAATAAGCTGTCTGACTTCTTAATATATAGGCAGAGGCATACAATTTCAGCAGGAAACTTAACAGGAGACTGCACCACCTCCCAGGGCTGTCCAGACCTCCCTCTTGGTAAAAACCAGTGGGGAAAATCAACCTTCCTGCACCTTAACAGGTCTGAAAACATCCCCTGCCAGCCTCACTGAACCATTGTCCTCTGTGCAAGAATGACAGCTCAATCTGAGCAGTCCACCTACTTCTAAATTGCAAAAGGCGGCTGCATGGATGCTGTGGTAAATTTCCCCTGCTGCACATTATAAGCAGGAGTTATTCTCATGAGATGCCATGAAAGCTCAACATGACAGGTCCTATTTAGCCTTGTGTATCTGAGGAGAGGGGCTGGCACCAAGAAATGCTGTTATTTTAACAGGAACTGATAACAGAGGTATCCAGTTTTGAGAGGACCAGATGATGTTCTAAGGGGCACTGCGAATCCAGATTGATCTTCTTCCCAAAGAAATTCTGAATCCTATTTTCCCTGAGGGAAACAATTTCCCTGGCTGCTGAACTCACTCTGTTGAAAAAAGTCCCCTAACTTCTCAAAAGCTTTCAAAGCCTCTTGTGTGTGCCTCCCTCTGCCTTTCAAGAATTAGGGGATATTGCAGGAGATTTTTAATATGAGCAGACATTATGCACACCAGGAGTATATTCATAGCAAGCTATTTCTAATACTGCCTAAGGCTAGAGAAGAGAACAAAAAGAATTAGAAATGTCTGCATTAACTAATTATAAATGCTTTTCTGTGAGACAAAGCAAAAAGAATATAAGCAAGGGAGGGGTAAAATCCGTAATTTCCCATCTCTACATTAACAGGTAGCTGGTAAAGATCCCATTCTCTACCTGCTGGGAAAAAAACAAGAGAAAGAGCCCTTTGAAAAGGTATAAAATTTAACTATATGCAGCTTTACAGCACAGCAATTTGAGGATGCCTACATAGAAGTAACTTTTCAAGTGGCCTGGAAGTAAAACAGTTCTATCTCCTCTGTGAGTCAATTCTGATTATGAAACAGTCTAAGCAGGAAATACAGACAAACTCTAGAGAGAATATTGAGACTGCTATGTTCTCCATTTAGCTTGAGAACCTCATAAAAATTATATATAATTAATGATCCAGTAGTCCCACAGCTCTGCAATCCCCACCGGAGCAGAATACAAGTCCTGGGTAAAGCCAATGGCAAAGCTGATGAAGAGAGCTGACCCCTGCTGCTAGCAAGGCCAAGCTGTGGAAAAGAGAGATGGAGAGGAACTCTGCAGGATTCTGGAGGATGACCCTTGGGGTTGCATCCCTTCAGTGTAGCAAATGGGAAAAACAGCTGAAGAACTTGCTCATCAAAAAATATGGATTTTATTCCAATTAGTGTCTTCCCCTCTATGCATTTTAAGCATCAAGAGTACATGAATGTCATAGGCTCTCTCTTTCTCTCTATTTACTGGATGGAAATACTGCACCCAAAGGGCTAGACAATGATTCTGAAAAGGGATAAAAAATAAAAAACCCCCCACGTAAATAGTAGTAGAATAAGACCTACCAAGGTACTTTATTTCACTGCCTTGCAGCCCTTTCCTGAGAAAAGAGAGTGCAATTGGAAGAGTGCAGTAAAGTGAGGTCAGCACTAATTATGAAACCCCACCCAGAATACCCAACTGCCTGAGCTGAAATAGCTTTTGCAGATACTGAGAGTTCTGAAAGAGGAGGGCACTGGCAGTACACTTGACCAAATTAATCCTTGTTGTGACTGACTGAAAATGGAGCTACACCCGAGGCAAACTGTTCTTCCACCAATAAACCAGCACTGCTTTAAGCAAAACAAACCACTGAACCACAGTTCCTACTGCCATCACTAGATGTCTCTTACTGCCCTGCTTCCTGATAGTTGAGTATCTTAAATATTTTACCCTTGAATGTTTCAGTATAACCTTGAAATAAAACAGTAGTGAAAGAAACTGCCTCACAAAGATCTAAGTTAATAACAAAATGACAGCTATATGTTCAAACAGCTTTCAGGATTTGCTTTAATAATACTGATACTCTTCTCTCTGGTATTTAATCCAGGAAAAAAGTCTTTAAGGTAAAAGGAAAGAGGAGAGGAGCAGGAAAAAGCATTTGCACTTAGAAAAACAGGCCATTATAGGAGGTTCTCACCACAAACTGCCTGCAATTTGCTAGTGAAAATAAAACTGCTTTTCACAAACTACTGTGCAACAGACAGATATGCCATGACTATCTTGTAAAGGATGATACCCCAAGAATTTTAGGTGGCAGTTCTATTTCATTTAGAACCTCAGAAGCATTGGCAAGCAGTAAAATACCCGTTTATCAGAGCTTACATATACTTTTACATTTTCTGCAAAATACTGATTTATTTCATACAGATCCCACAATGATCCACTCTTACCTTACTGTGACAGCCATGCTCCCTATAGGGTTGATTGGCAATGGCCTGGCTCCAGGAAATATCCCTCTACTCAGCACTCGAGCTCCATTTTGTATCACTCCCGAAGGAACTAAAACCAAAACAGAACACAGAACGTTTTTTCTTCTAAAGGAAAAGTTAGAAAAATACAGGAGTAAAATGTGGAACTTAAGCTTTTCAATGTACTGGAAAACCATTAAGAGGCTCGTGCAGCACACTCCTTACCTTGGACATCTCAGCCTTGAGTCTTCTGAGTGCCATTCTATTTCCAATGCTATTTTCATGGCAAACAATGATAACGTGGCTTGCCAAAGCCACTGCCTGACCTAGTTGCTGCAGATCATTCCTTGTACAAATGAATCACATTGGTTTTGTAACTGCCGTTCTGCTGTGAATGCATGCGCTTAAGAGTCAAAACCAACTATGAGCACAGATGAAGCTACAAAAAGAAACAATGACCCCTTACAGATAAACAAATCACAAGTACTTCACTGCAAGATCACAGTTGACAGCTTTTTCTCATCCCAGTTTACTTTCTGAGCAGCAATATCTTGGCCCCCCATCTCTCCAAAACAAAATATTAACTACAAATATGTATTTACCAAGAAGAGAAAGAGAAGAGGCTAAAAAGGCTGTCTCCAGGACACTGCTGACCCTGCCATGCAGCCTGGCAGCAGTCCTGTGCCTCCTGCACATGGCTGGGGCACAGCCCAGCCTCCTTCACCCAACACGTGCTGAGGCCACTGACACCAAACTCCTAGGTCCTGACAGACAGGACATTTCACTATGCTGTTCAGCTTGGCTCTGCATCAAAAACTGCAGTTCTGGCCAACAAGACTTCAAGCTGCAACTGAGTACTTGTTTTCTACCCAGGCATGTTTCTGTACACTGTTCAGCCCAGGGCAGACAGCTGAACAAGTAGCAGAGAAGCACTACCCAGGCACCACTACCAGGCAAGAGCGTCCTTAGCAAGTCTCAGGATTTTCCTCCTCCACTGTGAGATGCAGGACTACCAAATACAGTTCTCAGTCTAGGCCCTTAGCAGGGACTTACTTGCATGTAATGGCATTTGTTTGCACTACTATTACGTCCCTTCAGGCTGGAACAGTCACCTCGCTACAGCCTCCACCCAAACTTGCTTCTTTAACATGCACAGCCAGCCAGTGCACACACAATCTGTTTACTGTAAGTCATAATTCATACCATAACTTCCTCCCACAGGAATGTCCAAAAAGAGAATGCTGATCATTACCCTTTTTATATTATTTTAAAACATACAGATATTATATAAACACATGTAAGATAAATGTAAACCATATCACTTTATATATACGCACAAAAATAATTTTTAAACAAATTATGCTGAGACTAGGAAAATTATTCAGAATCAACATATGCACTTTACATGCCCAATGTCAAACACTTACACCCCAAAAATACTAGTGTATTCTGAGGCAGAGGAGTATAGGCTCAGAAGTGTATTAGTTGTAAGCTGCTGAGGTACACTTCAACTTCCTGTAAGCATCAAGCCAGCTTGACATCTCCCTTCCTGCTGTCCTGGTGCTCACCTTATTTCACTCCAGACCACATAGATTAATTCTGGGAAAATAATCTTCTTTCTCCTGCTTGTGGGAACACATCACTCCCCCGATCAAATCCTGTCACTGTGTTACACCCACTCTTGCTTTTGAGCACCTTTGAAGAACAGGTCAGTTATATTTAGGTGCTTAAGTACAGCCTCAAATGGCTAAAATTACAGAACCTAGTTTATAACAACGTGGGTCAGCTTTCAATGACCAGAATAATTTTAAAATTGCATTTTGCTATTTATACCTCACTACTCTATACACTTTTTCCTTCATCGGTAGTTTATGAGGAATCGATCAAACCTTTTTCACTCAGGGGACACTGTAAGGCTTTCACTGTTCTGATGTTCTGGTTTTTGCATACTGTAGAGGAACATTGTCATGTCAAAACTCAAAAAAGTGAATTTCTTATTATGTTTGTTTTAACAGCATGACCTTGAGATGGTTGAAACATTAGTGTCATGAAAGAAAAGCAGTCTGCTCAAGGATATGGCTAACCTAAAATGCAAGGGTAACAGGTCAATTCAAAGCAACAGATAAATGTGCTGAAAACCAAAAGATCAATAAAAAGACTTAATTTCCAATGAGCATCGTTATTCCAACAAACTTTTAAGAGGGACAGAATTTACATTGCACTACGTGATATGGTTTCTCTATGTTTACAAAGTCCCATCAAAAGAAAGGAACCAGGAGTTTTGACTGAGAAAGATCTGGGAATTTTCTCTTCACTATGATAAAAACCATAGTTTTATACTGAAATTAAACATTTATGCATATTCACAGAATGTCACTTAGCTATGGATACCATCTAAATACACTGTAGAACTTCAAAGCAAACATACTGAAAGTGCTACTGCAGAAAAGAGAGCAACAGGCTCCTTGATGCTTTCTTTCCACAGTAACCTAATTATCCTGGTCTGTTGGCAGAGTTAACTGATGCTTATTTTATCCTTTTTCTTCTCCTACTCTCTCCCTTATCGACAACTCCCATTGCTTCTTTAGAACATCCTGTTTGCTTCCTCACCAATTCTCAAAAATTAGCTTCCTGTCTTTCCTTCTTTATCTCTTCTGAGTTTTCTTTTTTCCCTGCACTCCTGTGTATGTATCTATACTTATATCTATGTGAAATACACTGCCAAGTCTCACAACTTAGGATTTCTATACATTGACACACCCTCACTGGAACCCATCCTTCATTTTCCTTGACCCTTTGCAGGTTTTAAAGTCACAGAATGCTATCCAGGAAACATTCTCTTCAAAAACTTCACATTTAAAACATTCCCATATCAACACATGCACCAAACACAGACACACACATACTCGCTCTCCACATATTCCCTTCAAGAAGTAACAAATATTTATAAAAATATAAAACTTGGAAGTTTAGTGTCTTATGAAAATATCCCCTAAGAGACAATTTGGTCTCTTGTCCTCCCTATGGAATTCACTTCAATCATGGCCAGTCTGTGCCACATGCCATCACTCCCTGAAGGCTTCGACAAGACTATTCAGGCCAGAAGAGGCCTCAACCATGATTCTGCGATTCTAACTTTTCTCCAAGTACATCACAGCTCTATATAATTAAATCATCATTCAAAAATCAGTAACTATTTCAGCTTGCAACACCAGTGTTATTGCTACTGATTTTTGGTTTTGTTTCCTCACACTCTCTGAATTATGACTCAGCAAAACCACTACATCACTCAAACAGACAGAAAGGTTGTATGCAAGGGATCACTGAAGAAGGACACTGGACTGTGTAGTGTATCCTTTCAGGAAATATAGCGAACCATAAAGGAAAAAAAACCCTAGCATCCTAACTTGCTGCTAAATCAGCTTCTGTAGCACTCTAAACCTAAAATGAAAAGCAGGATTAAAATAACTCAGCAGCAAAAGGTATTAATTTCTAGTTATCCACATTACCAATGTGCCATGGTAAGATTGATCTTTCTTGCTCATTCATCTCTACTTACAGCATTTAAAGCATCAAAACTGATCCTTGCAAAAAATAACATTTATTACCTAATTTTAAAAAGATTAAGTATATAAACTGCTATTACACTGTCCCTGGTACCCCCAGAGTCTTCCAGCCTTTGTGCAGGCTGTATGACAGCTACTTATATTCAAGAAATTATTTATACATCTTGGTGCTTTTGAAGGGTTGTGGATTATTTACTGGAAATTATGTGGTGCTTTTATTCCGAAGATACATTTACACCTTACAAGCTTTAATTATGTTTCAAGCCCATACTTTGAGGTGAGATATTTATATTTTAGATTGAAGATCCAAGGTGTGGAGGTAAGATAATTTACTCCAAGCCATAGCATCAATCAGTGCCAATCTGGACTAACACCTTAGGGTTCTGACCCCTCTCTTCTAATGCTTCTTTAACCAACAGCACAGGCAGGTCACGGGTTCCCAATTCCTAGGCAGAAGTGTGAAATGTAATTTACACCTTTTCTGTGCAAGTGCTGAAAGCCGTTTATGTCTGAGAAACTCAGCTCTAGAAACCAATGCAGGAAGACCTGTGCATGTGCATCTCTTTGATGAAGGTTTCCTTTTTCACAAAATGTTCCCAGTGAAACACAGGGAGTCTGAAATGACAAAATCATTATTCACCTTCCAACTTTCATCACTGCTATGTCTTCAAGGGTCTACTCTGCTCTCAGGAAACTTAAACCCAGGAAACACTTTCATTGGAGTAGAGTTTAACTGTGTACCGAGAACCTGCCCCTAATCTGCTGCATGAATGGGGAAATTATTTTTGGATCTTATGCTGCTCGGGTGGAATTTCACAGCCTGAGCAGACTCAGCAAGCTGAGTCTCCACTGGCTAACTCTGGAGCAAAGCAATGCACCCAATGTCAAAAACAAGGACTACACCTCTGAAATTCTCTAGGAGGAAAAAAAAAATCTTCCTTTTGTAGTGAACTTTCATGCTGTAGTTTAACAGACAATAAAGTGAATGACATGTAGGAGAACACACCATAATCTGAATCCATGAAGACAGTATGTTCACATAGTGTTAAAAGGATCCAACAGAAGCCCTTCAAAAATCCAGTGTTGTTTTGTAGCCTGTACTCAGAGTCTGTAGGTGGAAAGTAAGTAGAGGGCTACATGATCACACCACAGCCAGTGCAGGACTATTTTAATCCAGAGCATGCTCTTGTGTGCACATTTGCTGAGTAGGCTATTCCAACTATGGACTTCTTTCATCACATCTCTCAACAGACTGCATCCCTGATCCCTTACTTGCAGGTGTGTGCAGGTGAAGCAAGTCCCGTTCTGGCTGAGATAACCACCTCATCCAAGATCTTCACAACAGTGTCAGAAAACCCATGTCAGACTAGGTCCTTCCTTGAAGATTTGATTGTCAAACAAACAATGTAGCAATTTGGTAAAACTGAAACACTAAAGAAGAAGTAATGGATAGTCACCCGACACACTGACACCCCAACAGCTGACCAAAAAAGGAAACTAACTTCTTGATTAAATGCTGGCATGTGAAAGTTAATTGAAGTATAGGCAAGGTGTGAGATTTCTTGTCATTCTAGACAATGAACTGGGTAAAATCATGTTCTGTGTGTGATCTGAGAAACAAACACACACTTCATTTAACTGTCTAGCTCAAGGTAGCCAATACTTAGGAAGGCAGAATGAATAGTATTTACTGAAAAATGAATTTTAAAGAAGTGGAAAGTGTGAGTGTATCCTGTAGGGATAGACTGGTTCTTTGTTTCTTCTGTCATCATATGGCACATGCATCGATCTCAGGGCTCTCTTCCCTGACCCAGCTTTTGTGGCAGAGGAGAAATCATTATAGACAAGAGGTACTGAGTTTTGGCTAAGATCTGTCAGCTTCAGCTCCTTTCTGCCAAGCTTTCTTTCAGTACAGTTTTTAGAAGAATTCTTTATATCAGACTACAAGAACTGAAAGTAGGAAATTGCTGATGATGTATAGTGGATGGGACATTAGAAGTTGCCAAAAGCCAATGTTTCCTGCCAAATGTGTAACTGTAGTCAGCTATCTTATCCCAGGCACAAATTTGATGACATCTGCCCAACTTGTATTTTACTGCTCAAGGACAATTTTATAGCTCTTAAATTCCATACTCTGTAGTCCTTACAAACAGCAAATCTAGGATGCATGCAACAACTCATTTACTCTAAACAAAAATTGAGTTGGGGGAGACAAATGTATCCTGATAATCCTGTCACACTCATACTTTTTCTAGAAATATTATGAGGAGTACAGAGAAAGAAGTAGAAAATATTTCATAAAAGTAAGCTTTCTTGCCAAATTTATTTCATCCTTTTAATGGCTTAATATTAAACATCAAAGTAAAACAAACCCAAACAAATCCCAAACAAAACCCAGAAAGTTTGAATTATGAAAGTGTCTTTTCCTCATTTTTTGCTTTGATACAAAATTGTCAGCAAAAATGGCTTTATGAAACATGTTACTCTCAATGATTTATCATTTTCTGATACTCAAAGTTAGGCTGGAAGCTATCTGAGTTATAAGTGACTTGTCCATAAGCAGTATAAATAGAACATTACAGCTATCAAGTTTCATGTACAATAAAAATGTCCCAACAAAGAAGTATGTTCTACTTTATCCTATTTGGAGAATTTCTGACTGTCATTAAGGTAATTTGTTTTGGTCTTGATTCCTGTACATGTATCTTGCTCATATACAACCCACTCGCATTAGTTTGAAAAGCGAATATCATTGGGGTACAATGTTATAAGTACAGAGGTAAAGTAGATAGATCTCTTTAGGGAATTACTTCTCCTCCCACCAAACTTACAATATATGTATCTAGTATGTGTTTTGTATGCTTTGAGAAGAAGATTAATAAAGACTTCCAAATCAGAGAGACACTGCTTTCAACTCTGGAAAACTATTTTTTAAGAAGCACCCAGCAAAACTCCATGCTCTTATCTTCCTAAACATCTCTACCACAGCACTTCAGTCTCCTATAAGGAACCACCCACATAACCAGTGTTGCTGAGTTTCCTGAAGGCCACCCCTTTTTAGCCAACCCAACCGAGTAGTGATAAGTAGTACTGAAACCAGAAGATGGATGTCAGAGCTGGGAAGACTCTCAAGTCAAGTTTCCTGGTTTCTACCCAAACTCTTTTTGTGAGCACCATTTAATAGCTGTTTGCAGTATTAAACTTCAGGTTGAGCAATATACTTGCATTTGTGTACAATTCAAAAATTATATAGCAACAGGCAAAGGACTACGCATGAATGTGAAGCTATGTGTAATAGGACTGGGAAGCTTCTTGAATTAAATCAGTATTTCCAGGACAATCCCTCTGGTCACCAGCACTGTTCACTAGCAGTAGCAGCCATACACCAACACAGTCCTTTCTCTACTCATCCCTCCAGAAAAGCAAACGGCTCAAAGTTCAGAATGACTTCACCAATTAAGGTGTTGCTACTTACATGCTTCCACTGACTTGAATCTCAGGAATTCAAACACACCGCAAAAGCACCAAAGCCTATCTCCATTTTATTCATGGCAAAGCATCATGGTTTGGCAAGACTCAATGACATGCCCAGGACACCACACTCTTAGGAGCAGGGATGACAGCTAGTAATATTCACTTCCAAGACATTGATAAGAACTGAAGTGCTGAAAATCTTTCGTACAAAAAAGCAACTGTACAAAACTAACTCATAGACTTCACTGATTTAGTACCCATCAGTTCTAAACTGAGCTCTAGCATTTGTTCACCATTTTGTTTTCTTCTGTCTTCTCTCCAAATTAGATTCACATGAGGGAAACAGGCCCACAAATTTGATGCAACTTGCCCAGGATGGCCCAGACAGTACTCAGTGCCTTGCAGATCAAGATACAGTTTTCAAGTAAACGCAAGTCAAATATTTTGGAATTAATATTCATGAACTGGCTACTAACAAAAATCTCAAATATTTGTAAGTTGTGATAGCTGCTTCTAAAGGAAGCAGGTGTTTCAATTGCTGTTTCTTTTCAAACACAAACCTATAAAACCTGATAAAACACAAGGACTTAAATAAACTGAAGCAAAAAGTACTAAACCTATGTTCCTACATGCCCTCTCTTAGCATATCACAGTATCTTTCATGCTGGTGCCACCAGCTGGATTGCAGGTTTCAGTAGAAACTTGTACACAGCTGCTTACTTTGAACTTCTGCCTTTAGTTACAATTGGTAAGTATTTGGTCTGTGAATATACTGCAAGGTGTTAATAATTGAGAAACTGATTTCTGATGTTAACATTCTAACTATAATTGCGTATCCCTAACCTTTAGCAGCAGTGTGAACAATCAATTTTATGAGTCTTACATAGAGTAAAACCTACAAAACTACAAAATAATCCTAATGACAGTATTTTACTTTTTTACTATGCCTTTTTGTTTTTCTGAATGAAAACTAAAGGATGGTGGAATTGGCATAAATGGTAAGCAATGTTTGTCAGACACCATTGCAAGATATCATATAAATGCAAAAGCTGATTTTAGAATTCATCTGTGATTGTTAGCAGTGTTGCACACATGGGTGTGGAATTTTAAATTGTCATTTAAAACTGTAAATTAATCAATCTGTTACAAAGCAGGAACAGCTTACTCTGGATTTCCTAATACCACTGAGATGGGATTCCCTTCTGACAGACCATATTAACAGTATAAATTTCAATAAGACTTTGAATAATTCCTGGAGCTAACTTCAATCTAAAGATGCTTTTAGTACACACACTGCCTAGATGAACATGGGTTTTTTACACCACTTGAAAAGCAGCTTTTAATCTAAGATGTCTTAAAATTCAAAAGTCAATGCATGTAACCATCCATAGAAAACAAAGCCATATTCTGTCACAATCTGCCTTGGAGGTACCCACTTGTCATTACAACGGCTAAATGTCTGTAGAACAGGCAAAGGTCTTCATGGACCAGAGTTTTTAACTTTCTGAGTTGTAAAGTTATTATAAGGTGAAATGACCTCAGGTTCTGCCTCCAGCTGACTCTTTATTGTGTTAGCAAGTGGCACGTTCAGAGTCAGACTCTCAGACCAAAAGAAGGTTTCATACAGGTATTAAAACCTGTGGCCAAATGACAAAACTATAACCTTCACTCTCCAAATACTGTCTTCAGAAGATGGGGCGTTTTGCAGCACTGATGTACATACTTGACACCACAGTCTGATACCACAAACAGAACTCTCAGTCTTCAAGGGATCAAACAGTACCAGCACACTTACTGCCCTAGCAATTCCCAGCTTGATTTACAGACCACTGCAGCCACTGACAGAACAGAGAATGAACTGTGAACTTCCAGATGATGCTCAACATTGCAGTGAAACTTTTATAGCCAACTTTCCTTTTATTTGAAAACTAATTTTAAGTGTGATTGTTTTTCATGCAATTGTTTCTTAAAGTAACAATTAATTTGCTTTAAGCTGCCTAAATTTTTCCTAATGTGAAACATAAGTGAGACCCAACTACAATCCTCATGACAGGTTGATGTACTTCTTCATGGTATCCACTCACACCTCTGACAAAGTATTTCTCCTTTGTAATTTAGAGTGTGTCTGAGGTTACGATAAAAACTTTGGGCCTTTTCTCCTGGCAATGCTATCAGTGGCTAGAAAGATCCATGAACTTCTGAGCAGAGCCTGTATTTGAGTTTAAGGGCACAGAGTAAGGTCTTGTTACTCATGGATAACAAGGAGGTAGCAGTGTCAATGAGGAGCCATCTTTTTGCTTTCATCTCCCTGTCACTTTTGAAATCCTCACAACAAGAGCCCACTGGGAAGTTGACACAGAATGGAAAGATATGCCAAACTCATAGGAGGATAGAATTTCCTTCCTCAGAGTGACCTTTACAACACAAAATAGTAATAAGGAAAAACTATCCAACTATGATGGCTAAAAAATGACAGTGCACAAGTCTTCAAATCACTTCACTGCAATGTTGGCAAATATATGCACAAGACAAAAATCTGCAGCACATTTAGTGCTATGGATCTTCTTCCATTCTTGTCTGCAGTCCTCTCCCGTTCTCCAGTGCCTCCAGGAGCTCATATTACTCTGTGTTTTCTCCATCCTTTTCCATACACATCCTTTTCCATACACATACTACTTACACCCCCTTCCTTCTCCCACACACCCTTTTACCCCTGCACTTTGATTCTATACCAATACTTTTCCCCCTTTTTCCTACCCTACAAATCTGGCTTCCTTAAATCTGCAATCCTTTAGAAACTCATTTAATTCTTCCCACTATGTCCAAAGAGTAACCTCCTTTTCCCATTAAAGCTTTCCTTTTTCCTACCTACACACAGCAGGGATTGCTCTTCCTTTTACCATGTACAGTTCATGAAAGCTGCTTAGGAGAGGAGGACAAGGACCACTCTTCTCTTTCCAGAACAGCTTTTTGGTACATCACGCTCTCCTGAGAGAAGCTTCTCAAGAAGCATTCCTCTGGCAGGGTCACAAAGCAGGCTGACAATAGCTTTCCTCAGCTGCATGGGAAATGCTTTGATGGTAATTGACTCTCTTCCCCAGGCATAGTATCAAACTGCAAATCAAGGCTTCCCTTGGAATTTGGAGCTGGTTGCCCAGGCTAGAACAATAGCAGTGATGCTAGACAGTCTTGGTAATGGTTTCTATTTTAACTTCTGCCTTTATTTTTTAGAGCTGCCTGTCACTTGGCATTACTACCATGCTTGCTGACTAGTGATGTGTTTGTTTTCTTGTGTTCCCTGTTTTTGTGCAGCTGTATTCCACTATGGAGTCCTGCAATACCTTCACTGCAAGCTCTGTGGGGCAGGATGGTTCCTGTAGTATTTGCACAGCCCAGTACAGCAGGGGTCCAGGCCTCTTCAGTGCTCTGTTAATACACAGCATTAAAACCCTACGTCTGGTCACAGAACAGGGAGGACAGTATTAGCAGGAAATGAGACCTCTCTTTGCTCCTTGTCGCCTGCCTACCGCCTTGCATCAGTTAGAGCACAAGGAAACCCAAACGGGCAGGATGTATGCAAGGAAGGAGCTGAAACAGTGCCCAAGTGAATGGAAAGTATCCAGATGGCTGTGGTAACTTACACGATAGGAGTCAAATCAAAACAAAATGAAAACAGAACCATATGCCATGTACCCTTCACTCTCTTGCTCTCTTTCTCTCTCTTGCTGCCTTTCTCCTGGCTGTTGCCCCAGGTCTTTCTATCAGTATGGATAATAGTACGTTACTCATTTAAGTGTATGTCATGAATAACAATAACCTCTCTTTTACATTAGAGATCACGGACTAATATTATTCATGTAACAAAGAATGTAATATGAACCACAAAATTATACTCATGTAAGGGTCAAGGAAGTGCAAGGGTCTACAAGGGAAGTTATATTTCTTTATTACACCCTTTTAATCTGGTATGCTGTATACTTATAAAAGAGAATATTAGCTTTATACGTCTATGTTGCTATATGCTATAGAAATATCTACTCACAACCTGCTTGTATCTCAGGGGGAGTATTCAAAAGCATCATGGCAGTGGCAGCATCAATGTCAGGATCTGGAAAAATCAACCAATAAATACATTATTTACAACTGGGCTAATCTCCTCACCCCCACTGCTAGACTACAGGTTCAACCATGTCTCCGAGTGAAAAGGTATGAAAGAGTTCTCTATTCACAGGCTCGTTGACTACGCATTAAATCCATCTCCAAACTCGTGTGTGATCCCATTGTCACTATTATACAGAGCAGTGATCCATGTCACCGAGCCCTACTTGTGCTTGTGTGTGCAGGATACCTGCGCTGTTAGCCTCACCAATTCCCTGTTTAATTCTGTGGAGAATATTTAGATTCCAGTACAAAGGAGCTGTGAAAGCAGGCGCAACATCACAATTTGGAAGCAACAGAGGGATGAGGTGACAGCTGAGGAGTGGGAAAGCACAAGGAATACCTGAGCAAGTACAGAAGATGACACTTTGTCATTTCTATTTGTCAAGAAAGATTTCAGCAAAGTTTCAGATAGTGTTGGAAGACAAACTGCTGTAATTAAGAAAAAAAAGAAACTAGCATTTCATTGAAGCACCAACTTATTTGCATCCTTGTCCATTGTCACTTTAATATAAGCAAAAATGATCAGCTAGCTGCTGTTATTCTTAAATTGGTTTCTGAATCCATCATGAACAGTCAGCTGACAGATGGTAAGTTATAGACAGAACAAAATATGATCCTTTTATAACTATATTCACTTGCTTCACACACAACAGCTCAGCTGCTATGGAAATGCAGGTATCTATGACAACAGTAAACAACCCCGCAACGGCCACTGAATAAGCTGAAAAGAACATCTGCCCCAGCAAAGCGTCCCAGCTGCCCTGGGGCACAACTTGCTAATCGTGCAGTGATGCCGTGTGACAGAGAAAGCCGCCTATGCCATGTCCAAATAAATGAAGTATGCAATTGAAGCAGACATAAAAACGCACACCCTGGCTGACTGCTCCTAAACTGAATGACTAATGAGTATGCATTTGTTGTTTGAGGTTAGCGTTTTTTTCAGCTTGTCAGTATTTATACCAAATTACATACCAAAAAAATTAATTTACTACTAATAGCTTCATGGCACTTTATTTTGGCTATTATGACAGAAAATTACTTGCCACTGTTAAAAAAAAAATCTGTACTTTTGATCTTTATATATTTCCAATCTATTCCCAGTAATATGAAGTGGTATAAAGCCCTGTAATTTATTAACAATACAAATGACGTAGACGGGATTTCAAAATCTGTTTAAGCCAAACAGAAATTCACTTGACTGCAGAATTAAAAAAATAGGACCTTTTATTTGTCTAAGTACGTGCTACTTTTCTGTGAATAGCTGCAAACACTCTTCTAAAGACTACTACTCTATTACTTAATTGCTAAAACAGTAAACAGAGATACAGTGTAGTGGGTTTCAGACTGAAGCTGAAGCAGCAACAGCAGACTTAGTGTAAAAGGTTCATGGGTTGATGTACTTCTTCATGGTTTTCCAAAGAAAAAGCAGCGTTACCAACTTATGTTCATCTTCAAGTCTGAAGATACTTCAAAAGCAGCATTCCTGCTGCAATTACATATGCTGAAAGTGCCATTTCCCAACAGTTTCATTCCCAAATATGTGCCACGTTGCAAGACTGGATCCACACACCACACAGCAAGTGTGTGCTTTCAAACTAAAGCCTCCATCCATCTAATGTTAAAAAGCAGGATAAAAGAGCAAAGAAGCCTGAGAAATAAAGACAAACCAAGCTAGAATTCTTCCCTCTTTTTCATACCATAAAATAAGGAGATTGTTAGAGGTTGAATTTAGTGTATCATAATTCATACAGCTAACTTCAGCATTTCTTTATTGGCTGTTCCTAAGTTTTGTTTTGTTTTAGTTCAGTGGATAACACTGTAGTATAATGTCAATTTTGCTGCTGAAAGAATAAAAGGACACTACTAGGAAAAGCACATTTCCTGATGAGTTTGGGTTTTGTTTGTGTAAGAAACTCTGTGATTTGAGATAAAATTGATGCAACTAGTTTCTGTTGAAAGGTGCATTCTTAGCCTTTGGATCAGTAACGGTACCACAGTGTTTCTGCAATGAAGTAAGACGTGAACACGAGCTGCTCACAACACAGGACTGATCTGCAGCAGCTGTCTCCTGAAGAATAGGCGCGTCTCAAGTCCATCCATACCTGCTATGGTGCCTAGCTGTTTCTGTTGGTATATTCTTGAAGAAACCAGATAGCTATTCCATAATGCCTTGGCAGAGGCAAGAGAGCTTAGAGGCATGCATGAACGGCAGTGTAAGTGGGATCCAAGAAAATGTGCTTTGGATTTTCCTACTATGAGGAAAAAAGAAAAAGGAGAGACTGGTGCACAAGCTAGAGAAGGGCTGAGGGCCAGCTGTCTGAGCCACACAAAGAGGCAGATTGAAAAGCTGGCACATTCTTTTGCAGCATCTTCATCCACAATTTGGAGGTGTTCTCATGAGTAGTGCGTCAAGAAGAGCCAGAAAGTAGCCATGAGGAGCAGGATCAAAGGCATGGGACTGAAGGGCACCTTTGCTGGAACTGGCACTTCTGTCTTTGGCTGCTGCCCCCACTGGTGCCTCCATGCTGACGGCCCTTTCCTCACTGCTGTCCTTCTGAAGTCTCTTCCATGTGGATGCTCTCATTTGCAGCTGTAAGGACTGACCTTGCTTGCTGCTGCATCCCCACCAGTTGATAACTGGATCCTGTCCCTTCTACCTGGCCTGTGTTCATGAAGCCGTGGATTTCAGAACAGAGATCTGTGCCCTACCTGAAGTCTGTGATCAACACAAGGGCTCCTGAAGTTATTAACAGTGGGTGGTTAGTGAAACATAATTGCAGGAACATCTTTCCCTAGGAAACCAGATTAAAAATAACTACATACAAAGTTTTGGAATACAGAAAATTAAGTATTTAAATGAATGCATTCTGGTTTCTTTTTTTTGCTAATTCAAGTAAACGGTGAACTGACTGCACACATGAAGTGTTAATTTTTTGTCAGTGGAAAGCAGATGTCCAGTCTTCCCTGTGAAAGCAGAAGTAAGGAACAATGAAGAAAAGGAAGGATTGCAAGTGTTGTACAAAGAAGGAAGAGTATGTCAGAGCCTAAAACAGGCAACACTGGAGAGGGATAAGAAAATAATGACAAAAATTGCCAGCAGCCACAGTTCTTCCCAACAAACAACTGCAGTCTAGTTATACATTTTTTGCTTCACGCTATAGTCTGAAGTTTCAGTGCTTGGTCCCTCACGCACCAAGGGTTCATCACAAGGTACCAGAAAGGACCTGGAAGAAACCTTACACACTTACTAGATCTTGTAAGGCAGGAAAAGCATCAAGGGGCTGGAATTCTACTACAGCTGCAGTAACTCCCCCTGCAGTGTGAGCCTGCCAGTGTTTTGGCCAGCATTGCTCTCAAACACAAAACCTTTCATGAAGATAATACCAATGATGGTTCAAACCTCATGGCAGTTCTGTTTGCTGTCCCCTTGTCAGCAGAGTCTTCTACAGTGAACACCAAATTTGCAAACAGCACCTAGTTCTTTCAGTGAAAAAAAAAAACCCTACCAATTTACCAATGTGAAATTACATCTATGCATATTGTCAGGATGTACTTTGAGCCAAATTTTGCTCTGCACATTACCTGTATAGATCAGAATCTGTCTTGCACAGACATGTGAAGTGGCAAAATGGTAGGCATGAAAAATTTAGCATGAGATTATATACAAGCAATGCAGAGCATAGCCCTCAGGTAGCAGACTCTTTATTGTAAAATTCACAAAAAATAATTAAAATCAGTCATGTACTTGAAAAATCCAGATGTGACAGCTGTTCTTTTATATGTTGTGATCTCTGATCAGAGTTCATTTTATGGACAAAGAGATTTATAGTAATTCATATTATTTTGATATTATTTTAAACTTTGATCTGGTTTTATCAAACCCTTCAAATCCATCTCCTTCCAATTAAATAAAAATTAGGGTAACATAGTGCCCTCTTGGTTGTGCGAAAGGATATTTATCTTTACAGCCATACTATAAGGTTTTAAAGAAAATAGCAGCTAAAGTAGTTCAAAGAAACCATGGGCTGAATTTACCAGCACAGATGCCTAGAGAGAGGCACTTAAGATGCATATTTAGGTATTAATAAAATGTTACAGCCAACTGATGTAAAAAATGCAGTTAGTAAATAAACTGCACCATCTGTACACTACAACCATAGCTACGTTATCTCATCAGGAAAGAATTTGTAAGATCTTCTTTTAATTTAAAGTTACTACATCTAAAACAGAACTATTTTTGTAAAGTATTTCACTTTACCATTCAGTATGCTAGTTTTTGGCCTATTCTACTTCTGCCTCAGCATCCTCCACTGCTTTTTCCCATTTATATGTTCCTAGTGTAGATGGAATGCCGAAAACCTAGTGCCACTGTACTCAAAAGGCAGTTCAGATTATTCCTTCTCTACAAATCAGTCTTTTAAGCCTCTCCCTGCCTCACTTTCTAGCACAGCCCATTCCTAGACTTTTTTTTTTGTTATTTTATTCTTTTATATTTTCAATTTTCATCGGTAGTAAAATGGTGCAAAAGCAACAGTGTCTTCCATCTTTTACCTTCAGACTTATTAAACTGCAATAGAGCAAATAGCAGCTTGCCCCTGTTTAACTTGTCTGTTAACAGACATGCCTCTTCCCTTCCCACATGGTTAACCTTGGTATGAGTCAGGTCAAAACCACAGAGAATAATTCACAGAGTGGAGGGGTTTTTTCCCATTTGCTTTTTTTTCTTTTCTATTTTTAATTTATTTTGCCTAATGACAGAATAAGAATATAGTTGTTAAAATAAAGTTGCAATGTGGAAGACAGAAAGAAATACCTGAAGAGAACTGTAAGTACTGTAACTCTGTCAAACTCCTTGGTGTGGGAGGCCACTGAGTCCACTTCTGAAATATTTAAATAAGGTTGAAAAGCTCTCTTAAAATAAACAGAATACTTGTGGAAGTGTACAGTAAACCAGCAGGATTCAGAACCAAGGTCTTGGGAAGAAACAAGAAATTATATTCGTATCTCAACAACAGTGCATGAAAGACCAAGCATGAGAATTCTGGAAGCTAGACAATAGAGGCCAGGAAGAAGCAATTCCATTAGCAATGCCAAGTCACAATGGAGCATCTCCCACTCCTTTAAACGATCTAGTATGAGACACAAAAGAAGAAAGGCACGGGTCTAAATGAACTAATAATTTTTCCTATTTAAGTTCATTTTCAGTACTGCCAAGTAAGCTATGGCACAAGTATCGTAAGAGGTCTAATTTTAAAAAATACAGAACATTTCTACCAGAAACCTTCTTCCTGCTCCTCTATTTTGTTACATTTGTATTGTCATGAAGCAACACACAGGATTTCCATTCTCTAACAATACCATTTTATCAGCCAAAAAAGTGTAAACCAAACATAATTACAATGTATTCTTGTTAAAATACTAGCTTGAATAAAAAGAATGATAGTATAAAGAGTTACAGTATGTCATATACATGTATGAGCTAAAAGAGGTTCATCTATTACTCAGAAAGCTGTGGGAAACCAAAGCACCCTAACTTTTCATCTCAGGAGTAAAGATTAGGATCATTAACTGCTAAAAGACAGACTCACAATACTGACAGTCATTTTACCAGTGCAAAATAAGAACATTTTAAGAGACATCTGACTAAAGAGAGATGAGATATACATCTTACACATAAAAATGATTATAGCACATACTCTGCTTAAAGCCGGGTGGAGATTTTTGCTTTGGTTTTGTTCCTTTATTTTAAAAATGTTTTTTCATTTTGATGCACATTACTGGCAAGCTTAACTTTCAGTGCAGAAGGACGTGAAAATAAAATTTGCCCATTACAAAATCACAGTAACGTTTTTTGACTCCATCCAGCCTGTGTGGCTTGGAGTACTGAACAGAGAACATCAGCTAGAGAAAACACTGGCCAGTGAGCTAGCACAGAAGAGAGAAACAATCTGCTGTTTCATCATGTACTTACCTAGTTTTTGATCAGGAATTTCAACCATCTTCTTAACTGATTGCTGCAGCCTCAGCTTCTACAGTGGAAGACGTGATTATGAGGGCTGTAACTCCTTGCAGCCTTACAGGTTCCAAACATTTTTTTTTGACTGAAGAATACACGAACACATAAACACACATGCTCTTTGAACCTAGTTATGCAGGTGTGTGTTATCTCTGGGACATCGAGGTCATCATTGCTCAAGCTTTCAGAACATCCCTCCTGTTAACAATAGGTTTCTCTTCCAGCAAAGTAGGAGGATGGCTGGCAGAGGAAACCCTTTATAAAATTGTAACCAAGAGACAGTCCTCTGCAAAACTGTGACCATTTAAGACCAAATAAACCATACTCTATACTGTCCCACACCAGTGTTTTTCTGAGCACTCATTTCTTTCTCACTGCTATTTCAAAATACATTTGTTTAGTCCAGCAAGCACAGGACGTGCCAGCTGGAAAAGACCTGATGCATTTTCCTTAGCCTGAGTGACCCTTGAGGAAGTGTCTTCAGTCCCCCTGCCTCCCTCAACCACTACAGTTTCCTGCAGTTCTGCAAGAAAAGGTGGCTTCTGGGTACTTTCGCCACAAGATGAGTCTTCATGAGGTCTGCACCCAAATATCCCAACTGTTGGAACAACCATGGCACAATCCACACCAAGAACAAGGCAAGGGAAAACCTGGGGAGGTGAACATAAATTCCCTACTGGTTTTAGGATCCAGAAAGCAAAGGGGCAAATATCAGATAAACATGAAAACCACAGTGAGAAGGATATTTCAGGGATTTGAAGAAAAATGTTGCTGCTAATGATGAGATGAGAAAAAAGGTCAGGCATGTGACACTGCCAATGAAAGCACCGTATACAGCATAAGAGCTAAATGCAGTCTAAAACCCAAATAAGAGCAGAAAAGGTGAACAAAAATTCCAGCAGCAGAAATAGCTGTATGCTAATAACACAGGCAGACTGCCATAATGGAAGAGGAACTCAAAGCACTAGTGCAATTACAGGAAAATTCACAAACAGGGTGGAACAGCAATTATTAGTGAAACAAGTGTCAAAAGGTCTATGCTTTTCAAAGAAAATACAGATTTTACATGGTAGGATAGTGTTACACAATAAAGAAAAGAGCAGACTTAAGAAATATAATAAAAAAGAAAATGTTTGTAAATGCTGTGGACAGATGGTCAAAGAAGATTTCTAAGAGTCAGAGACTCTGGGTCTGCTCTTGACTTCTTACACCAGATATAGATCTGGATACAGCTCTGCATCATTAAAGAAATGGGAATTACGTCAACAAGGCAGACTAACTTCACAGTACAGATTGGAGAACAAATGCTATTAACCATGGTAAGACCAGTTATTCCTGGATATGACAGCTGACAAGTTTCTTTATCCATGTTGCTGAATGAACAAGAATAGATTCTATTCTGCTCTTTATGTTAAATAATGAAGATGACTTTGGAACGGGGGACCATAAAGTGATTCAGTATAGATTAAGTGGGAAGGATAACAGCAAGCCTAATTTTGTTTAATATCTATTATTTTGAAAGAGCAAGTTCTGATGAATCAAATGCTTCCTATGGAACCTCTGGAAAACAGACTGGGCTGGGGAACTCTGTATCTCAGCCTGGGGAAAGCTGCAGTTTCTGCAAGTCAATGCACCAAGACCTGGATCAAACCTGTATCCAACAAAAGCCAGGAAGATGCACTCTTTGAAAATAAAATCATAAAACCTTAAAAAAACAAGCTGGACAACTGAATCAACATGGAAACTGACTTTAGGACAGAAAGCAGAGAATTTGGCTTGCTCAGTTAAGCAAAACAAAGGCAGAGAGGAAGTAAGACTATGATTATGAGGTAACCATGGGATGCATGGGTAAAAGAGCCATTAAGTTTAGAGATAATTCCAGTAAAGCAACACTGGCTGAAGACAAGACTGGCAATCAGAACACTTCTAGTCAACTCTTCTAACAGGAGCTGAAACAAAGCAAAAAGTCTGCATGTGAAGTTTCAGAAGTATTTACAGTGTGTTGCTGCTCACAATGTGATCCAGAGGAAGAGACTCTTTGGAAGCTGCCTTCCAAATGGCTCCTCTAGGGCAGGTAAGCTCTCTGCAAAACTATGACAGAGAAGGAAAGAGCACAAAACACAGTCATGAAGAAACCATGCAAGTGAAAGCTGATTTGCACAAAGGCTTACCTACATAAACCTGCAGAAGCACCAGGATGTCTGACATTCCAGGACCAGATCTCACACCACTTGGTGTTAGAGGTGACTTCCAACAGGCTTAGGTACTGTGCTATGGACACAGAGAATCCATGTCTATCAGCTTCCAGCATGCTCTGTGCCCTGAGCTGCTCAACTCAGGCAGGACACCTGAAAATCAGTGCCTGTCTGCACTTGTGTCTTGGTTTGAAAGACAGGTATCTGGACAATTCAAATCTCCTCCCTCCAAATTATTATATTTAGGAAAAAAAAATTAAAAAGGGCTTTTTCTTTGTCAGGCAGAGTTATGGGAATAGGAAATAGCAGTTCTTTACTAGTATGTATAACAAAGCCAAAAAACCCCAAACAAACAAAAAACAAAACAAAACAAACAAACAAACAAACAAACCCCAAAAAACCCACTGCAAACTACAACATTAATAACAAACCAGTACCACGAACCTTGAAAACCTTTGCTTCCCAAAACCCCAGGGCAGTTTGGTCTCGGTGCCCCTGCAGGCAGGAGGCTGGATGTCCCCGGCAGTGGAGAGGTGCAGGTCATACCAAGCAGAGATGGGTAGATTTTCTCAGGACTGGATGTTTTCTGGTGACAGTGAAACTTCTCCCGCAGCAAGCAAAAGAAAACCAGCCCTGCTGTGTCCTCTCCAGAGAGAGCAAGATGTAGCGAAACTGCCTCCCGCTCTTTTATCTGCCCCAAAGAACTCATGTTGCCTCCCCTTCCAGAGACACTCCCAGAGACATAAAAGGGGTAGCCAGCTCCTCCTCTTACCCCCTTTGTTCTGCCTGAGTACCCATAAGTATCCAGTAATTAGTTCCCTAGCAATGTATGGGGAAAATTCTATAAGTGAGAAGAAAAAGAAAAAAGAAATCTAACCCCCAACAACTTGGAAGAGGCAATTGCTGAGCTGGAGCCTCATACCAATGCAGAATGGTGACGTGAGCCCCCAGCTCTCATATGCTGCCAGCCTGAGCCCTGGCAGCAGCCTTAAGCATGTAAGGAAGACTCCTTACATGAGGAATAAATGAAGAGGAGATGGCCAGGAGCTACTCCAGTAGCACTGGAACTATAGCATTTATGAAGAAAAGTCAGTGGGCAAGCCCTGTGAGACCCAGATTGCAAGTGATGTCACCTCTCGTATGGTACTCCATGCCTACTCCATTCCTGTTCAAACTCTCAACTTCCCTGTTCTGCTTTCCTCTGCAAGACAGTGGAGCAGATCCAGGCAAGAAGGTGCAGAGACGTGCCAGCAGGCAGAGCCTTGTACATGGGGGACTGGGAGAACCAGAGAGAAAGCATACTAGCCCACAGCTTAGGGTGGTCTATGCTCAGGGACTTCTCCATGAACCTAGGAAATTGGCTACAAACTCTACAGTTCCCATTTTGGTGTATGCTGGGCACTCTTGGGTTTCAAGGTGTGGATGAAGGCAGGACAGCTAGAACTGTCACCAGAAGTATGTTAAAAAAAGCCAGAATAGGTATGACTAACTAGCAGGTACACAGACAGGAAGGCATGCAGTCTGGTGGAACTCTACTCCACGCCATACAGCCAGCCCAGGCATGTCCACCAATTCTAGATTAGGTGGTTTTCCCCCAGAAGGGGAGTGGATACATGAAGGTGTGTTAGTGCTAATTCTCAAGTAAAGTCAGACCTGACAGATTACTTTCTTTTTGCAGTTATGTACAAGTAAAGCAGAGATATTATAAATGAAGAAAAAAATCAAAGTCTGTACCACTTACTTCCCTTCTCCCTAAGACTGAGACCAACTAACAGTCATTAGTATAATCAATCAATCAATCAAACAAACAAATTACTAGTTTTGAAAACTTATTATTACATACACTGGAAAAACCTGCAGGGGCAGGTTTGTCTCCCTTGCCAATCTTTTTGCAACTCCATCCCTATCAAACATCAATGGGACTAGACACAAACTCCCACATGTGGAAGCAGACTAAAGTCTGTTTTCCATCAGAGCACTTGACAATCATCATTTTGCATTACTGTGAGCAAGCCCCAGACAGTACATGGGGATGCTAAGGACTTTTCCAGTTCTGTGGATCATGACTGAGCAGGGGACTGAGCAGCACTCTCCAGAGGGAGTGATGTTCAACATGGCTGGAACAAGGTGCTCCTCTGCTTGTCTAAAGGAAATCAATGGAAGAAGACAGCCACACTGCCACACTTGAAAAACTCATTCCACTCTTCCTGCAATAACCCTTTTAAATATCTTTAATTTTCAAATAAAGGAAATGACAGAAGAGCAGGAATCAAGTATTTAGGGCCTTTTGACTTTTTTTTTTTGCCAAGAGAGCATCTCAAGTGGGCTGAGGGATGAGACTCAGGCCAATGGTAAGGCAGTGCAGGAAATATCAAAGCCATTCTTGAATGATTTCATGAAGTATGAAAACAAAAATAGGCTTTGAAGATCCTGACAGTCTCACTGCAGATGTCTACATAGACAGACAAGATAATCCATGGAGCAGCAGAATTACTTTCAAATTACAACAGTCAATATTGTGAAACCACACTGGCCTGTTTTAGTGAAAGCTTCTGGTGAAAGCAAAACAGTGAACACAGGCTGAACACTGAAGACAGTTTATAGTGAAATTAGTCAGCCTTAGGCTGACACTTTAACTTAGCACACATAAGAACAGGAATTATTTAAAAGAACTGCAGCACCATTTGTTTCTACTAAACACTGCTTTCTAATTATCAGGGGTTTTTTTCTTACTTCCATACTTCACAGAAGAGATTTTGTGGAAGATATGCTGCAACCCCAAAAAAACTTATCAAACCTGTTTTCATTTACATTTTCCTTGAATTCAGTTGCATATGCATGTCAGATATTCCACTAAGCACTTTGCTGATTTGGCACCATCTATGCTATATACTAGCAAACATGGAAATTCAGTATTGTCATCACTGGCATTTTTACGTACACATTTCAAAAGCAGAAGAAATATGAAATGTTAGGAACTGAAATATGGTGAGAGAGTAATTTATTTGAGAGCCTAAAGAGCAAGCACTAAGACAAGACTTTGCTGCTAAGTCGCATTTACAGGCCCCCTTTGATGCTTCTAACTTGCCAAACTGCTATCACGTGGCTCCTTTCTAGCCAAAACAGTTGAAACAACTTTTTACTATTATCTATTACAATTTGATTAATATAATTAAAATGAAGGAGACACACAGGATTCCACTTCTGCCAACCTCTGATTTGCTATGAGTGATCCTGTTCAAACTCCTTGACTTCTAAATGGCCACTAGCTGACAGGTGAAGTTACCAAAGGAGTAAGAAACAAGCACAACACAATCAGAACTCTTGTGCAGACTTAGCTCATCAGCTGAAAGGTGGTATATGTATTTACTCCACAAAACAGAGTGGGTAAGCTAAGAAGCTCTCATCCCCTTCTCTTTATGCGGAACAAGAACTCAATTGATCACACATACAGGCCACACCTAAAATAAGTTGTGGGATACTAAAAAATTTTAAAAATAAATGAAATTAAGCTTTATCCAGAAAATAGTGAGAGCTGTGTCTGTAATCCAGGAAAACACTTATATGTATATATAACCCAGAGAATGAGTAGCATTCATGGAAGAGGAACAGGGTACCAGCATCCTGCAAGGCTCAGCCCCGGGCTAGAACAGCTGGAGAGCTTAGCTATAGCTCAGGACAGTTTCGTAAAGGACTGGTGTTTTCACTAACAACAGTCATAAGCATGTTCTGCACAGCTCTCATGGGCAAACAATGAGGCTGGAGAAGAAAACACCTTTTAAATGGTGCTAGATCTCACCTCTTTGTAGCCCACCAACTTTTGACCCTGATATCAGGCAGGTGGGAAGGAACAGTGTCTCTGGTGGGAAGGAACAGTCCTCGCTCCAGCCAAGGGGGTGGCAAGGCAAAAGTTGCCATGAAGAAACATGGAGCTTGCTTTTATTAAGTCATTAAGCTTTTATTTAGTCATCTTGTCAACTTTGTGCTTACAACCAAATAGAAAAAAACCCCACATTTCCTTTTGTACTCCAAAATTTCCACAAACTCTAGAGAGCTGTTCTACTGATTTTAAGTAGCAGTTTCTGCAATCCTTAAGTATTTAGTCATCTTGTCAACTTTGTGCTTACAACCAAATAGAAAAAAACCCCACATTTCCTTTTGTACTCCAAAATTTCAACAAACTCTAGAGAGCTGTTTTACCGATTCTAAGCGGCAGTTTTTGCAATCCTTGTCAGTGCATCCCAAAGGCACCTCTCTGGCATTTCAGCAGGTTCTACTTCATATATGTATAGCACACAGTTTGTACTACCTCTGCCAGTGCAAAATCTATTTACTACCACGATCTGTGCATCTGATCTGAGTGTCTGTTGAGAGCAAGACATGGGCTGTCTGGGTAAATGAATCTTAATAATGTTGGGTAATCAGATCGATTACAACAAAACAAACCAGAGAGAACACATTTGCCTTGCCCCTTCTCTGTGCACTCATCTTTAGTGAGTGGCTGCCCTCTCCTGGGCTTGTCACATGGACCCACTATCCCCCTACCCCTCTGTACAGAGGCCCTCCCAATGCACACATCTCCTCCTCCTCTCTGGCATGGCCAGAAGGTGAACAGTTGCTAAGCTTCCCAGTGCGCCTTTTGAAGATTTCCTTTCCTACTCCACATCTCTCTGCTTCTCTCCTTCCTGTCTCCACCAGGGTGTAGGGAAATCTCAAAGGATAAGGGTTGCAAACCTACAGAAAAGCAAATGCAAAAAGAAAAAAAAAAACCCTTTGATTTATTTTTCATTTTAGTGCCATCATTTACAGCAAAAAGCTGTCTTGCACAAAATCAGGAACAGAACTGAAAACATTATAGGCATCCTCTTCCCCTTATAAATACCTGATGCCCTGATTTAGAGACAATTATTCATAAATCTGGTACAGCATTTCATCCAGTACAACAAACATGCTAATGGCATATACTATAGAATTGTAAGGCTTTTGTTCTAAAAGCCGCAAGTATTATTCCTTCGGGAATATATCAATGAAGATGTTTCTATTTTATGCAAAATTGTCAGTGAAATTCCACCAGAGTTACAGATCTGATAGTTACAGGACTCCTTAGAGTAAAAAAACAACTGCCACATTGTACAACTATAATACAGTTACAGAAAATAGTGAAAAGCCTTAAAATGGCTGGGGAGAAGTCATTAGTCACTTGTTTCAAAGAAGACTAAAAGTGGTAATTATGCTTGATTAAAAATCAATGTTGCTAGACTTGATACTGGTTGGAAAAGACCTGGAATTCATAAACCCACAAACTCTTAGTGCCATGTATGCACTGAGCTACATCTTCCTTTATGAAGGTAAGCTGCTCCCTTCCTTTTAGTTCCAAGGCAAAGTACCTGGGAACGTGTTTGAGGCTGGTTTTCATGTCACTACTGGGTATTTTAACAGAAGTGTGAGGATGTATTCGCAATGTGACAAAGAGCTTATTTATAAAGTTAGTTTTATAAGTGGGAAAACTTTATTTTCTACTCCTGTCAGCCAGCAACATCAAATATGATCTGGCCCTCAATCATGATAATGCAGCACAGCTTGCTTAGGCTTTTTACTGATGGGACTGTTTGAGATTGCTAGAAAGGATGCTGATGAGTATTAACTATGATGTCTGTCATTTTGTATCTCTGGGTAATAATCCTACAGCTCTATCATTATGATAGCAGACTGCCTCTCAAGAGTTTAAACATAGAAATTCTCTCTTTTTTTCCTCAAAATTTTAGATGAAGTTGTTTGATAAGGGTATATGGGTACATCAAAGAAAAAGAGAATGCATGTAAGTACTGGAGAAAAAGCACAAAAGGCATAATCTGTGATAACACTCTGGCTGACCGCATCTACATGGACTCCTCCTTCCACGGTTCTTAAAGCCAAGCCTACATGGCAAATACTGAAGGACATCACAGCTTTTCAGGGGCAAAACTGGAGGAAATCTCTCAGAAAGCTTTGACTATTTGGACAACTACTTCAATTTTCCAGGATGGAAACTTAACAGATATATTCGTAAAAGCCTCTATAAAAACAGCAGAAAATTTTCTTTTAAATCAGGTGGGAAGGTCCTGTCAGAGTGACAAATCTGTTTTTTATTTTAAAGCCATGTAAGTGTATATATTCCTGTCAGAGCAGCAGAGTCTAAGTTCACTGTTACAGATGGATGGCGCAGATACTTTTTGCTGGTGTAGCAACATGACACCCAGCAGCTCTGCAAAAATGAAAAGGCCCCAGAGCAGAGGCAGGAGCAATAGTCTGACAGAGAAAGAACATTTCTTAGTTCTGTCTCAAGTTATCCACCACCACACTTCTGACACCTGTTCACAGAAATCTGGATTTGCTGTAATAGTCCAAAGCCCTGGTTGCAAAGAGCTGCAGGACTGCTTCCCACGATGGCTGATGCCATCATCTCCATGACATGAGATGCACAAATCTAACATCAACACAGAGTCACCAGTTGGCCAAATGCCGAGGGAGCTCCTCCATGACCCCACAGGGATGTTTGGTGGGCTCTCAGCTTGCTCATTTGCATCTGTTCTTTTCAAACTAACCCTTCTCTGTGCTTTATGAAGGTGGCTAGGGATGAGCAGTTGATTACAATCACCTCTGAATTTCAAAAGCTGGCTAAATAGTGTTCCTTTAAGATACTCCAAGCATACCCACAGCTATTGTCACAAGTGGCTTGCCATTCTACCCCACGGAATGCAATCAAAACCACATTTCTGGTCAAAACATTTCATAATATTTAAATACCATCCTCTCCAATTTTCTTTCTATTTTTCTGTCCTTCTTGGGCATGTGTCAGTTCTTTCAGCAGGCTTTTTCCCTTTTTCCATGGGGGTAAGATGCGGTGCCCATTACTGTGGTACTAGAGCTCCTCACACCGGACAGACTCATCAACATCCCCTGTGTATGACTTCCCCAGAAGGCTGGGACATGGCTGGGGGCTGAGTTTCAGCAGGGTTGGAAACACAACCCTTCTGGGGCAGACAGCCATAGCTGAACACTGAAATACAATGCCTTAATAAGTAGGTCAGCCTGTTCCTCTAAAAGCAATGGGTTTAACGCCAACCGTGCCCGCCAGTGAGAGTAGGAAGAGGCTGCAGCTTTCCCCCGTTTCTCACACTCAGCCCCTTTGAAGCCATGACACTCCTCTGTTGTTACTCTCCTGGCAGCAGGGCTGGGCTCATGGGGTGCCTGCAGCCCCACCGTACCATGGCCCACAGGAGCTCCACCTCTGCAGCGCTGCTGTCAGGACTGCTGGAACGTTGCAGCAGAAAGCAAATTCCAAGAAAACAAACACTATCACTAGGCAATTGAAATGTAGTTGGTAGCAACAAACAAACCCTCTGCAATGAGGATCTGGGACTCTGCTCTTGCCAACAGGTTCAACAGGTTTCGCGTATTAAGTCATCCTGAGGTTTATTAGCACCTAAAAGGAAAACACCACAAAGATCTTGTCACCTGAGGTTTCACATTGCTCCCCCTGCCCCGCTTTCCTGCATCCCACCACTCTCCTCCCCTTTCTCTCCCTTCGGCAAGAAAGTATTTTCACCCCCTTTAAATTAGCAAAGAACACATTCCCTTCCTGTTCAACTGAAACTTTCAAGTCCCCCAACACACTGTGCGGGAAGGGGAGGTGGTGGGGGGCAGCACCCTGCCTGCAGGGCAGTGGGAACACCCCTCTGTCTGCAGCAGTTTTAGCCGCACAGTGAAGTGACCCCCGAGTGACTGGTGCCAAGGCAGGACGCTGCCCTTCAGGAGCACTCGACAGGCCACCGACAATCTTCTGTGATCCCAAACACCTGTGGCTGAACCTTACCCGCATGGCTTCCTCACCTTATCACAGCTAACATGGAAAAGCTCTCCTGAACAGAAGGATCATTGCTTGCAAAGGATGCCGGATCATTTCAGTAGAGGCTATGATACACTCTTGTCACTTTAAATATAGCAGCAGTCAATGGCATTTACTGAAGACAACACAAAACACAAAAAAATCATTCAAATGTTTCTTCTCTTGGTCAAGCTGCTCACTGGGATGCCTCTGCAAATGGAACTCTATGAATCAGCCCACCGTGGCACTGAGTGGATTTCAAGACCACAACACAATGCCCAAATACCATCTGTTCCTCCCATGAGCTTTGTCTTGGAAAGTCTTTAGCTTTTGTAAACAACTGCTGGTCCATTTTGTTTTGAGATGCTGCACAATGCAGCAGAACACACTTACAAGCTGACTATAATCAAAAGCTTTATAGTCTGTTAAACTTGTTTTAAGTAATACATAAATACCAAAAAAGACACACTGTACTTTTTATCTATTTTCACACGAACTCAGTTCTCTCTGCTTGTTGCATTTTCTGTTTATAGCAGTGTGGCTTTAAACCACAGAATAAATAGTAGTATTTTCTCTTCCCATTTAGCTATAATCCAGAAATATACACGGTATTTAATTATTGTTTTGGTAGAGTCCACCTATGCAGACAGGCTGTGCTTACACGAACCAACTGCTATCTCTGGATTCAGAACACTGAAGAGGTTAAAAAAACATAAGGGCACTTGTGTCAGCCCCTCCTTCCTCTCCCTTGCATGTCATCACACTGAAAGGGTTTAAAAGTAAAAAATTCCTTCCACATCATATAATCCTGGCATCTGCTGTGTAGCAAATCAAGCTTACTCATTTTGCTGTTATTCCCAAAAGTAACTGTACAGATTCAAGTCTAGAACTCCATTTTCCACTTCCTGAACTTTCCTTAGGTACATCAGAAAATGCAGTAAACACAGCTAGTAAATACAAAGTAATCTTCTCTGTCTAAGTGCAATTCTGATTACATTACTTAAGAAATATAATTTCCTGAGGCTTTTTACTACCTTACTTTATGATACACATGATATGGTATCAATCTACCAACTTCTTTCTGCTGCCCCCATCTTCAGAAGCCCACAGCTCATCCATGACATTTTGTAGTTCAAACATGAAGCCATTACCAAGATTAAAGAACAGAAGGAATCCAGTTTAGACAGCGAGTAGGTCGCTCTGGTCATGTTTATTATTTAATAACAGTGGGAATAATTCATATCACAGCAACAATTCTCTACCACTCCATTTATCAATTTCAAAGTAAAGTACATCAGACCTCCAAGCAGTGATGGGAAGGCTCAATCCATCTGGACACTCTCTGTTAAACCCTGGATCCCTATTCAAGGATGAACCTTACAGTAAGATATATGGGAACAATTATTCTTCACCAGCATCTAGGTCTATCAAAGACCAACAGGACTAGACCTGTGCCAGAAAAACCTTGGGAGTAGCACAGCCTCAAATTCACATCCTATTTCCAAGCAGACACTGTGGTTTCAGGTGATGTGTTTCATCCTGTCTTCCAAATGGATGAAGCTTAATTCTTCTCCTTTGCACGGGCTGCCTGGCTGGTGTACTCACTCTGCAAGCTTTTTGAGGTAAAGACTGCCTCCCACTACGTGTCTTGGCTGACAAGAACTGCTATAGTTGGCCTGAAATCTACAATTTCTCAGATTTTTAAGTGTGATTTAATATGAAACCTTAAGTCCACACTAACATCTGCCTTGGATACACCTTCTTTGCAACACAGGACAGTGCCTTGGTCACAAACCTAACACAATCATTAATTTTCTTCTTTAACATGCTTTCCTTAACACCCATGCTATTTGTTAATGTGATTTTCAATACTTAAAAAAAGTGTAATGAAACAGAAACAGAAAGGAAGAGATAACACTAGAATTGAAATTTTTATCGCAAGTATTCTTACACATCTCACAGCTGAGGCATTTTACTTTCAACTTGCTGCTTCCTGTGCCTTTATCCTGCAGCCCAAATTATTGATGAATGTTTTAACTGAGTTTCCAAATGCTTACCAGGGGCCAAGATTTTTGCCTTTTCGTTTGGCTAGTATTTTCACATCTATTTGCCTTGCTGCTACTACAACAAAACAGCACACAAGTGATTTGGGTTCATTCAATAAATTCTAAATTGGGAGCCTGACTATTTTGTTTGTTTTAGGGCAGTAGGAGGAAGCAAATAGCAGCTTTGTAAGTGAAGCTGCCTGATATTCTCTCAATTATGGCTATGAAAAGATATAGAAATGCAAAGTACTCTTTACAGACAGTGTCACTTCATGTAGATCCAACTTGTTTCAATTCACTTTAATTTGATTCTGCCTCTAGAGGTAGTATAACTTTGATACCTACCATTGTTTTTTACATTCAGACATTGTTTTCAACTCAGCAGGATAACCTAACGTTGTTCCATTTAGTTTTGAGCACTTGCTTAAAAGGAGAGATGGAAGCTCACAAGAACAAACCCTGAGGCTGTAACCAGCTCTCTGGGTACCCAATGCCATCTTCTCATTTGTATCATGTGATCAATTTCCAGTTGCTGACATTGTTTAATACTTGGAGGACTTCTCCACTAAGGTGGAAAAGCTACTTTAAATGGTCTAAGAAGCCCCTACAAAACAATTTTTAATAACTGCTTGCCAAGCATGTACTAATGCATAAAAATTTTGCAGCATAGCTGCAGCAGGTAATCTGGCTTACAGTAGTTTAGCTGCAGTCTGAAATAAGTAGTGCTTTCAAGCTAATTTTGCTGCTCCACACCTTCATGGCAGCAATTTGAAGACTTCCTACCCAATGTAAAAAAACCAAACAAAACTAACACAGAAAGACCTCCAAAAACCCAGCAAAACAACCCCAACCCCAAACCAATCAACCAACCAACCAATCAAAACAACCCAAAAGAACCCACTGGAATCAACATGTTCTTTAATAAAATGAATACATTTTGAAACTTCCAAAATTCATTCAGCTTCTTTCCAGGCTGGCTCTGGCAACTAACTAAGTGCAACACAAATGCTCGTTGTGGCAAGAGGCCAAAGTAACATCACAGCTAGGAATCCCTTTTCTTTAGAAGTCCACCCAATTGCATGAATCAGATTCATAATTCCTAAAACAAATCCTGCATCTCCACTCAGAGGGAACTCTCTCTTAAAAAATCCTGCATGGAGCAGAATCCAAGAGCAAGAGACACAGAGAAGCCTAACTCACTTGGCTCCTTCAGCAGAGATGGGGCATCTCCCCTTTCAGTTGTTCCCTAAGCATCACTGGCACTGGGAGAAAACTAAATTTAGTAACATCACAATGGGATGCAAAACCCCACAGCCCCTAACCCGTTGAGCTTCTAATGGTGCCTTATTATCCAGTCTTTATTTAATATAGCCTTGAAAACAGTTGCTGCACGTATACAAATAAAAATTAATTAAAATGAAAAGACAACTGCTGGGACTACTGTTGTGGGAGTGAGGATGGAGGAACGAAAGAAATAGAGTGGAGACATGAAGACGTATGAGAAAAGAACAAAAAACATGCTCAGAAGTTAGAGGCCTAAGAAATTCTGGGAACAGGTCAGGCAAATACAAAAATGTACAACTGATACGAGATTCACAGACATCAAGGGAAGATGGAAATTTGCTCCTCTGTAAGCTAAAGATACAAAGCCAACCAAAAAGACATGAAGAGACCTCCAAAGAGTAGACCCAACTCTAGTTTCTGGTGTTCATTACAGGCCTGTAGAAACACTTCTCCCCCCGCACTTCCCATACGAAGGTTGTCGCGTTACACAAACACTACAAATGATTAAAAATTACATGAAATTTCACAAAATTACATGGTATGCTTCTGCTTCTATTGCCAGCACCGAAGTGTTTAGCACACTGTTAAGCTATCAAGTTTTGTACCCTGTGCCAGTCACTCCCCAAGGTGTTTATGTGAAGCACTCAGGCAAACTGAACAGAACATCTGTATTCTATTTGCTAATGAGCAATCATCATTTCTACAATTCTCCAGCCAGGGATTTTGCTGTTTGGAATACTAATGCCATTTAAAAAAAAGAAAAGAAAAAAAAATATGTTCTGCTCATTAGTACTAGAGTTACTAAAATACTTCTGCACTACTTACAATGCAACCCAGCTTCTAGTTCCATTGCTTTCCTTTTTTTTTACAAAATTATAACTTTCAGAAATAAAAACTTTGATGATATACACCTAATGTATTTTCTGAATTAGTGTGATTTATGTATCTCTTGCTTTAATTTTATCCACACAGAGGCACAGATTTAAAATAAACTATTATAAAGGCTTTTCAAACAAATCCTACTGAAGATTCCCTTCATTGTTTGCTTTACATATTGTGGCAACTCCCAGAGAAGATGAAATTAGTTTAAAAAGCAATAAAAATATGGGCCATGGTCTAAAAACTTCATGGTATAATATTCCTATGTGCGCAGAGAGTGAGAGAAAGTAACAGCTTTGAAACTCAGGATATGTTTTGTTTGTAGACAGAAGGAGATATCAGTTTCCCTTCTAACCGATGGATGTGTGATCATGTGTGAACCAAGATTATCCTCTGATGGAAAGGCCACATCACAAAAACAGCAACATGCAAGAGAGTGCTCCCAGTTGCTGCCCCTCACTGCAGTATTTGGGCATTTCAGATGTGAACCTCCCTTACCATCCTGTGCATTAGAAATGCTGCTGCAGTCACTGAAGCTGAACAGCAAATGAGTTCAGAAAAGAATACTGAAGTCAATAAGCTCAGTTAAAGTGGCTTATGTAAGAATTGTCTTTATACTTGCTCATGGAGTACTGAAATGTAACTTACAAAGCAAGAGAACAACAATAAATACAGAATTTGGTTGATCCAGGCTAAGAGTCCAGTGTGGTACTTGTGCTCTGACATGGGAACAGGTGAGGGGAAAGCATCCCTGCTAAGCAGAAGAAACACACTACTCCAGGAACGTATGTTTTTCCACATGATAGCAGAGATGTATTTCACTATGCCATGATACTCTTTCAGGCTAAAAATAAACACACTTATCCTATAGACCCAATCACGTCAGGTAGGGTCAGTACATTTCAATCACCCATGAGAGACTCAAAGGCAGCTCAGCTTCCCAGCAGGGAGAGACATCTCTGCCTCTGCAGCCGATTCTCAGGGAAGACACAGTGATGGAGCAATGGAGCGTTGCCTCGGCTAGGGAGGTCTTTTATTACCATGGCAACCGGCAGCAGTCCACCACCACAGAGGACTGCAGCCGTCACCCCGGCAGGACAGGAAGCACAGTGCCATACTTTAAACTCACCTTACTTAAAGACAAAACAAAATAACATGGAAGAGAGTGAGACACCATGACTCTTGCAGATGCTGGATGAAATAATCTGCTCATCACAAACCTCTTCTCTACCCCACGCATTCAGCTTCAGACTGTGCTCTAAATCACTTTGAGGGACGTGTTCTGTTTGACTGAAATACCCATCTGGCCTCATTTCACTCAGCCAGACAGGCAGCGGCCCTGTTTTTTTCAGCATTTACCTCTCCTTTTAAGCAGCTGTCAACCAACTTGGAATTGCATATCCCTCTCCCTCACAGAACTTCCAGATGGTGGCAAAGCCAGACCCAGCCAGTGTGGAGGAGCTAGCCAGCAAAGCAGGAAGGCAGTCCCAAAGCCCCCCACATCAAGCCAAGTATGAGGCAAAATAAAACCAAAGCTGTAGATAATATGCAGGAGCAATCAGTGTTTCTTGTACCATCGTAAGGTAACTTGTGCCTGCCCCCTTCTGCCCTCACAAGCCCAGGCTGTTCTACCGAAGGGGAGGAAAAATGCACTTCCAGAACTACTTTAATTTGGTTAAAGCATTCTACACCTGTTTAAGAAAATAAACCTCTTTTAATACACAGATTACCACAAACCGTAACTCACTCTTGCATCCCTAGAACCAATTATATACATGTCACCAGAGTATCATACATATCTCTCTTTCCATCCAGAGAACACACTGCAGTCTAACACATTACATACTGAACAGTACTCTCCATGCAATAGTTTAGGGGAAAAAAACCCCACCTGGTCCTTCAAGTGATGTGTGTTCTTTTATGAACTTACCTAGAAGTAGCACTGAGCTACAGCAGTTATTATTTAATAACATAACCAGTGTGGAAAAATAAACAACACACCTTATATAAATATTGATTAAAAATCTTTCTTCTTACTGTGTTAGTTGTAGCCTACATCCACACCAACAGCAAATATAAAGGAACATGGTGTACTTGCAGAGAAACACCCAGCAAGACTTTACTATGAAAGTAAAGCATGGACCATGTTAAAAAGCAAATAAAGTCAAACCTGGACTCAGGTTAAACACAAAGTTACAGTTCACCTGAATGTACAAGATTTGTGACCTTGCAGTTTGAGCAAAGCTGCAAAACTATCTATAAACAGAGAGAAGCCTACTTTTAATGGAAAATACAAGAGCAAGCACAAAAAAGAACATGCAAAACCTCAGACACTATTAAAGGAAACTGTTAAACTGATCATATATAAATGCCTGAGAGAAACAAAATAGCAGGGAAACACCAGACTGAAAGTCTAAAAAAGGAAACACTTCACACAAATAGAGTGCCCTTCATTCACAGATCACAATTCCCCTTCTTGCTGTAAATAAAATGGGATACCCAGAGGCAAAATCAGTTGTTTTCATCATGCAATGCCTATGCAATTTTCCTAGAATATACTAGCAAACAAATACACCAATTCTGTTTCAAATATGTTAGAATCACACAGACTGATGTGTTTCCTCAACTTCAAAAAGAGAAAAACCAAAACTGGCATTGGAAATTGAATGGCTGATATGAACAAAAGCCCAAACAAACATGAAAATGTACAGACGGGCCTGTACTTTCTCTTGAATCTCCAAACATCCTCTACCCGCTCAGCACGACAGCATGATGTACTGGGCCATGTACCAGAAGCATACTTCAAATACAACAGGCTGCAATACTAAACCAACATCAAGAAAACATATCTTACCATTAAATTTTAAATGAACCACTTTCCTGAAAACTGAAAAAATGCCAATAAAATCTGACAGAATTCAAAATAACACAAGTAAGTAGGATAAAATTCTTAGTTTCTCTGTTATGTCAAAGAGACAGATCTAGAGGTTGCTCTCACAATAAGTCAACTAAGGAAGAAGTTTCACGTTTTGAGCATAAAGAAGACAGTATATTCAAACTTGATGCGTGGGAATAAAGTTACCTGCCCTCAAAATATTTGTGACCAGAAGAAGTACAGTGAGTTGATTCTTTATTTCTTTTCACGCATTAATGAAGTAATGGCCACTCTTACAATGACTAAACTAACTTAAGCAATGTAATTTGTAATCATGAGATAAAACTCGTATGTGCTCATCCCAGAATGAGAGGTGTACTAAGCATCAAACAGCAGTACTGCAGGAAATATCTGATAACCAAACATGTGCACATAACATAAAATGGAGACATTTGTTTATTGACAGTTGCAAAATAGGCTGAGCATTTTATTTACTGTTATCTCATTTTCAGTACTACACAGATAATTTGAAAGAAGGCAACAGGGATATAAGTTACCAAGCATGAAGCATGTCCATGTGCATATGTTTGTGCAAACAGCCATGGGGAACTTCAGCTCTTTACCTTCTGCCTTTTCCCCATGTGGGGCTACGACAGCAGAACAACTTTAGTGCATGCCAAGCACACAGCACAGTCTCCTCCCGACCTCTTTAGGCAGCTGCTGAACCAGGATAATTGCTCGTGGTCACAGTTGTTCTCTCTTTGGCAGCAGCACTGCCTGCTCTAGGCAGAGCTTGTGGCTCTCTGGCTTCTTCCCTCCTCACCCCTCCTAAGTGAGGGTTCAGCTCTTCTACACAGTAAAACCATGGCTAATGCTAAGATAAGTGGCAGAAAAGAGTTCTGCCAGCACCACACAGAGCCATGCACTTCATGTTCTGCAGTCAAACTTATTGCGTTGGGATGACACATTGGTGGGACAGACATCTACTGTTATGGACATAAAGGCTTGAAATAACAAGCTCCCAAAATGTCCAGCTTTTCTACACTGTTTGTATCCCTTTTAAGATGGAGCATTCAACCAAGCTGCTGTATATAAATTCAAACTAGGGAAAGACCAACCAATCCAATTCTAAACTATCAGGACTGGTAAGATACGCTGGCAAAATTAGAAGGCCAAGCACAAGGTGAGTGCTCTGCAAGGTGGTAGAGGTTGTCTCTTACCCCCTCCTGTATGATAGTACACCATGACTGCACAGACCCAAAGACAGACAGACAGACAGACAGACAGACTCCCTCAGTCCTTCCAAGCCAGCCTATCTCCAAGCAGCTCTGCACTAGGTGAGAGTGTCCTTTAAGTGCACTGGGTTAGACAACATTGCTTCCAAAGAGCTGCTCACTGAAACCATTCTCACTCCACAATTAGCAACCATGTGAGTATGAAAAATCAGAATTACTGTCTCTTGTCCAGTTCCAGACCTCCTGTACTAAGTCCAGGGCAACAATCTCACAACATACCACAGTATTCCATACAGCTGTGTCAAAATAGCGTAACGCTGATCGCCTGTGACAGCAGGCATTTGCACCAAGAGATTTCTGAAAGCACTACAGTATTTCTTTGTGTGAAGTAGCTGAGAAATAATACTCTCAACCCCCTCACCCTCACTCTCAACCCCCAACCTTCTTTTCCTTTATGCACTGCCAAGCAAAATGGGCCCAAAACCATGCTCTCTTTATTCTTTTACTGATGGAAATTACATTAGAGAGAAGCCCAGTATAAAGGAAGTTTTGGCAAGGAATGTGTCTTTTATGTTATGTTCCATAAAATATTCGAAGATTCCTGATATTTGGTATTTACAAAATTATGTTCATCATATACTGTTGCTGTTGCAATGTTAACTTAATCTGCAATCTGATGTTAAGTTCAGACTGGCAATATAAACCAAAACATTTAAAAACATATTAATAAACAAAGACTTAAAAACACCATCCAAGCCCTAGCCTTTACACCTATATTCTAAACTAATTATGGCAAAGAAATGCCAAATTACAATGTACTTCTCAACAATATAAGCAATGGATTACAAACATATATGGCATCTTTGTTCCTAAATAAACTCCACCATAACATAGGCAATCCTTGTAACCTCCTTTTCTGACACGTTGAGTTCAATTTATTCCCTTTGTTTCTTGGTACATTGCCACGAGCAGCATTGATTTTCTGCCCTCCTTGGTGACTGCTGGAACTTCAAGCTCAGAAAGCTTTTTGGATTCAAACTTGCGCTCCACTTTCAGCAGCAGCAACAATGGTCTGGAGTAGCTTCTGCTGCAAGTCAACAAAGAGCCAACAAACCACACAAACAAAGGCAAGGTGTGCAGCACTGTGTCAGAAGACACAGTACTTCCCAAGAATAACTTTCCATCACAGGTACGAGCTAATCTATAGCTATGGAGTTTTGCTTATTGCTTATACTTATCACTGTGCTCTCAAATGCTTTAAATAGTGGCAGTTCTTCACCAAAAGGCAGTCTTATCTACACAGCCAAGAAGCTTTCAGCAGTAACAACACTAAAATATTTTTCAGTTTTCATAACGATAAATAATACATCAATATACTTGCCAATTCCAATTTGCCCAGTTATAGCTGGCATATGGCTGATGAGCTCCTAAGCGCACCAAGATCCTGCCGCACTGCCAGCCAGGGACCATCCATGTCATCTTTGGATGAAGCCAGGGGTGAGCAGAATGCAGCAGGGCTGGGCACGATCCCAGCAGGCGCAGGCTCACACTCCCAAGGAACCAGATCACAGCCAGTTCTCAGCAACTACCAAGGCTCGGTGAGGGACGGTGCAACACGGAGAGAGTCACCACACGCCAACTTGGATTTGGTGACACTTGTGAAGTAAATTACTCTACTTAGTAAATGCAGCTGTGCCAGCAAAATGTTTTTTGGTGGTTCACAGTGTATCTGCAAGGAGAATTTACCTGTAAAACCACATTAATAAACACCAAGACAAAATTTGGCCAAGACTAGTGCTCAGGAGGTACAGCTACAGTTCTGCATTTCCTGTAGAGCAAAATATAGCACAACCCATAAAGCAAAATAAAAAAGCTCTGAATTATTTCCAAATAAGTACTTTTAAATTTAGTAATCGCAGCAATGCTTTTAGAAGTGATTCATATTTCAAAACATTGGTGGTTCATGTATTAAATCATTTCTATTGCACTTACAAGAATTAGAAGCCTTAAAATCTGGAAGGTCTTTAAAGAACTTAGTTTTCAATACAGTACAGAAGTTTTTTTCTTTTGGCAAATTAAATCATAATTTACCCTCCCTATCTTCAGTAAATCATTCTCTTTCCTGAATACCATAAAGGATTAAAACCAGCCCAACACTTTGGAAGTTTTTAGATTACAGACAAAATAAATACTTTAAAATACAGAAAAGATTTACTGAATTAACTGAAGTAGTGACTCATCACCCATTGCATCTCTCTAAATTTACTTCAAAAATTCTATTACATCAAGCTCTGTCAGTTCTAGAGGGATGGGAAATGCTTGACTGAAAGATCCAACTAAATAAAAACCATGGGGGGCTGCTCTGCTCCTGTATGAGTGTTGCCCCCTGCAACTTGATTGGCAATCTGACACACCTGCACCAGCGACAGAACTGCAAACGACGAAAATATTGAAGTTGATTAGTAGTCAAAAGGTGCCTTAGATAACCCGACAGTACTGCTGCAACCTCTTCCTAGTTTCACTCTATTTATTTTCAGCTGTAAATTGTACAACTGTCAGACTGCTGCATACAGGTCTCTGAGTCACTGGGAGGGAAAAGTTAGAGCCATAAGAATCTCACTTCTTTAATGTCTTCCAAACCAGCAGTAAAACCTAAACTTTTTATAATTGATTGTGTTATATTCAGTAAATGATGTTTATGTAATTACTCATCTTTACTGTGGGCAAAGGAAAGCCACTGGTAAAAATCAAAGCTGCCAGCCGAAGCCTTGCATATATACTGTGCTGCCCCAACCAAGGTTTGTCCTGTGCAAAAGCCCAGCAGAAATTCAGGTAATGCTTGAGTCTCTTGCCTATTGCATCTTTTGAACATGAAACTGTTACAGCAAGATAATTTCATTCTCAGTTGCTTGCCTCCTCCCCCATTTATCACTCAGTACATCTCTCAGTGCTAATTGCTTTTTAAACATTGTTCACACTTAAAATTCAGACTCAGCCTGTACCATTTACTTTCCAATATAACTTGATGTTCAGAGTAAAACACATAATTATTGTATAAAAAGTTGTACAAATATGATTAAATATTGGAAACTTTCCTCCTCCTGCAATTCATACTACAACATACACGCCCTAATTAAGTCTAAAGCCCCCAGTAAATACTAGTATTATGAAACAAGTTCGTTTTTGCCTGTTCAAACTACAGCCACCAAACCACATGAAGGGCATGTGGTTTGCACTATCACAGCAAACCCTCAGTCCTTATGGGAAAGTTTCCTTAAAATTTGTCTCCCTGATAACAGAAACAGTCCTAAATCCTTTGGTGAAAGCTCCTGTAACTCCACAGACCTCCAGGGGCTGAACAGTTCGTTCATCACATGACACAGAGGAACGTCACTGCTGGTGTTTCCAGCACCCATGGATTAGCCCACAGGCGATCACTGCACTGTGTGTACCAGACACGCAGGTTGGTACGAGGACTCAGCCCATAGGTAACAAAGAAGTGGCTTCACTACCAGTATTCACACACTGCATACATGAAGCTTTCATTCTGCTCCATCAGCTGATATATCGCTTTCCTATAAGAAAGAAAACAATTAAAACCTCTATTTAGACAACATAACACCTGAACACTGTTCTCTGTATCAAACAGCCAGTGCAAAACTTGTGCATGCAGTTTTCCTTAAATTAATGTCTTCGTGTGAAATGAGGACTTCCCAAAAATACTAAGCAAACCAACACTGTCAAAGGGTTGGTGGGGGAGGAAATACAATGTTTTCCACCTAGAAAGAACTGGTCAAAATTTCCCCCAAACTGCTCTTACCAACATCTTAGCAACATTTGCTGTGCACACTGCCTCATAACCACTGGCTCAAGTAAGAGCAACGTATTTGTTTTTCTAACACTAATGGCCACAGGAGAAAAAACCTGCAGGAATTACCATCAAACCTGGAGTATCATTATCTTGAAATAGTTTACTCTCTCAGGAAATGAAATTTTTATACTTACCTCTGAATAACAAGAAACTCAGGTTTTCATTGCAAAGTTTGGTGTTAAATTATTCTTGGAAAAACCACATTTTTCAGGAAGAAATGAAGTTGTAAGATGCTCTGGTTTTAGTTCCACAAGGTAGTACTGACTTTCTTTCCTATTTAATTGAACTTCCATGTAGTGCTTTGGGTCATTGCTGACCTGATAGCAGGTAAGATACTAACTCTTCCTTCTCTACCAACACTTGTGCCTATTGTCCTTCTAGATGAGGACATTCATGCCTTGGAAAGCATAACTATAAAATGCCCATTCTTCTTCGGGTTCAGACAGCTGCTGCAGTAGAAATTGAGGCAATTCTGAAGTTCAAATATTTTGAATTGAGCCTACTTCTCACTTCAGAGCAACAATTTGAAGTCGCTGTCACAGTACATGGTGGATTCAAATACAGAGTTGATAGCTGGTCCCAAACTTTAAGTAGCTGGCACCTTATTTGAAGCTTTTGGAGAACACGGTACTGATGGATTCCTTCATGAGGCACAGCAGAAGTTCTGAGCAAATTTAATCATAATTTATTTAGAAAGGTAAATTTTGATTTTTATAAGGCTGGTGCAATTACTGGTGCCTTCCTCTACATGATTTAATTGGAAGTGGTAGAAGAGATAGGGGAAAAAAGGGAAAGCATAGCTAGGAAACCACAACCAAAACAGCTAGAGTGGCTCAAGAACTTGCTCCTGGTCTTTCTCCTGAGCAAACCAGTCAGTGTCTCATGCCGCGGCTGTCTATCACCCGTCCAAAATACAATCAAGCCATGCCAAAGCACTCCCAAAAATATACATACAGCATCAATGCAGAGATGAGTAGGGAAGAGGAACCCAGGCTTGCAACAGATGCTGCAATTAAAATGGAAAGAGCTGCAAAGCTACTCTTCATTTCACCCCAGAAGTAAGTTGTTTAAGTGTAATTAATGATCAGTTTATTAAATAGGCATCAGGCTTTTACGTCATAATTCTCCTAAAACCCTCAGCTGTTACATAATACTAAAGAATGAGTTTACACGGGATACTTTGATTCTGAAACATCCATGTCCATTTATTCATCAGGGGCTCAGCAGGATAGCTTACCACTCTTTTTAAAGTCAAAGTGATTTTACTTACTTTTCAAGATTAGTTCAGTGCCTTTGCACTTTTGTGTGTTAGGCCAGTTTTAAAGACTCACTTTCCTAAGTCCCTGGAATGCACTGCATTTATCACAGCAACAAAGCCACAGGAAAGGTCTTTTTTGGTTTTTTAATGCTTGTCTATTTTCCTCCTCTTTGTAAAAGTACAGTACTTTCTGGCACTCTTTTCATAGACCAACACTCCAACAAAGGCAATCCATTTCATCACATTAACTGAGTCCTTATTGTGAGGAGAGACTACAGATTTGTCAGTGAAATGCTGAAGTTACTATTCTCTGTTAATAAAATGTGCTGTAATACAGTGCAATGCATGTAGTTAATCCTAGCTGTTTTGCAGAACACAGTTAAAACAAGCACATTCTCGGTGGTGACAGTCATGCTTTCTATTGGACATCTCATCTTCAGTACCAGCAGAGAACATCAACCCACCCTGGAGACAGAGTTGAAAATCCCAAATCCACAGTGGAGCAAAGAATCACAGGTTTTATAGCCCTCTCCAGTAACTCCTGAGAACATGTGCAAACAACAAAATACTACCCTGTCAGCTTTGAGAGATCCATTATGCTCTGCTACCCGTCAATGCAGAGAATGATTAAGTCTTGACTCCTGGTGCCAAAGACTTCAGATAAAGAAGCAAACAATTCATTTCCAGTCACAACTACACTTAGCAAAGCAAGGGAGGGAACCAACAGTAAAGTATACTTGGCTACTGAAGTTTATTGTGAATCAATTGGAAGTTCAGATTTCTTTCTAGTGTGATGCCAAAAAAATCCATTATGTGGAGGCACCAACAGATATTTATTCCTCTGAGGTTAGCATGGCTTCATGAAGAAGCAAGAAATACTTAGTTTGGATGACAAATCATTGCATTAACATTATAAATCCTTTGAGCGGTAAATATTTCAGGTTTCAAGAGCCAATTAGAAAGGTCAGCATTTATCTTTTCGTCTGTTTCTAGCCTTAATAACTTTTGCTCTCTGCCTGTAGATTAATCATTTAAGTGAAAGATATAGAGTTTTATAAATAGGAAAAAACCGCTACAAATAATAAGAGAGGGTTCAGACTGGACAAAAATTATCTCTACCTGTTCTGGTTTTGATGACTATAGCCTACCTTAATCCAAAATCTAATTATTTGGATTAGATTAGGACAGTGGATCAGTGGATTTTCCTGAAATGCCCAGCAAGCCACACGCAATTTCATATTTGGGGCACAGGGCTGCATTTCATTTCCAAATCCCTTTTAATTCCACACAGGCATTTGTAACTTCTTCTTCCTGTGACAGGAAATATTTGTCCCTTTGCAAAAGTTTAAAAAACCAAAATCCTTGCCTCTAAACCTAGTGGAAGACTGTTCTTTGGCTCTCATTGTTATTCACTTGCAGCACCTGAGGTCACTGCAATTACTACAAAGCTGGAAAATTCTACTGTTTTTCAAGTGGGAAACATTTTGTAGGGGGAAATGTTGCTTTTGTTTGTTTGTTTGTTTGTTGAAGTTTTTTTTTTTTTTGAGGCGTATGTGCCTATGTTCCATAATAAAGCATAGTAACCAATAAAATATCAGCAGTAGCTATCTCTTCCAGGGCAGGAAATCATTTTACCCAAGATGCAGAAAAAGGGATGTTACACAGAAGCAAGAATGAATACAAATCAGTCATGAATGTACAGTAAGACAGCAAAGAAAACACTACTGACAAGATAACAAAAAGCATGCCTGTCACGTAAGTAATTTCTGATTACTAAATGGGAACGTTGTTTCTACACATACAATAAATAGACAGTAATATTTAAGGTTCAACTCATCCAAACTGGTTCATGAGTCAGTTTGTTTAAGCAGTCTTCATGAGAAAAAAATCATTAAGATATAAGTAAAGACATCCATAAAATGTCTTCATTCCTACAGAAAATTTTCTTTTGAAATTGATGACTCCTTTCTGTGTTCTTGAACCAGATTCCTCAATGTCACACTGTTAATCTCTACTGATTCATGAACATGGCTTTGTTCTTTCTCTGACATAATGATATCCAAAATGTACTATTATGAGCAAAATAAAAACAGTTCTCCCAAAATTATCAACATACGTAAGATCCCATTGCTTAAAGAGAGCGTATAATTTGGACTGTTTGCTTCAGTGCAGTTCTTACAGGCTGCACTGAGCAGGCATGTACAACTCACAATTTACTTCCAAAACATCCCCTTAGGAAAAGATCCTCCAAAAGACTTCCTAAATGCTAGTTTGTACACTATGTGTTTTAATTAACATACAGAATAGAAATTACCATTTAGATAAGATAATGCTCCCCAGCCACCCCACCTTTGCATTCTGAAACTCTGCCAGGTTTTTCAGCCCCTCATCCACTCATTATTTATTTCTAGCAATCCTCAGGCCTGGTTAGCATTAATTCAGCTGCAGTTGGAGAGTTTCTCCAAGGCAGTCTTTTCAATTCCAGAGTGCATGAACTACTTAATTTGAGTGCTCTGTGATTCAAGTACTTTAAATAGAGAAAATACTGCAGGAAATTACAGATCTCATATTCGCTTATGTGACTGCTCCAACAGCTGTACAGACAGAGGGACCTGCACACGTATGTGCAGCCCCAGCTGCCAGTACAGACACCCAAGGGACAACACCTGAGATATTTGTAGTGTCCTGACAGAAATTTCAGAGTTCACATGCCAAAGTTTGGCAACCCACAGCAGAAGGTGTCACTGGGGTTTGAAACATGAAAGCTGGCCCAGCTCTTGTACAGCAGCCATGCTTGCAGTAGAGACCTGTACAGATTATTGGAGATAAAAAGATATACTCCCTAGTCATAGAAGTGCTAATGGGATTTATAACCACTTCTCACAGATAACCCGTTATTCCATAGTTCCTTTCTCCATGGTCATGATATGCATCTTCTCATCTGGACAGGTGCAGAAGGTCCCTCACTCCCTCTAACATCTGCCTATTTCTGGCCTTCTCTAAAGCAATCCTGCAGTAAATGTCCATTACCAGCAAAGAAAACCTATGGCAAGTTTCCTACTCAACTGAGAGACCATGCAATTTTTCATTCATTGTAGACTCCATGTCCAAATGTACAAGCAGATAATTAACAATTAACAATTTTGGGGCACATTTCTAGACTATGATGGGAATCCTTCTCAAGGTGAATTTTAAAAAAGTATGGAGGAATCAAGAAGGGCTCTGCAATCCTGTGACTCCTGCCACACTTGATAGGCACAGGCTCACTCTGAAGAAGCTGCTCCAACTCTATTTAAACCAGGGGTACTGGTGCTCACCCAAACCAGAAGGATGCTTTGTGATTTAATTAGCAATGCTTGAAAGCATTTTGTGAGTGACAGGTGCTGTATGTGGCCCTGAGTTATTATGACAATCCAATTAATTTATCATTCTTGAAAACATTTAATAGTTTTTGAATTTTTTTTTAAAAAGAATGAACCAAAGAGTCCTGTTTAGACATGTTAAATTTAGACACTGGGTATGACAGGGCCACAGTCTCCCATTTTGATTTTGTCATGTGCCGTACCAACTACAGAAAAGCCCTGCCTGAATAAACTTAGGTATCATGTATTTCTACTACAGTAAGAAGCTTATGAAGTCCTAAAAAATGGAAATGCCTTTCCTTCATAACTGACCCAGAGCTTCAATTTTAGTGAACTGAGTAATGACACTTGCAGGGGCAAAGGGATCAACACCAAACTAAACAACTTAGAATTCTTTTTTGTTAAATGAATACCTCAGCATAATTTGAGTAGACTTAAACTTTCAGAATAGCTGCTCAAGAGTTCCATTTTTATTACTTTTGAGCCCCTCAGATAATGCAACATATGAAATCATTCCATCTCATACAGAACTAACAAGCAGGATGCAGAAGTATGATAGAATTGGGTCTAGAATTTCTTCCATATACAAGTAACAAACCTAAATGAAAGTCATGAAGGTGGCAGAACCAAAACCCCCCCAAACCAACTCCACCCACCAAAAGGTGATACACTTAAAAGCTAGAAAATGCTGCATTTCAGATTGAAGTAGTCCTCCAAATCACTGTTTCCACAGTTAATGCACTGAATAAAGCAAGAGACTAATGGAAAAAACCCCCCCCAGAGGTTAAGCAATTATATAATAAGAGGATCTGTATCCTAAAGTACACATAACAGGAGAGCTGAATTAAAATTGCATGGAAAGATTTAAGCTTATTTTTTTCCAGCCTATATTTGACTTGTAGGAGACAAATCACTACCAATAGCCAATTAACGTAACTGACAGTCAGCTTTGTCAGTAGAATGCATTATGGCAGAACAGCAGCCTGGCAGGGTTCAGCAAGTGTAGAAGAATTATGACTTGTGAAACCACCATCACAAAGGAGTGCAGTGAAAGCTGGGACGAATCTTTGTGTCGGTATAACAAGAACAGCATGTCAAAATCTTCACAAACTTCAGCATTTGCTCTGGATTCATGAGAATTAGCTAAATCTTGAGTCATTTAAGAAACTTTACACTTGATGTAAAACTGTTCCATGGCAGCCAGTTCAGGGAATCCAAGCACAGAAGGAAAAGCACATCTGAATTCTCAGAAAGGTGTCTCAGATGCATTTCTAAAGACATCTTTAATACTAACCATGATTTACTCCAACTAGCCCTCATCAGCTAGTTTCTCCTTTTACAGGTCTCCAACATTGCTTTTTAAATTGCTTCTTTTCAAAACAGTAGCTGCTCGCAGGAACTGTGGGATCAAACCGGCAGTTTCCTTTTAGAGAGGCCACCTCGCTCTGCCCCTCAAAGGGGCCTCCTGGCAGCGGCCAGCTGAGGATCACCACCTTCCCAAGGAGTCACTTCCCTAAGCAGACAGTCTCCTGGCCAAAGGCAACTGCCGCCTTTCAGCGAGCAAGGTCAGCAGGAAACTCTTGTTTGTTATTTTGCATGCAGTCTGCATACCTGAAGGTACTTATGATACAGGGGTTTTTTTGCTTCTAAATGACCAAACATCATGCCTGCAAGGACAAACTACAGGCTTCAGCTTGCGGCCTTCCTCTATAAAGTCAACAGCATTTCCCTTCCTGATTTTTTGTTAATAAATACTGGAGAAGCAACTTAAATGAAGAATCCAGGTGAGCTGAGGTTGAAAGAGATAGCTGTAATATGACAATGCTTCAAATCTGTAGGGTGCTGCACTTGAGCACATCAGGCAATCTCTAAAAGCAGTGTAGATGGCTGTTTTAACCAGCACACACACAGAAGTGGAGGGTCACAATGCCAACTATAGCAGCCACAGTGAGTGATTCAAGCCCTTCATACCCTTCAATAAGGATAGTCCAACCTTCATCAAGTTACTTGTGAAGTAACAAATGTATAATAGAAACATGTGAAAAGCATGGTGGAGGGGTTACACATTTACAGACATAGGTGCTCATATGAGTTCAGAGTTCCAGATGAAACCAGGGCTAGTTGTTTCAAACTTGAGTTTTCCAAGGTGGCAGATAGGCACCACTGCCAAAGCTCCACTCCCCTCTCAGGACCCTTGACCAGGGGCTACAATGCTTGGGTGTGCCCTCAACTGCAAGTTATAGGCTGTTCAAAAAAGCAGTTTTAAGATTCTTTGTGTATTATCTTGTGTCTATAAAGCTGTCCCTCCTCCTGTCAGGCTTACAGAGCACACTCCCGCAGGATATTACGTGGAAAGGAATTTCAGCTTATAAAACAGGTTTACCAGCTGAATAAAACATCTAGAGGAACTGTAAACAGTTTTTATGTAACTGTGAAGTTCTAAGTTACACTTTTTCCCTTACTATTATTTTAACCTAATTTTCAGTGGAAAAGATTATTATTCCACTCAAAGTACTGCCTACATCTTTATTTGTTCAGATAAACTACCAAAAAAAAAAAACAAACCCACCAAAAAAACAACCCTCCAAAATCCCCCAAAAACAAAACCCTGAGAAAAAAATGAGATGCCTTTACTTAGACTAGTAGCTCACTAGCATTATCTTAAGCGATTTTACTCAATCTGTAGATTGCTGAACAGCTGTTCAGTGGTCTTGTGTACTAGCCAGTCTCATTCTGGACCTCTACATTTCACTTTCCTCCTCTGGTAAATAAAAAGATTTCTTGTTCCAGTTAATCACAGAGAAAGTAAAATATCAGTGAAAAACTCAGGAATGTTTGTTTTCTAATCTTTGCTGGCCATTCTCCTAAGAGCAAAAACTAAGAGCTACCTGGAAGAGTTTAATGTGTGTCACTCTTCAAGAAAAACATCTCCATGCAGACAGAGGGGCATCTCTAAAGATAGCAGTCAAATCATGGAATGTTTACAAAATAAATCATGATGCCATGGACCAATATGCACTTGCAAGTCTGGCAAAAGAGTAACTGCTGATCCTAGGAACAAAATTTCAGAAGGATTCATTTCAGAAATCTTCCAGTAAATTTGGATGCTGTCCTTCAGAAGTAATTGGAGCCCTGCTAGCCCCATCGTGACTGACCCAAAAAGCCAGGGAGTCATGACCTTGCAGTACTCTGCGTTCACTCAGTTCTATCCCCATCCAGTTCTGCCCTGTCTCATTTCTGCCTCCAAGCATTAAGCTGTTCAACAGATGGTATGGGGAAATTAAAGGGTTTGCTGGGTATTTTGAGAATCAATTTGACTAGAGTGCCTTTCTGTATGGAACTGTCTGCTGAGCACCCATGTTGTACATAGGCTGCCTTGTCAGTGATTAATACTGTCCGAAGTACTAAGAACAAGTGTCAGTGCTGTATTCTGCACTGTTGTTGTGTCAAAGCCTTTACTCAGGTAACAATTCACATGTTTAAAGCTTCATCTTTTTACAAATAATATAGCAGCTTCATTTGCACGGGCAGAGTAGAAAGCTGTATTTGTGCAAGACACTGTAAACCATTTAAAGCAGCAGCTAAGTTACAGACACAGTAAAAGCAACTATCTGGAAAAACCAAAATGCAAAACCAAATAGCTAGAACACCTCACAGACTGACTACAACCCAGTAAAATTAATAAATATATGAAATTCTTCAATTTCTTAATCAATCATGCATCTTGGCCATCATTTGATAATTTATATTTTTAAGCCACTAACTCATTTCTACAAGTTTGAAAATGCAGATCTAGTTTGTGGTTTTTCAGTGACCAAAGCAAGTTTTATTTTTATTAAAATACCCAAAACAAAGTAACTCTTCCATCAGCAAAATTTGCAAGGGACAGATCCAGAAGTATACCTTGACTTCCCTATAGAGACTTAATGCAGCAAATAAGGTGTCTGCTACCTAAGACGCAGATAGAAACCTATCTTTGATAACAGAGTAAAGTTGTTATGGACAGAATGTTAACACAAATTCATGGTCATGTAAGATTAAATGATTTTTTTAAAAACCAAAACAATTTTATAATATACCTTGTTTAACTCCAGACTGCCTCAAGCATTAGCAATGTCAACTGTACTGTTGAAGCAATGTCAACTTCAACTGTTTGAAGTGGAGTGGGGAGGAAAAATCACGAGGACAACAACTTCATTTTTGCTCCAGAGGACTGAAAGGAAGAACTCACAGAAACACTAAATAATAAAGAGGTTAAAAAAGAGAGAATACCTTAAGCTTGAGATACTTGAAGCACCATTACGGATGATGAGGCCTGGGCTGAAAGTCACGCCCCCACAGACATGTCAGTGCTCCTTAAGGCGCAATTCTTGCCTGTTGGGAAACTCGAAGGGATTTGATGTATTTCACTGAACCTGAGGGGAATCCTTGACCAAGCACCTTCACACATACAGGAACAGGTACACCTATAATTTTACCTCTGTGTGTGTGAATTGATTATGGTATGAATGTTACTAACCCAAATCTACAGTTAAGTCATTGTTATAATTGTAGTGAACCCTACTGGATCACTTTGTTCATGTTAAAGTACTCAAGCAATGATTAAATATCGCCAAACCCCTTTGCACTTTCATCTTCGCATGCATATCCTTTGCACTCTTACCCCCTCCCCCTCTGCATTCATGGCTGCCACGTAAATCATTCTAAGTTGCCTCTAATTTGATCCTCCTTTGTTTGCTGTGTAGTAGGTAATGGAGTGAACCTTGCCATTCAGCTCTGTAAAGTAGTATTTTCACAAATTCACGTTAATTCCTACTTTTGCACATACCTTTGATGATGTTTCTTTAAGCAGCCAAACCATTCATTTACAACAATAAGAATGGGACAAATGCATCAGATCTTTAGCACAAACCTGAAAGTTTTCTATATAACTTCTTTGTACCTGCTCACTACATTAGATAACTACCTATATTGATATTTAAATGCATTTAAATACACATATAAGCACAGAAGTAGCTGTACACACACACAGCTGATCAAGTGGGTCTGGCCTTAGCTACTTTTTCATCTCTAAGAAAAATCATGTATTGTGATTCTCAGGAGAAAGAAGTTACTTAATATATTAATATCAGAAACTGAGTGTTGAAACTCAACTTCTGGTTCCCAAAGCAGCATTTCCTATTTTATTATAATGAAAAACAATGTATGTATTCACACAAAAAAGATGCAAAGCATGGATGTTGAAATATAAAAATTAAAGATATGCAGGAAGTGTTGTTAGTATCTTGATTCAAAATATGAGTGTATGTAAAAATCAGGACTGGAATTTCCCATCACTGTATGAATAATTTTCATTTCAATTTCACCTTATCCTTCTTGTGCACTAGAGAGCAGAATGACAGGCTAGACACACAAATAAATATTGTCAGAGAGAAACAGAATTTATTATTTTTACTGTATAAAATTCCAAGCACTATGACATTCTGACCTGAAAAGAGAAAGAAAACTATGAGAAATAACCTGTAGATGAAGCCAAAGATCCTATAATTCTATTTCCAAGTTGAAGGAAGTTGTCCTAAAATGATTTAAAGGAAAGCTGCATTTTCTATGTTAACTTGTGATCAGTATTAAATGCATTCAAGAGAAGACACATTCTTTTATAGTCAGAAAGTCTTACAGACTCTTACATTTTAAGAAAATGAGTTTAACCCACTCTGCTGAATAGAGAGGACTGTTTTGTCAAAGTTTGTCTGTCAAGATCCAGGTGCAACTTTGCTTTCTTTTACAAATGATGCAAGGAAGAAGTGCTGTGTACAGTAGGTTCATGTTCACAGTCTACTATCTTGGCAGGTGTGCTTCTAGTAGTCTGAGACTTGTAGTGTAAAGCACTACTTACCCCAAAAGATGTCCTGGCTTTGGTTTTGGGGTTTCTGAACACACTGTATTTCTCTTGAAAAAGAAAAAAAAAATCTGCCTCTTTTCCTCTTGCAGTCCCAATTAATTTTCTAGCCTGTCATCAACTTCAGGAAAATCAAATTATGAATTCATAGTTGTTAAGAACAAACTGTGCCATCCCAGAGCTCTGCATGTTCTCAAGTGTACAGCTCAAGAATTTCTAGTGGCAAGATTTATCCTGATATCTGAAACCAATGGATTTTTTCACATTTAGCTTAAATAAAATATAGCAGTGAAACATGCCAGCCACTGACCACCCAATCAATTTAAGATAGCTTCTACTTTTCTCAATATTTCAAATAAAATTAAGCTCTCCTAGTAATAATCCATTTCTGTTAATTTGCCTTTTTTGGATGTTTAAGAAATGCCTTGTATATAATCAAGAACTTACCAGCAGAACAGAGATCTGCTCTGACCAACAAGAAGAACTTTGTAGCACGTTAGAGGGGCAAAATTATTGCCAGTGTTAATCATGACCATCATTAACACAGACGGCATACAAGAAAACTCACAAGACACAAATATTGCTTAGATTTGATCACCATCACTGTCTGTCCCGTAATTTTCTTCCTTTTACTAGTTAGGAAGCTTTGGCTTCCCCAGGGATCCAAAAACAGGTGACTGCCCATCACACAAGCAGGTCATAGCAAGACAGCATCTTCAAAATTCCTAGACCTTCTGTTTTAATTTTCTTAATATAGGTCTGGCTCAAGAAATCTAACATAGCGAGGGAACAGCCCAACTTGACAACAGCATTCTCTTGCTCATAGCAATCTGCACATCACCAAAACTGCTCATAGCAACACAACTGCAATAATATTCTTATTTTAGTAATCTCCATGTAAAGCACAGGCATATGCCTCTCTTGTAGCTGTGCTTTCAGACTCTAGAATTATGAAAGCCAAGATTGCTTCTAATATCAGCCACCTTCACATTTTGGGAATGCCAAACATTCACAGGCTCTCAGCACAGAGCATATGCTCCAGCTCATCAGCCCAGAGATTTTGATGGCAATAGTCACAATAATTTCACAGTTACAGAAAATAAATCTTTCAATACTCTGCCATTTTCCAAGATACTATACAAATTTCACCACTAATTTCTAACTGTGACTTTTTCAAAGACCGTCTCCTGCAAAATGGGATGTAACTGGTGGTGTGCTATATTCCTGTCACAGGCCACTGCAATTTCCTGCTCTAAGCGCCAGCCCAGGCAGAAGCAGCCTAGCCCCAAACTTCACTTAGAGGAAAAGTTTGACATCAGCTGCTGCCAGACTTGTCTCCGTATCTGCAGTGATCACAGCCAGTACACTTCCCAGCTACATGACAGGTCCTCAGGAGATGTTCCCATTGTGCCACCAGGTATTCAGTAATCCTGGATGCAAACAATCACAACAGGCAAACAGTCTTCACTCTCTGAGCAGACTACAACTCCTGGCATGGAAAGAAAAACATTGGAAGATGTTTGGCAGTCCTAGTAAAGGAAAAAGTCACTGAAGAGGATCTTGTTGTTTCTTTTGCTCTATCTAGTCTCCATCTTCCTTCACCCAACTGAAACCCAAGAGCACCATGGTCAGTTTTCCATTTCTAAGACCTGTATGTGTCTTTGTGGGAGAAACAGAGGAACATGTCTCTAGACAAAAGCACCGGTGCTGCTGCCTACAAAGGGTCAGTCACAGAAAATACTTCTCCTAAAAAAGCTGAGATCAGCTACTGGCAATTTAAAGAGAGTAGATTCTAATGTTCAGGCTGCAAAGTCATAGCCACATCACCTACAGGACTAATCTGAAACTAAGAACAGATCCAATGCCATTTAGCAGCATCCTTGGAAAAACAGTACCTGTAAATTCCCTCAGCGCTAAACTGCCAGGCCAAGGACCATTCAACTCCTCACCTCCTTCATGCTTTGGAAGTAACCTCCCATATCTTTTCTTTCCTACACTACAGCAGTTACTGAGGCAGCCAGGCCAGTACTGCAGGAACTTGCAGCAGTCACTTCTCTCTCTGGTGTGTTCTGCAAAGTGCTGTTTTACTGCCACCACTCACACAGCAGTTGACTGAAGGCAGGACAGGTAAATAGACCAGTGCCAAGAACCTCTGCCCAAGGTTAATACAGTGGTAGGACTTGCCTTGCAGCACTCATCCACACTCTCCAGTTGTCAAGGAAGTAAGTAAACTTCATCTTGAGTCACTCAGATATAATAATTTCAAAAGTCAGTACACAGGACTGTTACAAAATAAGCAGAGTTATCTGTAAAGACAGTAAGACACCCATGCAGATATGAAACATAGGTTACTGAGTTTAAACACACTAGGAATTCAACTTATCTTTGTGTACTCTGCAACGTGATCTACCATTAGCGAGACCTGTCTGATGGAGTTTTGTTTTCTTCCTTCTCAAAGACCTTCTTCAGAGACCAAAGGTAGCTCAGACCTTTTGGTCACAGAGAATTTAAACAGCTAGAGATCCCATTTCCATACTAATGATTCTACCATCAGTGTTAGCAGGACCACACTTCAGGCACTTAATAACAGCTTTTGCCATATTTTACACACTCAACTAGAAAAAAAGGAATAAAAAGACTACATACAAACTGCACAGCTATATAAAAACCCTACACAGAATGCAGAGCTAAAAATGTCACCCTCAAGTTACTATTTCTGTATGAACTGCTGCAAAATTCAGTTGCTCATTGGGATTTTTTTATTAACTGTACAGTGATAAGGCCATTACAAAATCCTCTCACAAACCAGAGCCCTCACCAGCACCCTCAGGACCTCAGCAGCCCCACTAGGAGTTTACCCACTTTCCCAAACAAAGGAGAGCTCTGCTGTTCAAATTACTCCCTTAGGGACACACTGTACAACCCCTCTGACTTAATTTTACTTCTTCAATAATACCACTGCAAACATACTGAATGCTAATAATAAATAAATTATTCAAATATTCAGTCTCTACAGAAGCACCATGTGAATCATCTTCCTGAAAAGAAACTCCTGAAGAGATTGTCAGGTATCCTTCATGTGTGTGGGAAAAAAAAAAAAAAAGGAGAAAAAAAGGCAGATTTAAATAATTACACCATGTGAATGGAAAGTGTTTTATTGTAACAAGGAGAGATAGTAGCCTTGCTGTTAATTCAGTATGTTGACCCAAACCAAGTCACCAGCAAACAGAGCATGACTGCCACCATTGTTTCAAAGACAATGGAATGGCAGCTCAGAGAAGCAACGGTTGAAGAGAAAACATGATGAAGTCAAAAGGTTTAATGCTCTGCTAATGAAAGCAACTACACTGGAAATAGACAACCCCCCCAGGTCTCTACACAAAAGAGTCACTTTTCAAGTATATCTCTCAGAGTAAAGAGTTCAGCTGGGGAGAATGAAAATCAAACCCAAAAATTCACTTTCCTGCAAAAGCTAATGGCAGCTCTGTTGCTTTTTACAGGTATGTTTAAAGTTCTTCCATTAGTGGAACATCAGAATATAAAGCAGAGCCAAGACTCTTAGACTGACAGCTCTGGGCAGTGAAGAGCACCATTATTATCCTCATCTCACAGAGCACAAAATCGATAAATTTTAACCCCAAAGCAAGAAAATGTATTTAGATTCTCTGGAACAGGAGATGCCCAAATATGCATTGAGAAATTAAGGTTTAGTTGGATTTGGGCCTTAGAGTTTTGCCCAAGACTATGTTATAGATCACAGCACTTAAATCTACCAATCCTAAGGCTGGATTATTTTGTATTGCTTTTGGCCTTTTTCTTATGGCCACCGTGACATTTAAGGATAATATAGTATTAAAATATCTGTAATACATACGCTACTTTGCCATGTTCTTTTTGTTTGCACCTCTAGGCAGTAGAAGACATGAGAAAACCTCTCTCCAAGTTTAGTTTTCTGTTAAGGTGTGACATACAGTTCTGAAGCCATGTGAGACTTGCTGAAGTTTCTTGTCTTTCAGCTCTCCCCTGTTCCTCCTTGTCCTCAGCCCTGTTAGCAGCAGAAGGTAGAGATACCTTGTGTTCCAGGACGCGCTGTACCTCTCCTCCACGTGCCCAGGACTTGCACCTGTTCTGCTTGCCCAGTGAAAAGAGCAGATGAACTGAATTTCCACAAGGAGGAAGAAGCCCACTGCTTGCAGGGTCTCCTGGGTATTTGTTAGTGGTGTTCACAAAAACATTCCAGATTTTCCCATTATTAGACAGCAAATACATTTGGCTGCATGCACACAGGCATCTTCTATTAGTGATTGTGTTGTCAAATTCCCTCTTGAAAGGCCTTACTCTTGAAAGTAAAAAAACAACTCCTCCCAGCTTCTCAAGAGTAAAGGCTGAGTAGTTGGTGCAGGCAATACTTGTCCAAGAAACCAGGCCCTGCTGTTGTTACATTCTTCTCCTAATGCCACTATAAAAATATAGGCTGGATGTGTTAATTTATAGGTGTCAAAGTTTCTAATTTAGCCTTTTCAGAGGAAATAAGCAACAAATGCCCCCTTTTTGCCACCTCCCTGTTGGTTTATTTCCACCTCAGTAACTGCTTCTACTAATAGCTAATGCTTGGAAGGATAAAGTCCCAAATCTCCTCTCTCATTTCTTACAAATATCTAACGGGAAAGAGATTAAATGGCTTGTTTGGACATCTCAAGGATTCTCAAGCTTATTAGAGAAGAATCTCTGTACAACTGTATGCACATGTTCAAAAAAACTGGTTCCTCATCTTTTTATGTAGGACATCTCATTTCTGGTCTGTCCACAGTTGATACAAAATAAACTTTCTTATCAGGAATGCAGTTTTCTAGCTCAAATAACTCACCATTCTCAACTAAGAATAAAGTGATCCATGTGCTTTGGTACCTTTCCTAAAGTCTATAATTATGGCCAGGCGTTGGATATAAATAAAACATGAAACCCATCACCTGGACCAAGCATTAAAGGTCCATGGAGTAGCAGTGCCCAGAGTTTCCACTTCTACTCTGCAACAAACTGTGGATCTCAATTTCACGGTGGTTTTTGGTGACACCTGACCCTGTGAAGACAGTGTCTTCCAACTCTTTCCTGTAAAAGCTTCTCACAAATGGTGCCAGCTACAGCCATGGCAGCTGGACCAAGACAGATCGCACATGGGCTGCTTCAAGTATTAGAGAAGAAAGTCTCTCTCTCATACAGTGCTCTCCTAGAGGAGAAGAGGAAAAGTCATCCCCATGTAAGCATCCTATCCCTTGCTCTGTTCTGGACCATGAGGATGCCTGCAGCTGATGGTAGAGAAAGAACTAAGCAGACCATGAGATCTCAGGAGGGCAATCCCTCCTTTCTCTGAGGGAGCTGAGGCTCCCTCAGCCAAGAGGGATGGCCACAGGCCCCATGCAGCTCCTCACTGCTCCCCTTCTTCATTCTCAAGGGGATGGATTTTTCCAATCTTTCTTTCCATCCTCATTAGAAGAGAATCCATCATGGCTTCCAAGGTAAGCCAAGTTGTCTGAATTCAGTTCACTGACTGCTGCAATCCAGTCCACAGGTGTGAATCCAGGTCAGCAAGATCTCCAAAGAAAGAGTTCATTGATGTAACATCCACAGGCAGCAGATTTACATTGCACTGACTGTCAGAGGAGAAGTGGAGGACCTTGCTCACACCAGAAAGCAGACAACTTGGCAAGAACCGCAGCTCTACTTACAGCAGGTCAGGCAAAACTGGAAGGTGGAACTTCAAGTCTCAGTGAGGAGGCCTACCTCCATTTTTTTTCCTAACAGCAATAGGGACTGGATGACCCAGGTTCACTTTCCTTCCCCACACAACAAAGACAAATCAAGACAGAACAGATTTGATACAAAAAGGCACTGTAATATGATGTATTTAATTTATTAAAGTGTGAGGGCAAATAAGATTAAAAAGAATAGTAACTTTGTTGGTTTGGGGGTTTTTCCCTCAAAAGGGAAGTTACATCTTTAAGAAAATAAACCAACTCCTCCAGTCCAGTTACACCTTACAGATGGCACTCACCCACTGGAATTTATATGACTGCTGCTAAAAGGTAATTTGAAGATGTGTTTTAGTTTATTCAAGAGGAATGCCAGATATATTAACAGCAAAATAGTTTTATTATTACCACTGATTTGTGAGCAACTGCATGCTCGAGTCTGTAACACAAGCGTAACACCCAAGATCAGAGCAGAGGCAACGAAACTGCCCTTTCCAGAGCACCATAAATTAGTTTCAAGGTCTTGAAGTTAATGTGACTGTGGCCTCACCAATCTTCTCCAGTATAAATTCCATGAAGAGTTTAGAATATATCTAGATATTTTCCACCGTAAGGACTTTTTCCTCACATATATTTTATTACATGAAAATGAATGTGTTATGACAGAAGAAACAGTGGGAACAAAGGTTCTCCATACAGCAGATTAAAAAAACCCAAACAAACCCTCATTTGAAACAAACACACAATACATACAGTAACAAGTTACAAAAAAAAAACAACAGAAAAAGAAAAGCAGCAAGAAGAAAAACCTGTTTCATATGGAAATCCTGAAGGCTAGAACATAGCAATTTCCATGGACACACAGGTCAGTTTTGAGAGAGGACATTAGAGTCTGGTAAGACTGAAGGTCCTACCTAAATTAAGCTCTGCGTGGGACTTCTCAAGAAGACCAAGCAGCACAAAGATACAGGAAGCAACCATCACCAAGCAGAACGAGTTCAAGACTTCAAACAGAACCTAGGCAAGTGACTTACTCAATATAGTGAAAGTCAACATACAACTCAACTGGTGAGACAGTTAATGCTAAGAACAACTGTACCATGATCCTCACAAAAAAACCCCTAAGGCTGCCATCTCATATCTAATAAAACTAAAGGCAAAAAGAGAATGAAGTAAATGTATTCCAAAATTCTTTAAAAAATACAAAGCCAGAAAGTAACAGAGAATTAATCCCGCTCATGTCAAAAATATTGAGGACAGAGAATAGCTAAAATGAATTTTACCTTCCCTTTCTCTTCCTTTGCTATTTTGAGGTATAGAGATAACTGTTTTCTCAGTCACTTTCTCAGAAGAAATATGTTAAACTCTTTACAATGGTTGAGATTATTTTGCCAAATAGTTCTGATATAAAATGAATGGAAAAAAGGAGCATCTACAAGTCTTCTTGGCTAAAGAAAGCACTACTTACATTGTGGAATTTTTCTCTTCATTCCTTAGACCAGAAAAAAGAACATTTTTCTTAACAACTCAGAAGAAATGAGGTGTGACAAGTGCACGTGAATACCACATTTACTATAACTACAGAATTATTCTGTATTATTGTCTATAACACAGTGAACACTCTTTTCAAACATAGTAGAACAATTATCAAATAAAAATAGCTTAAAATCCTTTTGTTACCTCAACTTTTCCTAATCAAAAGGCAGTATTATAACTTGAAACCAATAATTGAGTCAATTTTTCATTCTCCTTTTTGCATTAAGCTGATTATAAGCACTGGAAAAAGACTTGAGATGGTCACGTAACATGGGTACAGACAATCATCTACACCTCATCTCACACCTCCTTGCATTGCTACCATTTCTCTACACGGGTCTTCTGGAAAAAGATGCTCAGAAGCAGCAAAATGGTGGACACACTATTTCCATGCAACCTGCTAAAGCCTATGTATTAAAGAGCCTGTTGTAGGGAAAAATCTGAAGACAGAAATGAAAGCAAAAAGACAGAAGGGAAGGCTTCACTGATTTATCTTCTTGCTTTAAAATTATAACCAGGAAGCGTTAAAATATTGTTTTAATGAGGTTTTTCTTTATACTCTCTCATCCTTCCAACCTCAGTTGTATCATGCATATTACAGCCCAAATTGGCTGTGTTTTCCACTTGAATTTGCAATGCAGAATGCCAGCTCAGAATGCAGAATGTTAGGCTTTGTTAGATGCTTGAAAAGGCAGTCATCTCTTTTCTCTATTTCTTTAATATGTTGAGAAGTTTCGGGCTTTTAGATTTTCCACCCCAATATGGAAGGTAAAAGAGGGCAGAGGAGAAAAGGGCAGAGAACAGTGTATTTTTCTTTATTGTGAGAAGGCTTTAAACAACAACTGAGATAGGCAGGACTACAAAAACAGCTGTTATTAATTCCTGGTATCTTGCATCTTAAGAAAAGTTAACACATTTCTGCCATACAAACTTGACAGAGCAAGTTTCCATTTTATCAACTCAGATTACGAAGACTGCATATGTGCAAATCCCCATTTAAAATCAGAATTGTTGAAAAAGTGAAACAAATCAAGCTATTTCACAGTAGTTCTTTTTACTTACAAAAAAAAATATTACAATCTAGTTCTTCTCACTAGAAAGGACTGTAAAGGTAGCAGATCTGTCTGATCAGACTAATGCCAAAAGCAGCTAAACTCTACAATTTATACCATCTCCTACTGCTAAGAAATAACCTGAATGCTTCCATGTATTTAAAATTCAGTTCAACAAATCTCAGCATAGATATTAAATAGCTACGCAAATTCTTAGATATGTGCACAGAATTAACTTGAAAAATATTCTCAGGTAAACCTCAGATGCTGGATACTTTGGGTGTGTAGAAAGTAAGATTGCTTGACAATGAATTATTTACTTGTGGGTCTCGTCATGAGTAAAGCTCCATCACAGATGATTTGGATAAGTGCTCCTGATTACACTATATAGCATTTTCTATCATAAGAAAGACCAGAAGAGTCTTGGCACCAGGAGAATGAACAGAAAACTGAGACAATTCATCAATAAATCCTTGCAAAGACCACAAAATGATCCTCAATGGTGTACGTCGCTTTGCACCATAGAGAAACACTCATGGTCTGGGGACAGAGCCTTCTGTGTTCCTAAGACACCTTCTTTAAGTGATGTACTCAATGGTAGAAATGTAAACAGACACAGAAGTGAAAAACTATTTTAAGATGTCCGGTAAGGTAGACTAAAAATTTTCAGCTATCAGAATTGCAGTCACACAGCTTCTGTATATATTGTCCATATAATGGAAATTAGATATTTAACACTATTCTATGAATATAAGCAGTATTAAATATGGTAGCTTTCTTGAGACAAACACTCTGAAGTTGTTTTTGCCACTACGTCATGGCTACCTACCTTCTGGTACCTTTTGCTATCAGCACAATCAAGGAGTAAAAAAAAGGATCTCTCTCAAACAACCTTGTTTCATCCACAGAGCTAAAAGCAGTGTTCCTGGAACATTTCCTTCTGAGCACTCTTTATCCACACAAAGGGAAAAACAAAAAAGCCACCCTTCACCATATATTACAGCAAGCAATTTAATGATCTGAGGAAAGGAAAAAAGCAGCAACTTTCACAGACTACACTCACTGTACGTGGTAAACCGTCATTTTCAAGGCACCAGATGCGCAAAAAAGGAGAAAGGGTAAAGGAAACAAAAAACATTTGGTTATTTCTTGCTGGGTGAGTATCAAAAAAGTTGTGCAATTTGCAGAAGTTATTTCTCAAGTAGAACAGTTACTCCAGGATATAGTATCTATCACCTACCTTGTAGAAGGGCTCCATTTCTCTTGAAAAAGGTGCTTCCTGGCCAAATGGGTGGACCTGATGTGCTAAAGGGAATAAGAAACAAGTGTAAAGAAAATCACATTTGCATTATAAGTTGCAATTATAAGTTACTATTTGCATAAATTCTGTTTTGTTCTTAAAGCTAATGTAACATCATGACACTTTTGTCTTCAAGAAAGGGTCTAAAATTTCATGTTAAAAATAGGTTAATTTGATTCAAGATTGACATTTTCTTCATGAGGAAAAACCTCCTTAGCAGAGCACACACCCACACTCTCTTGGAGGAAGAGAGAAAAAAGCAATTTTGAATAAATAATAAAAACCCTCAAATCAATGTCAAAATTATTTACTGAATTCTCAGTACAACCAAATACATTACCTTTTCCAAAGATACCTGCTAAAAACTCCAATGTTTTATGGCTTTCACCCACCTGTGACAACATGCTGCCCCAGCTAATGTGTGCACCCAGGACAGCCCTGGCCAGACAGGGCAGTTCCCGTGCTTCACCCACCAAACCCCCTTGCAGGCAGAGGTGCCCCCACTGCACCAGAAGGCACAGCTCAACACGCCGTCCACCAGCGCTGACAAATCTCAGTCCTTGCTGTACACTTGGTGACCACGGCGGCTCCTGCAAGACCTTGTCAGGGCAGTGGCCATGGGTGCCTGTGAGGTGTCACTGCCTGCCTGAACCAAGGCCCTGCTCTGAACTCACACAGAGCCAGGCTCCTCTTCTGCTTTGCCTCCTGCTCACTCAGAGGCTGCCCGAAGGTGGCCTTCCTATGGCAAGTGCTGCTGAAGGCAACAACATTTCAAACACAGGAAGGGGAAGAGGAGGGACCACTGGTAGGATCATCTAAACCCTGTTTCCTTTGATGCCTTGGAGCAGCCCTGCAGTGCTGTGGGCCATGGAGTGTGGAGCATCTGCTCCAACAACCTGCAGTGCTGGTGAGCTGGAGAAGAGGAGAGGCTGTGAGGAAGCTTCCCTGCAGCAGCTGCCCACCACCATCTCTCCTGGTGAGAGGACTGAGGTGAGGCAACCCTGCTCCTGCCCTGGCTGCAGGAGATGGTGGGGCCAAGTTGTTATTCTACACCCCCGACATCACCACTGAAAACATGATCTGGGAGGAAAAGCCGGGTGCCCCACTGAAGTGCACCATTTTGCCTCCACAGTGGGAACAAGGTGGGATCAGCCTCTGAGGATTCGGTCCCTACAACAATCATTCGTCTCCCTCCTGTTTTTGTTGGAACACAGTTACGAGATATGGTGATGCAAAAAAGTGGTGAAAATGTGAATCCACAGTAGTGCTGAACAGACATGGAGGCTGATGGGGGAGAAGGAGAGGTAGGGGGTGACCCCAACCCAGCTGAGTCCATTGAGTGAAGCTGAAAGGAGTCCAGCCAAACCAAGCCCAAAGCAGCACAGCAGAATGGCTGGAAAGCGGCAGCAATCGTGGAGCTGACCTCCAGCACATCAGAGCAGTAGAAATGGTGGCACAGGCACCTGCGAGGAACTGAACCCAGTGGAATGGCAGCCCAACCCGACTCAGATGATCCAGCTTTTTGGGAGGTTTCCTTATCACTGTTTTCAGTTGTTTCAGGCTAGGTAGCAGAAAACACTATCTACAAGAGACCCCTCACCATCTTGCCTGTGTTCTCAACTACCACAGGAACGATCCCCATATTGCCTTTGTCTGGGGAAGCCACATGGATACAACCTACAGGGAGCGTCCACCATCTTCGTTTTGTATCCAGTAGTGAATACCTTTATTGTGGATAAAATACCTTCTCTCTTGGTATATTTCTGGTATTAATATTGTTGTTGTTATTGTGCATTTCTTTTTCTATTGCTTTTTGCTTTCAGTAGTTGTTTATCTCAACCCATAGTCTCTGCTCTTGTCCCTCCCTTACCAGAAAAGGTGAAGGAAGAGGGAGTGGCTTATTTGAAGCCACCACCACTCTCTTTTCCCAACAGTGCTGCTGACTGCGGTCCAGGTGCACCCTCCCTCCCCTATGGCACAGCTCATCCTCTCCATGGCCATGTGCAGGTCATAGTGCTGCCCAGAGCAGAAATGTCACCACCACTTCCATTCCTGCAGTGTGGGCAATCCTGGGCAGAAGACACTGCCTGCAGAATTTCGCTGATGGGATCCAAGGGCTCAGGCACAGCAAATATTTTAAAACCATGGTACCTGGGGGAAGTAACTATTTGTTGCAGCATTGTCTAGGATGGTGGTAGAGACAGGCTGCCACAGAGTCTTTCCCGTAGTCAGGAAACAGGTTTCAAAATCCTCTACAGCCTGAAGATAATCATAGGTGTCCTAATATGCTACACTTTTACTGAAATTAGCATCATGAAACTATGCTACCAATATATAAATAATTCTCCTATGCCCAGATTCGGGCACCATTGATAAGAGACTAAATATCTGTCAGTAAGATTGCTGTAAGGCACTCCGCATTTTTAAGGAGGTAATCCTTCCTCTATGCATGCAAAGTGTGAACCAAGCTCTATAATCCATTTCTACTCAATCACTTTTGTCTCCTCTTGAGTTGACAATGCTACACAAAATGCAACAAAACAAAAACAGGTGCTGTCTATTACACTCACAGCATTAGCAAAGTTCTGCTAAAACACCATACAGAAGAAAACCACTTCTTCCACAATTATTCTGCAGATAGTCTTGTGCTAATATATAAAAAATTCACCATGTTAAAATAAGGACTGTATATAAATCCAAACCAACTATGTGAGTAATAAAAACCTTCAATATTCCTGAACAAAAAGGGAAATTGAGAGAGAGATAAAACAAAATGACCAAAAAGAAGTTAAGTAGGTCTACATTCTAAGTGTTGGAGAGCATGGGGCACACACCCGTCTGAACACACTCTCACTTCATAGTGCTTAATGCACCCAATTGTTTGCATTCCGTATAGTAAGCACCCGCTCTTCAGTGTAGCTTCTCAACTCATAGGAAGGTCAAGAGCTGTTGAGGGCATTCACACTCCTGTATGGTTCACTCCTGTAACATATGTTACAGTGCATCAGAGTCCTTCCTGCATAATCTCTGGAACAGAACCCATCAGGCTGGATGGAAAGCCACAGCATGGTCTTGATACTGTAGAGATTTGCCAATCAGAAATCAAAGTAAGGCAACTATATGCCTTCCAAAAGCCCAAGGGAAAAAAAGAAAAAAAAAAAGGTGAAATTCTAAAATGACACTGCAAAAGAAATTCACTCCCAGGCTGTCATAAGTGGGTGGAAGAGGGTTAAAGAAAGGAGTGGGAAAAGCACATATATTTGAATAGAGAAAATGTCTCCACTAGAGAAACAAAACCATAGTGATTTATCGTATTTTCCAATTTGAAAAAAGGCCCAGGGCTCTCATAAAAATCTCCATCTGATTCACCACAAACTCACATGAACTGAGAAAATTAACTGTGTCTTCCCAGGGAAGGAAGCTAATGAATTAAAGCATGTAAATAATGTACTGCAGCGAGTGCCAAGCCTTTCAAAACAACAAACTTTTGTGTTTGCATGGCTTTGCAGAAGTTTACCTATGTCTGATCTGCACTGGGTAATTTTTTTTCTGTTCCCAAACTTTTGTATGTGAAGTCTCAGAGAGTACTAAGTATTAAAATATATTTCAAGTTGACAAATGACAGTTGAACTATCTCTCACTTTAAAGTGTTCAAAAGCTGCTTCCTCTCTGTTCCAGATTAAGAAACCATTTGAAGAAGTTAATTTTTCTACAGACCATCAATAAAAACCCAAAACATTTGGTCCATCTCAGGCATTTTTTCAAATAAGTCGTTTCTTCAGTGTAGCCTGTAAGCTACAAGAAAAGAATGGCTAGTTCACCTATAAAAGTAACAGCATATTCTGCATTTAGGCAAAATAAAAATGCAAAATCTGGGTCTACGATATTCTTTTGTAATCAATATCTGATATAAAATTAATATTTATGCCATTAGCATTATTGATGGCACATTGACTTAAGTAATATCTCTTGGAAGAAAAGCAGTAAGTTGTTTGAACTCTTATCTCACTATGAAGAAACTTGGGGCCTAATACATTTTTGCTTTGGACATGTTTGGACTGGCCTAACTTTGAGAAGCAAATGAGCACAGGGCACTTGTGGGGGTGGGTGGAAGATGGACCTTGATCAACCATAGTAAGTCATTTCAAGCAAACATCTTGAAAGAACAATTTGTATAGTTTATGAATTAGACAACATGTGAAACATCAACAGTTACCTGCTGAGGACCATTGGTTTGATTTTCAGAAAATACTCTCAGCTAACAAGATATCCAGGCTGCAACAGTATTTGTAGCAAATGCATAAAACAGGATCCAGGGGTATGAGTTCAGAAGCATCCAAGTGCATGATCCACCTCTCTCCAAAGCACGGTCATCGGCACTGTGGCATCTATGCACCACCACAGCATGCAAATGAAGTATTCACAGCCTGCTGAACCTGTATCTGAGAGAACTGATGGAGGACGGTGTTTCACCCCTGAGGAATTGGGAGCCTCCTCTGATCAAAGCCCATCTTTCCCATGGATGTGCCTAGCAATTTTTAATGGCAAGCGAGACTTGATTTCCACACAAGGCAAGCGATGAACTGTTCTTTCTCTGAAGACACAACCAGCAGGAAACTTTGTTGTGCCACTGGGCCCCAGGCATGGGAAGCTTCTTGACTGCAGGGATTTTTCTAAGAAAAGGCTTTTCCATAGGAAAATGTTGCTTAGCTGAAATCTAAAACATTCTACAGAAATGTGTTGATTTGAATACTGTTTCTGCTGGAAACCATGCCAATATGAAGACTGTCCAGCCAGTGAGGGTTCACGGCAGCTGGCCAGCCCAACCAGGAGCTCCCAGGGCATACAGAAGGAATAATGTGTGTGAGCCCCCTGATTAATTATTTCTATCAGAATATATGGAGGACATTTATAAAAATCTTCAAAAGGTGCATAGGCTTCAAGAAATTTAAAAAAGGAAACATAAATCCTTTGTCTTCTGGAATTCACATTAGAGCAAAGAGACTTAAAGCCAGGCACTAAAAAAAGCCAGAGCAAGAATTCTCTTGCACAGTTGTCATATTTCACAACTATGCCAAAAGCTCTCACAGGCCTCTTTGTCAGAAGGCTTGATTAACAGATTTTAAAAACCCAAACAATGAAAAATTCAAACCAAATTCAATTGTGTGGGACTACATACCACAATTAAGGAATTATGAAAACACAGAAGCCAGGCAATAAATACAGGCCAATGACTATGTTACCAAATATGTCCACAGAGGGATGGTAAAGCAGGAAGACACAGAAAGAGGGGAAAGCAAACATACAAGCCAACATCAGCCCCTGAACACACATTCCAAAGGCCTTTGAAGCTGACACTTACTAGACCCAATGAAGGACAGCTCAGGGAGAGGAAAAGAAACTGCTTCACACACACACACACACCCCTTAGCACACCATGGCCAAGAGGAGGTGGCATTAGCTGCTGGGGCATGGCTGGTACCAAAGTAGATTTCTGGCTCCCAGGAAAGCCTAGACTACAGGGCAGGACAGCTCAGTAAAGGACAGAAATATGAAGTGTCAGCTGTAAGCTAACAAGCTGCTGTACACAAAATACCCAACAGTCTGCAGTAAGCAAACAGCTCCTAGACCACAAAGAGGCAGTAAGGAAACAGAGGATGCCCTCTCCAGCCCTTACCAGTAAAAATGGTGGGACTGTACCAGTGGGAACAAGAAAAGATGATTGACTGAAGTGTCTCTACATCCAACCCAATACACTGCAACTACCCCACTTTGTCCTGGGGGCAATACCAGCTCTGAGGACAGCTATACAACTGAAAATTCCTGGGAACAGAAGCTGCCACTGCCAGGTGAAGGGAAAGAAGGCATTGCTTTACCCTGTATTAAGTATTCCATTACCAACCATCCACAGTTCAAAATGCTTCTCGGCCAAATCTCACCAACACCTCTGACAAAGAGTGAACTGAAGGAAATGTCAAGAACACCAAGCCTAAACGCAATAAATAATTTCATCAAAGAACAACCAATGAAGCATCTTGCAGGCATAGAAACCCACCTCTAAAAGTTTCTGAGAAGCAACTCAATCACAGTTAGTCTTATGTTCAAGTTGCTGATAACAATAGCTGTAGATGGCTTATCTGGATGGAGCCCATGAAACCCTGTATCTGGAGGCAGCAGGGAATGATGCTCTTGACAAGCACATTCAGCTCCCAATGCCAGCAGGGTGCTACTATAAGGTATATAAATGGTTGTCGGACTAAGCTGGAAGACTTCAGTTTTTACCATTACTTGACAAGTAAATGTAGGATGCTGCTGTAACTGAGGAAAAAAGGTTAAGTATGTTTTTGTGGGAATACAGCATTCCTTGATGGTGGAAGATGAATAGTACTTCATTATGGCAATCACCCAGGTAAGGCATGGGAAATGTTCCCAACTAGAGCAGTCAGCAGCCGTCTTGGCTCCTGTGCTGAACAAACATGATCTGCAGAGTGGCTGCTGAATGGCACAGGAAGAGGTCACTTGGTCCAAACCACACTGCCACAAGCTCGTAGAGTGAACACAAGACACACAGCAGTTCCTTCTGATTGGTGACTCTTCTAACACTTGTCAGCTCTTCACTGCTTGTGCTGGAGACTTCACATCCTTCCACTGTTGCATCAGCTTCCTTTTCTACACTCAATTTTAATGCCATTACTCCATGGGGATGAACAACAGTACTGCACTACAAAGAGGGTCTAATTCTCTCCATCTGGGTATAAAACCATAGTTGTTTTAATGAATTGATCACTGTCATTATACCTTTTGAGCAACACAGAAGTATTCATATACTGCTGGACCTGTAATACTTGTGTTCTGCTAATGAGGAAAAGAAAAAGTCTAATCCTTGCCAGCAGCTTGCAGTTAGTATCACAACTACAAAACAAACAAGCTTCCTCTCCAAGCAAAGCAAAAAACCCTCTACTAACCTGGGCCAATGATAATACATTAAAAAAAAAAATCTCGAAGGCTGGTGATAAGGTATTTCCTGACTTCAATGAAAACTAATTAATACTTTAGAGATTTTAAATATTACCCATTACTCCATCTTCTCAAATTTTCCATAACTGACAAAACATTACTGTTAAAGAGATTTATGAATTCACAATACGGATTTTTAATTTATGACTGCTAATCTAATATTCTAGCAATGCTTCTCTTTTCTCTGCAATTCCCTCTTTTACTGTCTCTCAGTATCTCTGACTTACTGCAGCATGTGAGATCAAGACTTTAAGCTTCTAGATAGAGTCTTTCCTGGTTTCTCTAGGGTGTCTAACACATTTTCAACTGAACAATAAAATTTTGATCCCTTGCGAACTCTAAACCAGTTTTCTGTATGACACAACTGCCAGAGAGATTACATCTAAATTTCATTAAAGACCAAAGAAAAGTTGCTCATGAAAGCAACGCACGAACAAAATGCCTGAAAATAAAACTTAATGCTTTTTGAAGGATGAAGTGAACAGTTAGTCAAATCTTTATGTTCTCCAAATGGCCAAAGCCATTCTCCTGCCATGGTCTTCACTTAAGTAATTAAGCAAGAATTAGGTAGGGGAAGGTGGGGGGGGAGTGGATTAAAAAAAAGTTAAAACTTCTCAAATTTCTGAAATCAAGGATAAAACGGATAATTCCTAATTTCAAGAAAAACATGGTCATGTGTCCTTTGGAGCCCATCAACAACTCTGCTGTGGTGCTCAGTGGGCCCCTCTCACTGCTGGTGTGATACACAAAGCCGCCTTCTCCCCTGTGAGACTCTCTAGCCTTTGGCCAGAATATTGGTCTTTGCTGAGAGCTGAACATTATATATTTATGGACAACAACATAGTGTTTGTTTAAATAAATGAAAATATCTAGATAATTTCTAGAGAGTAGTTGTTTCAAGAGAGATGGCTATTTGGGGTACACCAGCCTCACAGTGCAAAATCAAAATCTTTCATTAATCTGCGTTTAAATATTTTAAGATGTATTGTGTGAACCTAAGATAATTCTAGGCTGGATACTAAAACAGGAGAAAGTCCAGATATATTTGAAAATTCATGGTGAGGCAAGTGTCCCATATTGCTTTTAATTAAAACAGATTTGGAATTCCCATGGGAATTGGGAGAGGCTGCCTATCAGCCTCCAGTTCTAATTCTGCCTCTACCACTGAAATCACACAGTGACTCCAGGCAAGGAATTTCATCTTTTCTGTCTTAGTTTTACTTTTCTTCTTTTGTACTAAAACCAGGCTTACTGACACAGACTATATATCTCTGGAAGGAATAAAGAATTGTTAAGTAACAACACAATAGGTGAGGGAATAGTCTTTTGAAGTGCATGTAGTTAAGGAGGGACCAACACAGCTCCCTTCTGGAGCCCAGCTGTTATTTGTTCCCACTTCCCTTATTTCAAAGTAATGAAAAATACAAGGTTACTTCACTTGCTGAAGTGCTCTGTTTCTCCTTATTTGGCAACTGCTATTCAATGATTCCTAGACTATCACTGGATAAGTAACTGGTAGCTGTCAGGCAGGAAAACTTTGGAGTCACCTAAACTTGCTCCTGTGCTACAGAGCATGCCTGTGCCAGCTCAAGCAGGAACAAGAAGTCAGTGCCCTGAAGCCCAGGTGAATAGAATATTCCATCTACAGACAGCCACTGGCCTCTGAGACTACAGAGCACTGTGACCTCTTTTGGGCTACAGCAGCATCAAATGCTGACCTGGCCAACAGGGACAAGTTTTATTCTCTTCTATTTTATGAAATCAGAAATGGAGCACTTCAGTTTTCTGCTTCCATTTGCTGCAAAACACATGATGGGAAAGAAGAGGTTCATTCTTGCTTAAAATTGCACTGGATGAGAAGAAAATGCTTGAATCTCAGGTTCTGGGAAACAAATGAGTTCTAGAAATTGTGTATACCTAAGGCCCACCTTCACTTTAAGCTTAATGTAGAGAGTCTGCTTGGATAGTTAATGCTACAGTACAGACAAGGCTCTAGAGAACATCCACACTGACCATCAGAGCAACTGAATTGCAGTGAAACTGCAGAGCTATTAACCAGGTGCAACACTGTAATGTTCTTCTAAAAGAAGGATTCTCCCAAATCAAAATCAATTAATTTTTTTAAAAGCCCAAGGTTACACAATTGACCTCTGCTATTTTAGTCCTGAATTCTCAGTTTATTATCTTGCAGAATTTCAAACAGCTTTGCTGATAGACCTGCCTGGATTTGAGAAATATTTCTTACATGAGGCACCCACTCACATCTCTAACCACAGCTTAACCACGGTCTGTCAGTCAATCAGACTTCAGAGTGATGGTAGGCACCCATCAGCTGGAATGGCTCGTCACCCATTCCTGAGGACACACCACTTGTCTGTTTTAAAGACATCAATGTACCTCGAATATGCACAAAGTTATAAACGTGCATTTGCAAAAGGGAAAATCTCATCTCAAATGAAACAGAAATAGATGCAAAAAAGGGAGGCAAGGCCTTATGGGGAGGTGTGTGTGTGTGCACACTCTGCCAAGTGCTTCATGTTGCTTGCTGAAATTCTTGTTTATCTGGAATGGTGTGATCCCCCATTTCACCAATTTAAGAACTAAGGGAACTTAAAAGTAAGCATGACCTGCAGGCTGCTGCCAGTATGAACTCCCCCTCCACCACTTGCTCAAAGCCAAGGCACTTACCAGCTGAAATTTTCCATACTTGGTCTTTCTCATTAATCTTGAATGAACGTGGCTCAGATGATTCAGAACTAATCTGGCTTTCTGGAATTACAGCAGCAGAGGACAAACGAATATTTAACCTCTCCCCTGGAACATTTAACCTCTCCCAGATGCTATGGGTACTTTTCCCTGAGAAGGTTAATATGCTTATAGGATCTGCAACACTGCCACAGAGAAGGCTGCAGAGATTTGTACTCTCTGGGCCATACACAAAAAGTGTTTGATGTACATGTCAGAAAGTTACATAAAGGCAGAAAATATGACAATGACAACAACGGCATCAAAATAGAAGTAGTCACATATTTGAAAAGCCCCAATTACATATTTCATCATCTCAATTCTACCTCTTCATGCATAGCTACTACATGAGTTCTACATCCATGATAACACTCTTATGCCCCAGAAGATCTGAGCCTGAGGACCATACTGCACAGCATGCAAGGTGCTCAAAACATAAATGACAGATAGGTTGTGGATGCTCTCACCAATACAAAAGTTTAATGTATAAATAAATAACATGCCATCCTTAGAGATATATTTTTAGAAATAAATTGTTAAGGCATAAAAAATTTAGTATCAAAATGTGCCAATTTTCACTCATTCATATTCCCAAGATTATTCCTTTCGAAGAACTGAGAGCTGTATTTTAGGGATGGGGAGAGATGTACCAATACACACAAAAAAAACCCTACAGCAATCAACAATGGGGCTGGGCTGTTTCACCTTGGGGTCTGGGTCTACAGACTCAACAAAAGAGACAAAAGAGAATATAGCGTTTTCTGCATTAAGAAGCATTGCAGACATACCACCTGTATCAATTCTACCACCCAGAGAGCTATAAAGAAATAATTTGCATTCAGAGAAAGGAAAACATACACACAGAGGTAACAAGATACCTCCAAAAACACCCAGTAAACAGTGGCAGAGAAGGACCAGCCCCCAGACACTCCTCTCAACTCTGGGCCCCTGCTGACAACCCATACTGCTGTTGTCAGGGCTTCTCATTACTGATTGACATTAGCTGCACCTGCAATAGCTCAGCTTTTCTCCTAAAGGTATCCCAAATGCTTCAGGCTGGCTGCAGAGGAAATCAAAAGCCAAATTCTAATATGCCCTCCACTTTACAAGAAATTTAAAGCAAATGGCGTAAGTTTGACCAAATTCTATCCGATCAGCTCAGTCCAGTCAGAAGATGAAAATTTTCCACTTACTCTTGAGAACTGTTCAACTTAACAAGGCCTCAAATTCAAGGGGCAGAGCAGATGAGATCTCACAGATAATTACACTGCAGAAGTCCCTTCCCTCTCTACAGCCTTTGCCAAAATGAAGAACCCCAATGAACTATGGTTGGGAAGTGTGTGTGATTTGGACTTCCCTGGTCTCTGGAACAGGAGTGCTCCTACCTAATTTTACAGGAGCAATAATCACAGCACCCAACTTCTGTATCTTCTACTTAAAAATTTCAAAGCAGAGCTATGAAATAAAGAATTTCATACATTCTGCACACCTAACTGTGGTTACACCTAACTGTAGACAAACTCTCAGAGGACTTAATTTTGACTCATTTTAGCCACTTTCATTTAACAGAAAAATAAACCTCCCACTGGTAATGGGAAATAAAATTCAGTGTGCATCTTTATCCCTAATCCTTAACTCTACGAACAGATATTCAGCCTGTTGAGAATACTAACATTGTACTTAGTAATATTCTAATAATTCTCTCAAGTTACAATATTATCTACATGAATGAAAGAACTCAGTGAGGAAAAGAAAGGCTGACCTTCACAGAATTTATAGTGAGAAGTCTCCCTTCTACCTTTAGGCCAGTTACTTCCCATATGACTGATGAAGCTGTATCGCTAAAAAGGAGACTACTTCTCCCCAAACCATCTTCAAACACTGTCATTTCAACAAATCTTAGCTTCCCCAGTGGAATCCATGATGTGGTCTGTTTCCCTCTGCTGCTTCTCAGCTGTTTGTACAGAAGTTGGATGGACTCAGTAAGACAAGGCTTGAACACTACTCTTCACTTGGGGATTTGCAGTAGAAAGCAGAGGTGTAGGAATAAAGAATATATGAAGAAGGTGAAGTTTTACAACTGCATTTGCAATGATATACCTGTTTCTACATCTCTGCTTTATCCACTGCGACTATGTGGTGATGGTTGAAAAAAATCACTATGAATATGAAAAAAGACACAAAAAGTCACAAGTATCAGTGAGTTCCTTTTTTCTGCACAGTGTATCTGTACAGCAGTTTGTTAGCAACCTTGTGCCAAAACACAAAACCACAGAGGGAGAGTCTAGGCCATCTATTCTTTCTTCACAAAGCCCACGAAAGTTACAGAATAAATCCAAATATGGCAACTCAGCAATCCTCAGTGCCCCTCCCTGAACAGTTCTAGTTCAGCAGCCAGTGCTAAGGAGACCCCAGGTTCTCTCCTCAACAAACCAAGGGGTTCTGGGAGGTCCATCAGCTGGTGGGCAACCCCCCAAAAATGGAGGTATTTCACTGTGGTGGGGTGGTTTTAGCCTTTTTATGTTTAGTAATTATTGTTAAGTTTTGTATAACGGTATATTCTGTAACCCTTATCTAAAATTTCCCTTTTGGTGTCTCCCTGAAGTTTGTGTGTCAGTTAAAATTCCATACCCCCTGAAGCCTTGTCATTCACCTAAAAGCTTTCCCCTTCTTCGAGAAACTTCTAAGAATTTGGTCAAACTATTGGTTGGTTTCCAAATGTCCCCACACCCTCCTCTTCCCAGTGGTAATAATTGTTGTTTATTTTGTTCTGTACCATCCCTTGTATCTTCCTTATTGGATTCTTTTCTTATCTGTTGTAAAGACCTCCCCCAAATAAAACCACGGTGCAGAGGCCTGGAAATTGCCCGGCATTCCGGAAGATCCATCAGGTCAAGACTCCTGCCTGGTTGTATTTCACCATGGGACAATAGAACTCACACCCCGGGTGCAGGGACCTTCTTTTTACTCTCACTTGAGCCATCTGAGGAAGTCTCTCAGTGAAAAGGACCCACAGAATTCCGATACAGCGGCGAGCTATAGACGGAACCTTCAAGGCTGCCCTCATGCCAGGGCCTACCAGGCAGTTTTGGAATGAAGGCACTGAGGCAGTGATATTTCACTAATGCAGAGCACGATCTTTGGAGGCACCAAAAGGAGTTGCTGAGGATGGGCATGGTTACCTATCAGATACTGTGTAATTCTCCCTTCAGTTGAATTGGTATCTGGCATGCAGCTGCAAAATACCCTTATTAATATTAACCAGCAAAAATACGTTCAAGAACATATATGCACTCTCTCTGTGTAATTAATCCCTGGAGTAAAGCTGTTCCTTGGATCACCTCAAGCACAGAGGATCAGTGAGCTAGATTACAGGAAACAATTACTTATGGTACACTGGTGTTTAGAAAGACACAGTGACACCCTGACATGCCCAGACAGCACTTGAGCCCTCTAAAGCTGCAAATCACAGAAAATATCAAACAATGCTTTTCAAACATCAGATGACTCAAGCTTGTTCATTCTAGTGAAATTATACTAATCAGTCATAAAATGAATGGGACACAGTATTTTAAACATTCAGGAGGCAATAATTTATAAAGTATCTGTTTACTACAACCAATTAAGCAGAAATATTTTCTTCATGTGTCAGTTGCAAATTCTGACAAATCAGGGAAGGAAAAAATGGAACAAATAACTTTGCCAAACCACTCCAGTTAATTCTCATGTTGGTGGTTTCATTGATAGTTAAGTCTTTTTTAAAATGTCATGTACAGAACATCACTGAATTTTCTAGCCAATACACAAAGGGCTAATAGTAAATACACACGAACTGGAAAGCAGCAAGCTCAGCCATTTGCAGGAACAAACCATCCAGACAGCTGACTCTGCTAGATGTGGCCAATATACTTGCAGTTCTCAATTCAACTGGAACATGCTCAAGCAACAACTCCTTTTTAGAAATCCCTGCACCTAAATTTCAGATCACAGAGAAACATGACTCAAAGCAAAGCAGCCTTGGATACCTTCAGCAGAAATTGCTGTCATCTCATTCCATTCTTAACCCTTTTGAAACTGTTTTTCTGTCCAACTCCTATGAGGACCTACCACTCTGTTGTCATTACGGATCCCTGTTTATAAACCATGTCCTTCTCCACATTAGCTCCTCTGCTGAATCTCTTTTTGGGTTTTATTATTGTCTTTATTCTGTTTCAGAAATTTTATGGCTCATTTGTACAGCACTTAGCACCTCAGCATGGGATAACTTCACAACTAAAGTCTTATTAAAGCCTATTTACACAATTCCTATAGACAGGACAAGGGCCTGAGTTTCTCCATCAACTTGTGTGGAAACTCAGCTGACAGGTTTGTCTCTCAGTCTCTCTTTCCCTCTTTTCTTGGAGGAACTCTAGACTAGGTTGTGAAGGCTAGAAAGCAGCAAGTGAAATTCACTAGATTATGTGAGAGAAGTGTAATGGAATAAAAACAAAATGGACAAAAATTTAGCATTTAACCAGGGCTCTGGGTGGGAACTAAGATGCTTGGCTCCCTGATATAAACAAGTCCCAAGATGACAACTCAGGTCAAAGAAAGGTATGCAGGATGCACTATTTTAATGGCTTTGTTTAGAAATAAAGGGTGTCTTCTTTTGGAGGAGAAGTTATTCTCTGTGAGTTCCTCATACAACCCAATCTTGCCCATTATTCAGGCTACAGTAGCTCAAGTGGCAAGATGACGCTTGCTAACCTCTCAGTGCCACACAACAGCTTTAAGCATTGAACTTAAGAGGTCTTTCCAAACCTTAATGATTCTATCACTTGCCTATGAAAGTAGTTTTAACAAAGGCTTATGTGGAATGCAGAAGGGAAATCAAGAGCACAGCACAACTCATTACATCTTCATGATGAGAAACTTCCCTAAACTTGTAGGCACAGCGAACTGAAAGCAAAAGTTTCAAGCCTGCCTGCATAGGTGTTTTGCACTAAGAAGTTCCACTGGAAAAGTAACAAAAGGAAAAAGCTGGTAATACACAACAGCTGTGTGATCCCTAACAACTACTGACTCTAAGCCACCCAAGAGAAACAGCTTCTTGGGAATGGCAGAAGTGTCACTGTTTCACCCAGTATTGCATGAACAGACTGCATCAAAACATTTCCTATTAAGTTCACAATGTCTGTAATTCTTTCTGGTAATTCCCCCTTTTGTAATTCTTCTGAGGGAGAGGAAGAGGGAATATCTCTCTTTTTGCTGTCTCCAAGCAAGCTCCAGTCTTCAGCCGCAGACCATTATGGTGTTACATGAGTGCGTATTGTGGTCTCTCCAACAGGGCAGCAAGGCCTACTGCCTGCTTCCCTCTCCAAGGGAAGAGAATGATGTTCGCCACTACGGCACGGAGACAGTGCTTTTTAAGTGAAGTAGGAACTGCCTCATCTGCATCTTTGAACAGGCCAACAAACAGAAACTGGCAGTGAAATTCATCTGTATGAAGGGTCATGAAAGGGTGACTTCAGTGCCAGTTTCATAGTAACCACCATGGAAAAAAGTTTCCCCAAAGGAAAAGAGGGAGTTCAATCTGCCTCCTTTTCTTGGCTTCCCTTTTAAAGAATACAAATAAGCTTCCTGAAAAACAACAGGCCTTTTGATGAGGTAATAGCTCTCCTCCATGTTTTTGTTTGTTTGTTGAAAACACTTGGATTTCACAGGAAGCAGTAACAAACACAACCGGGGATCAACTTCGTTAAAGAACCTTAAAAATCAACAGGACACACATCTCTTGCTTCAGCCACTAAACTGAATTGTCTCACTGGCTCGAGCAAAACTGCTGAATTATTTCCCTAACAAAAGAAAGGCGCTTTTAGGTCCTATAATCTCATTTCAAATCCTTTTACCCACTCCCTTCTCTTTTTGGCCTTGAAATTGCAATCCTCTTTCAGGACTAATCTCGGGACTAATTGGTGCCAGCACTCCAGTTTCTCTCGCCATTTTGTTCCCTCCCTACTGCATTGTTCAGGTGCAGAAAAGGACAGCAGGCCAGGGTTCAGCGCCCCTGTAATGAGTCTGTTCCTACAGAGTAACTGTTAATAATTACCAGGAAGCATTTTGTCTTTAAATTGCACAGCATGAGCAGCACGATTTCACAGAGCCAGAGAATTGCTTCACTGTTGCTCATGAAGCTCCCCAAGTTTGTGGGTGATGGGGAGGCTGGAGGGCAGTGTGCAGGGTGCCAAGCCCGGGCCAAGTCTCCAGCTGGGCACACAGGGTGGCACAGGCAGTGTCGGCCTCTCCAGAGCTCCCCATGGCAGGAAGGAGGGAAACGAGGAGCACCCTGCACACATCACCTACAGCAGCTGCCAAGGAATGCATCAGCATGATGGGACTGAGTTGGTATGGTGAAAGGACAGTCTGTGTTTAAGAAATATTCCAGAATACAACTCCCTGAAGAATAACGAGCAAATAGGAGATTTAAGAAAGCCTGCTACTTTTCAGCTCATGACTGTATTTGCAGGTAGTGCCAAAAAGGAACAATTACTTCTCTTACCAAGGGAATAGCAGTGCTGACTGTTTTCCATTTTCTGACATTTTCTCAGACTTGGAAGTAAAATTAGTTTTTCTGTATTTGGAAACTTCAATCTAGGAAGTGCATTAAAACAAAACCATAAAAAAGCTGTTTCCAATGGATGTTCATTTCCAGCAAACCTAAGGCTAACCCTGAGTTTTGATTCAGGCAAAATAAGCCAAAAGCTTCAGAAGTTTTCAAAGTTTCAGAAGTTTTCTTTGGTTTTTACATTATATTTTGACTCTTTGATACTGTATAGTGCCTTCTACTGTCCTGAAGCTGAACGCCAACACAAGAAGCTCCATCTGAGATACATACTGCTTCCATTGCGCCCCTCATCAGTGCTCTGGAGTTTGACCTCAACTGCAACTAAACCCACATTCCTATTCACTGCTGTCTTTAGACATCTACCAGGAGCTATGTTATGAAGAACAGATTAGCATCAAAAAAGGAAAATGATACAACTTGCTTCACTCTCCTGAAAAATCAACACTTCTTGAGGAGCATCAGTGAGAGACAAGCTGACAGATGTTGAGACTCCTGCAAAAGTCAAAACACAAGACACTCAAATATCACCAGATTTGGGGAACCTATCATTACTGCAAAGAGACACACCAAAGATGTATGTGTAGAAAGCTAGCATCTCACTACCACTGGAGAAAAAAGCAATCTGCCACTGCAAGAACCTTCTGGAATGGTGTGGATATATAACTGTTACACAGTAAGAAGACATCATTTACCTCCTGTCACAGAAATTGACAGCAAGTATGAATACAGAGCTAAAATTACTGATGGTTTTTCTTCGTTTGCACCATAGCTTGAGGCTGAGTGGTGTCTCAATGGCTCGGTTAAGATGGGTAATAAGTTAAAGGTAATAAATAAGTTCTGCACCATTCTCGGAATGCTAGATTCTCTCACCACACTAAAGCCATCCACAATGCAACACCTTGCCAAGGAATTCATATTATAGATCAGCTGGAACAAAAGGCATTTAAATTTTCCATTTCTTGAAAATGCAGTTTGCAAATGTGCTTGGGATCCATCACTTATTTCTGTTTGCCTTTGTATCACAAATTTCAGACTAAGGGCTCTCCTCAGGTCATCCAATTCAGCTTTCTGCCAGCAGGAAACTCTTTCCTACAGTCAATTTTCTAGAATTTTATTGAGTCTGCTTTTCAGCACTCTACCAGATGGATTTCAGACAATTTCCTTTAAGGGACTAATTCAGTCTAGTAAGTTCATTATTTGCACCTGGTCATTGACCAAGGAAAGATAAGCCAGGCTCTGTGTACTTGTCTCCTCATATGCTATTAAAATGGGAAGTTTTCCATCCTAGTGTCAAAATCTGTTCATAGCAGCAATACAACAGCAGCAGAGAGAGATCCCCACAAAAATCAAGCAACTGTGCCTACAGAGAGATATTATAAACTTGTTTAGGGCACCAAAGCAACCATCCTTTTCTACACTGCAGTTTGAAACCTGGTAATCAGAAGATAACAAGTGAAGACCAGTTCCTGTTACCAGTCCCCTTTCCTCAGGTCAGAGTCCCCGGGTTGTGTTTGTCTGCTTCAATGCAGTCCAAATGCCTGTGCTAGCCCAGGCTAAAAGATGCAGCAGAATGCCAAGCTGTGCCTTGCAAATGACCCTTTTTCACCAAGCTCGTGAACATTAAGGAATCATGAAGCTGACGTAAAGCATTCTTTTCCCCTGCTTTACCTGGCACTAGAAGACTTTTCTATAGCATTTAAGTGACTCGAAAAAACAGGTTTTCAAAAAACCTTTAAGGCAGGTTTGTAGTACACACCCAACCATATTATAACTGAGTCAATACTAAGCACGATGATGCCTCCAAGCTCTTTTGGAGACAATGTGCTTTGGGAGCCAAGTGTAGCAGAAATTTACTAGCATGGCTCTGTGACATCTCAGTAAGATTACGGCTCAATGACAGGTTTTCACTGGGAGGAATGCTTTAAGCAAGCCCTTGTCCTTGACAAGCCCAATACCTTAAAAGCCCCCACAACAAATCACCAGGATCACACTTTCAGCACAACTACACAAGTGTCCTCCCCCAACAAACCTCCAAACCAAAGCTCAGAAGCAACCCTCTACTGAACAACCAGGTGATGCTGCTCCAAAGGTCTTCAAAGCTCAACACAATGTCCTACAGCTCTTGTTCCATGTAATTACAAAATATAGAGCTCATCAATACAAACTGCCCCATTTACAAATGAGTGATGATAGTGATATCCCCAGGGTGACAGAAAAAACCAGCTCTAACACTTCCAGGGGAAATTTCCAGTTTCTTTTTCCCCCCCAAATCTGACTAAGTCTACTTCTACATATGAAGGCAAAAGCAAGAAAATGTACCTAATAATCAAAACACCTACATCGCTTTCGCAATATAGCTCACTGTGACTCTTAAACTATCATGGAATAAATGTGTTTGTATAAAGCCTTCCTTTTACAGTATATTATACTTGCAAGTTGCAAAATAAAAGCTGGCTACTCCAGAAGCTTTGTTTGTTATTAATTCCCTTAAGTTTTGAAAATTATTTCATTCTAATTAATTGTTTTATTTATTCTTTTAATCTCATGAGAAAAATGGTCTTTTTCATCTTTCATATGCAAAACAGCTAAAGAGAGAACAATTTTTTAATATAGAGAAGGAATTCCAATTAATAGAGATCTTAAATACTTGGGGAGCTGTTAAGAATTTTGCCATTGATCAGACAGCTGCCTAAAAAAAGCGCCTTTTCAGGAAAGTTACATAATCCAAAGTAACCCAATTCCTTTTTGTTTGTATTGTTTTCTCCATCTGCTTATCCAGATTAAATATAAAAATTAATGAAACCCAAATGATGTCGAATTTGCTAAATTTACATTTCTCTTTCACATACTTTTACTGGAACCTGCATCCTGCACTGCCATAAGTTACGAATTCCCAATGCTCCATGGACATTTGAAAGTGCTGTTACATTTTTAATAACCCAACCTTCAGTATTTGCATTACTATGCAATTCATTTTTCCAAATTCCACATATTCTGTCTTAAAAACACCATGCTCACCACCATCACACTAGACTAAACCACAGAATTATACACACTTCTTAACACTGAAGTGGAAGTGTCAAAAAGAGAGTCTATTCTGAGCATCTTAGTTTCCAAACTAATCTCAGGAAGTTCTCTACCAAGCCTGTAACCACTGTTTGAACAGAATTTCTTTTGGAAGGATATATAATGGAATTGTGATAAAAATAGTTACAGAAAAAAAGCAGTGAGAGGCGTAGAGCTCTGCAATATTTATATCACCCAGGCAGACAACAGAGAGAACCCATCAGTGAGGTTAAAAACTGCAGCACAGAGAACAACTGACAACAGCAGTAAGGTATACGGGGCCGTAAGAAATAAATGCAAAATCCCACCAGCTGCATAAAATTGGACACTGACTACTACCTTTAAAATTGGGCAGAATGATAAATTACAGTTATTCTACTTTTACAAATAAAGTCCATGTAGTCCTGATTCTAATACCAAAAATATGTCATACAGGCTAATGAAAGGAAAATTGAACAAGTGCACGCATGCTGCAGCAAGCCAAGAAAGAAATACATTTACAATTTTATTAGCAAGACCCACTGGCTCTGCTATCTTGGATGCTTTAAGAGCAGAGCAATAAAAAATTACCATACATAACTGCACTGTTCATATGAGCTGACAGAGTGCGTACTGGCAATTAACAGGAGGGGATTGCCAACAAAACAGAAATGAGTCAAGATGAAAAGAAAGGAAAGATCTTTTATAAAGCTCTGATCCACACCCATATCTGAGATGGTCAACCTCTTCAGTCATTTGCCTTTCACAAAGGAATAAAGGATCTTAAGGCATGGAGGTGGAAACCATGCTCCCTTGTAAACATATACACAGGTGTATGTGACAATCCAAACAACCTCACTCCAGAGAGAGCTGGGCTACAGCCCTAGCCATGCTCCTCTTCTGGTATCCCCAAGTTATTCATCAACAAAATGAACCTCCCTAAGGTGTTTGCTATTCAAACTGCTGGCACAAACCCACTTCAGACTAGTTGTCTCAAGCAATTCTCGTATCACTGTTCTCTGAGTATTTGCCCTTTTGTAATGAAAATAGGTCACCTGCCCTAAAACAGTACATTTTGTTTCTAAGTGCAAGAGAGAACAGCTTCCCTGGCAGACAGGCTGTCTTTTTGACATAAATAGTACATTGCAGTATACACACATATCTGTGCACTGAAAACCCCAGAGATTTGCACATTTATTACTAAAACCATATGCAGTCATAGGGAAAAAAGCCTCAGACACAAAATAGGGACTCTTATCAAAAGCAGAACAACATGAAAACTTCCAAATCTGATGAAACCCACAGCCTGTTTAGTTCACAGGGTTTCTATGACCTAATGCCAAAGATCAATTTTTCACAGAAAGTAGAAGAGCAACATAACATAGCACAGTAAATTTGTGCTTGCTTCTGCAGCCCATGTGGACTTGAACTACTGGAGAGATTGATTTAAACCTAAAAATCCCACAAAGACTAGAATCTTCTTCCAGATGCATTTGTATTAGCTGTGGACACAGTAATTAAACAAAATTCTACCTTTTGTGGGATTATCACTTAATCATTAACCTCAACATTCTCCTGCAGTAACCACTAAGGTTCCACTAAGTAATTTACAGCCTGGCTCTAAGCCTCCCATCCCCATTTTTTAAAGCAGTAGCAAATAAAGTACAAAAAATAACAAACCAAAAACCCTCAAACACCAAAGAGGAAAATGCTGCATTCTACAAACAGGTTCACAATTCAGAAACAGCACAAATGCCACCAATGAGTACTACATACATACACACTGGTCTCAGGGACACCTGGAACAGAAAGAAAGCCAACGAGAGTTTATTGTAATCTATCTAAAACATGGGCCTTGAATTCTTACTTGGTTTTTTTCTGTAATAAAACTGCCTGACAGAACTATGGGCTTTCCAAAATGAAGTCAAAACATCTGTGAAAAAATACACTGCAGATAATCAAATATAACCTCCAGAGTTTTATCAAAATTTTACAGAAAAAGAACAAGAAGTGCAAGTGTTGAGTACTTCTTTTTAACAAGGGGAAACAGGAAGAACCATTTTATCAAGCCACTGTAGCCAGGGCCTACCAGGCAGTTTACATACCTCTCACCCTCTGTTCTTTTACTCCAGGACAAACAAGTGGTGAGTAAAACAATCTGTGTTCCCAGGCACAGAGAACTTTGAGGAGAATAGAAATTTCTCTACTAAGAACCCTTCAACACCTCCAAAGCCCAGTTTTTATATAAGTACTTTATTCTGATTAAACAAGCAACTTGATTTTTCCAAGTCAAAATTCAAAACCCAAGTGTAAAGAAGTTTTTGTATTAAGAAAGATTCTATGCTTTTTGTTCCAAAAGTTCAGAAAAAGACGTTTTAATACCATTTAAGCCCTTCCTGGTTTTATTAATCTGAACCCTGGAGGTTCCTGTGAAAGGAGACTACTCCAGCAAAACCTGCAAGTTTTATTTCTACAAAAGCCAGTTCCATCAAAATAGGAGGAATATCACTTTTACTCAGGATCATACAGAGGGCAAATTCACTCACTGAAAACTCGATGCAACAGGAACCCAGGTGTCACGGTGATATCCAGAAAAAACATGGTCAGTAATCACAACCTGAATGAGACAACTCCAGCCTTGAACTGAGGCTTTCTGACAACAGAAGTCAAGTCATAACTGATGGTGACAAAATCATGATTCAATCATTCACATACTAACAAAAGAAATTATGCCAAAATGTACTTTCTTTAAAGAAATTAATAAACCTGCCTTCTCCAGAAAGGATACCAAATGATACAGAGATACTACACCACTACCACACAGTATCCTGTATATAACATATGCATATGGATACAACGCACACCCCAGAAAAAGTGAATTGGTCAATAAAGATTCAAAAGGACTAACCCACTAAAACTTGTTTAGAGCTTTCTAAAAACACATAGATACTGAAAAAATATGACATTTGTGCTTTAAAAAAGAATTCACAGAAAGACTGACTGATACTCTGAGAAATACTGGGTCTAATACACAGGCAGGGATTACGGATACACCCAGCACGGGTAGGAAATGAAACTGCATTTTCTTTTAACTGTATGTGTAAGACAACTGGAAACACTATCGGAGCAGGCCTGGCTTAGTACATGGGTGACCCTAATAAATGGGAGATGAGGGAATCAGAGGATTTTGTTCAGGACAAGGACCAGCTGTCCGCAAGGTCCCAATATAAGACTACCTTCCCCTGAAGTCAAAAGTCTTCCCAGCTGGCCCAGAGCCCAGGCTGATGGTCCACCATGTAGCTCAGTTTTGTACCTCTGCTGGCTAACACAAGGCCTGATGGGCCACCTCAATGCCACTTTGCTAGCATTCTCCACAGTCACACTGCAAGCAGGAACGAAATGTGACCCTCTTATGCCCTGCTTCCCATTAACACCATGCAGAGAAAACAGGAAATGATTCTCACTGGCCATGCTCAGCTCCCGGTACATTTCTCTATGGACAACAGGATTTTTGGTACATCTGTCACCTTCTCTTATGACCTGGGGAGAAGTTGGGTCACCTGCAATCAGTTCCTACAGCTCTTGGATTCAAGTGGACTATCCCAAGTCTGCCTGATCTCTTCCCTTAGCCAAGGCCTTTGAAGCTGTGTGCAAAACTGACATTATCAAAGAAAGATTACATACGGAACAAATTAGTTACACAAATATTGGGAGTTTTGCATAAACTACAACAGCTGCCTCACATCTTCAACGTGTCTTCTATTCCTTAAAATATATTAAAATGCTAGGTGAAATGATGAAAGGTCCACATAGGCTTTTGTTTAAGAGAGAGCTAAAATTCTAAGAAATAGTCAATGTCCTTTGAGTTTGAGTTTAAACAAATATCAAATAAAAAATCAAGAGTTAAATTTAGAATGCCTTAAAATCATAACCATTACAAGTAAAGTCATCCCTTCCTTACCTACTGTTTGAAAGATTCAAGTTACCTTAACATTTTTTATGAATAGTTTATCACTATTAGCATAACATTAGAAACTGTTCTGTGAACATCAGTTTTACAACAGAACTACAAGTAATGTGACTTTCCCTGTCAATTTTTCTTTATATAAACACCAAAAGAAAGAAAAGCCCAGTAACTAAGAGAGAAGTGAAGAAAATGGAGAAGAAAAAACAAGAGCATAATTAAATTAAAAAATTTAACTTGAGTTCTGTAAATACAAAAGAACCTTTTCTTAATCTAACAGCAGCAAGATGTGACTATTTGTGGCTTCCCAAGCTTCATGAGTCTGTTTTCAAATTCAGAAGTCAGATGATTTCCACAGCTGTAATATTATATGATTAATAAACGTGATGCTCGTGTTAACTACTGTTCATTGCAGAAACATTCTTTCTGGAGTCTGAATTTTCAACTACTAAAACTTCAGTGAACTGTTACTGAACATTGCACAGGCCTCCCCATCCACACAACTGCTGCAGTTGTCACAGTGACACAATGGCTGTTAATGGGAGGAAGGGTGACAGATCCACTCACATTGCCCAGGGACCAAAGGCCAGGTGTCCCTCACACCCTCTGCCTTTTGCTACACCACAGAGTTCACACACCGTGCAACCCTGCCCTCCCTGCACCAGCACACACCCCTGGGACAGCAAGGAAGAGGGATGAGGAGCTGCAGAAAAACAGCCTCAGAAGAAAAGCACCCACGTACTTCAAGTTCTGCAATCAGCAACTCACAGCTCTGTCAATGGGACCACTCCAAAAATTTTCATATGGAAACAGCCAGGCCTAAAGAGAGTTTTACAAACAAAGTAACAAAAATTTCAAAACACATCCCCACACTTTCTTTTTTTCCCATGAACTTAGTGGAAATATCTATGGTACCATTCCAAGTTATCTTTGGAATAAGGCTATATTTATCTACACAAGGCACAGAGGAGGGGAAAAAGAGCCTAAGAAGCCAAGTAACTGGAAAGACTGTTCAAATTGAACTATGAAAAATAACAACATAAAGCAAGGAGGTGGTGTTTGCCTGGCATCTAGAGAAAGATGACAGACTAAGGACCCTGCTTTACCAAAAGTCTACACACATGCAAACAAAGACTCAATCAAATCTTCTTGTATTTGGAAAACAGAAACATGGCATTTCTTCTTTTTGGGGGTATGAATGAGAAAGAATTGAAAACATTTCAGCTGAGAAGGCTCAGAAGCATGTCACTAATTTTGAGAGGAATGAAGATGGGATTAGAGGGTTGTCTTTCTACCAGATGTTCCTGCTTAAAACTATTATGTTAGAGAGATCAGATTTAGACTTTCTGCTCTTCTTCTTCTGTCCAGGATCTGTGGCCACTTTTCCAAATAATCTTTCCTCTCTACACATCCTTCATGTTGTAAGGGGTAAAAAAGGGGGAAGGAAAAAAAAAAGCCTTTCAAAAGGTAAGAAGAGTTTATGTTTTGTTTCCTGAAACTATGTTCAGTAGGATCATAGAAGTCTAATGGTTAGAGAACTCACAAGAATATGTTAAAAACCAATTCCTGTATTGGCAAATCCTCAAATATTTATGCACTTACCAGTGCATTCACTCAAGCAAAAGTTCTCTTTGCTATTCATACCTGACACCAAACAAAACCAATATTATCTAACTTGACAAGAAACAGAAAAAAAGCAGCATAATCTCCAAGTATAAATGCTCTTCAAATTAAGGCATATATAGGGGCAGAGGGCACGCTTTAGAAGAACTTGTATTCTCTGTGATCTCACAACCTACAAAATTATGAAAACAGCAAAACAAAAATTCCCAAAGACTCCACCTTAACTCCACACCAAGAGAAGGAAATTCATTCTGACTCTGAGAGGAAGTAAAATAGTTAGATCATTCTTGATAAAGAGGTTGTAACATGCACAGAAATTAGTATCAGACTACCCTGTGATCAACTTAATTTCCTATCAAAAGCAAAAACAGTAACAAATAATTAAATCCCTGTTTCCAGACTGCAAAGGACAACCAAATCACATCTTTTCTATGTTCCTTTTTGCAGTGACCCTGCAAAGTCTTTTAGTGAATGGGAAAAGGTTGTTTCACCAGCTTTCCCAAATGGCCACAGATCATTTCTGATCTCAGCTTATAAAGTGTACAGGTAGGAAGGGTGCTTATAATTTGCCTAATATGATAACCTACAATATGATAACCTAATATGATAACCTTCGATGCAGGTTTAGCTTCAATAAACAACTGCAAAAGGTGGAAGGTGTGATAGTAAAATCAAAACCTGCAAATATCTGAAAGTTGTTCCAGTGGTTTCCTCAGCAGCTGATCTCTAACAGCCGCCCTCTTGGGAACTCGTGTCTATTTCACAGTAAAATTTAAGAAGAAACACATTAGTCTAACAAACCTGTTTATCCACACCAAGGACAGCTCTTCCTTTCTAATGATGTGTACCAGTGCTAGTTCACTCTTGAAATTCATCATAAATGACATGCTTCATGACATGTGCTTCAATTAGAAGAACCAGATAAAAACTCAAAGAGTTTTGTTTGTTGTATTGTTAACAACACATATCCAAGCCAATTAAATTTAAGTATTTCACCTTGTGATATTCTACTTCTTCTTACAGCTTACAGATAACCCTTGCCTTGAATTGAAGCAGCAATTCAGACAACTGCAGTCTGAAGTTCCTTACGTACAAACACAGCAAGGTTGCCTTTTACCCCAAAATGTCTTCTATACATGGAACCCAATGTAGTCCAAATATCGAAGCTTGAGTCATTTTTATCTCAAATGATACTGGTATAACACTGACTCTGCCACCCAAATGTGTGGGTTCACATCATGAAACTTCTCCATAAAAGGTCCACCCTTGTCATGTTTGTGCAGGATGCTCTACTGAAGTGATGAAACTGAATTATCTGATGTAATTAACTTGGTCCAGGAAAAGAAGAATTTGTGTATTCAGTGATCATCTTGCTTAGGATATTTTTACAATGCATTCCTCCACTGTGCTCAATTCAACCCTAAGCCGCTTATGCAGATACGGAAGAGAACACATGATTCATTTGTGCATCTTTATTATTTTAAAATATCTGATAAAAACAAGGAATAGGTCAATTTGCCCCTGTGGAATTTCAGCAACTGACCCTTATAAACCTTGTTTCTCGAGACAGGAATAATACTGGCAAATTATCTGGTTCCAGATATATTTAATTAATATCAAGTGACATAGCTTCTTTTAGTTGTGGACTTCCATTACATAAAGATGGACAGAAAACCTCTGCCACCCAAGGACTTTTTCTAGATGTACTATCTTCACCATAAGAAAAATTCCCCTTGGAATTTGTTACTATGACGATGTATTGCTCTGGAGGTCTGACTATGGTGGAGACGATTTACATTTTCTACTCTTACTGAAGTCTTTGTACACATGAGAAAGCAATCACTTACACATGGGATTACAGTTTTTTTCCAAATGCACAGGGAATGTTCAACTCGTTGAGAATACATTGGAAATATATTCAGAAAATTACCATGTAACTGCCAATCCAGAATTAATTCAAAAGTCACTGATAGCCTAGACCAGCTTCATGTTGATATTTCACCAGTCATTAGTAGCAGAATGAATAAATATTTTAGAACACTATGGGGATACTAAGTTTTATTTAACAGTGGAAGTGCTGAAAGATAGCCAACTACGAGGAACAGTGAGACCACAATTTCTTCATATAAAACCTGGTCTTTGCTGTATTTGCAAGGCATTTGTTCCTTCAACCACACAAGCCCTTTGTTTTATGATGCATTCATTACAAGGAAGACTCCAAAGCACTTTGCAGCACAACCAGTGTAGCAGCAGTTTGGACATCCCATGGGTTCCAAGGAGAAAAAGTTTCCCTTTCAGTTTTGGGACTCACTTTTTGGTGTTTCACTAGATCTCCCCTCCTTTTCCCTTCTCAGCTACAATGGGCAGCGGTGAAAGCATGTAGTGATTGAAACCCGTTTCTTAAATCCCATACTGCCTGGCACTTGCCAGTAATCCTCTCTTCTCCCACTCATGAAAATGGGCTATGAGGTTCTGGACCCACATCCCATTGGAAGAGGGCAGCACAACCTCTGCCCAAGGTCTGTGACTCTGCAGGCATCCTTTGCCACGCACGGCAAACACAGAGCAGCAGTGGGCACACGGCAGGGCAGGACACAGGGTAGCTACCCCACTGTGCACTCCCTGACACCCAGACAGAGTGTCTCTAAGGATTCATCTCTGCAAGGACTGCCCACAGCAGTGCTGCTGCATTGCTTCCTTCAGCCTAGCTGTCCATGTCATTGCTCCTGCCAGCGGCATCTGCCACCAAATCGCACAGTGGTTCTGGCAAACCCAGCCCATTGAGTCAACACTCACTTCAGCCATGAAAAAATGGTAGATCCTTTGGCTTCCAATTGCATGTGTATGCTGGATATTTTCGTTTGTGGGGATTAGAAGGGATCAAAATGCCTCCATTTCTACGTCAGATGCGCATTACATTTCCACTCAGTATGACAATTTCTCAATAAATCTGTATAAGCATAATTAAAATACTCTTAAAAAGGCAGCAGTAACAATAAAGCAAGGGCCAGGAAACATGCTTTGTTCAAATACACAAATTACAGTTTTAATCCATTATCAAAATTATTTATCTGTCCTTCTGCAGAGCACAGTAGTGTGTGTGTGTGTGGGGGGGGGG